>ONZH01004708.1:0-42591 GCA_900303285.1 Rhinella marina | reverse complement strand
TCAACATTAACAGAAATCAACACTTGAAAAAGTTCACTCTGTAATGACTCTATATAATATATGTGTTTCACTTTTTGAACTGAATTACTAAACACAACTTTTTGATGATATTCTAATTTATTGAGATTCACTTGTATATTCTTATACATAGGAGCAGTATTATAGTAGTTATATTGCTATACATACAGTGGGGAAAAAAAGTATTTAGTCAGCCACCAATTGTGCAAGTTCTCCCACTTAAAAATATGAGGTTGGCCTGTAACTGACATCATAGGTAGACCTCAACTATGAGAATTTATTTGCAAATTATGGTGGAAAATAAGTATTTGGTCAATAACAATCTCAATACTTTGTTATATATCCTTTGTTGGCAGTGACAGAGGTCAAACGTTTTCTGTAAGTCTTCACAAGGTTGGCACACACTGTTGCTGGTATGTTGGCCCATTCCTCCATGTAGATCTCTTCTAGAGCACTGATGTTGTGGGGCTTTCGCTGGGCAACACAGACTTTCAACTCCCTGCAAAGGTTTTCTATGGGGTTGAGATCTGGAGACTGGCTAGGCCACTCCAGGACCTTGAAATGCTTCTTACGAAGCCACTCCTTTGTTGCCCTGGCGGAGTGCTTGGGATCATTGTCATGCTGAAAGACCCAGCCACGTTTCATCCTCAATGCCCTTGCTAATGGAAGGAGGTTTGCACTCAAAATCTCACGATACATGGCCCCATTCATTCTTTCATGTACACAGATCAGTTGTCCTGGTCCCTTTGCAGAGAAACAGCCCTAAAGCATGATGTTTCCACCCCCATGCTTCACAGTAGGTATGGTGTTCTTTGGATGGAACTCAGCATTCGCTCTCCTCCAAACACGATGAGTTGTGTTTCTACCAAACAGTTCTACTTTGGTTTCGTCTGACCATATGACATTCTCCCAATACTCTTCTGGAACATCCAAATGCTCTCTAGCAAACTTCAGACGGCACCAGATATGTACTGGCTTAAGCAGGGGGACATGTCTGGTACTGCAGGATCTGAGTCCCTGGCGGTGTAGTGTGTTACTGACGGTAGCCTTTGTTACGTCGGTCCCAGCTTTCTGCAGGTCATTCACTAGGTCCCCCCGTGTGGTTCTGGGATTTTTGCTCACAGTTCTTGTGATCATTTTGAACCCACGGGGTGAGATCTTGCGTAGAGCCCCTGATTGAGGGAGATTATCAGTGGTCTTGTATGTCTTCCATTTTCTAGTTGATTTCTTCACACCAAGCTGCTTGCCTATTGCTGATTCAGTCTTCCCAGCCTGGTGCAGGTCTACAATGTTGTTTCTGGTGTCCTTCGACAGCTCTTTGGTCTTCACCATAGTGGAGTTTGGAGTGTGACTGTTTGAGGTTGTGGACAGGTGTCTTTTAGGCCTCTTTTACACAAACGTTGTTTTTGTGGACTCCGATCCGCATTTTTCACATGAAAAATGCAGACCCATTCATTTCTATGGGCCCACAAAAAATGCAGACAGCACACCGTGTGCTGTCCACATCCGTTGCTCTGTTCCTTAGCCCACAAAAAAAAAAAATAGAGCATGTCCTATTCTTGTCCGTATTATGGACAAGAATAGTACTGTTCTATTAGGGGCCAGCTGTTCCGTTCCACAAAATACGGAATGCACACGGATGCCATCCGTTGTTTTTGCGGATCCGCAATTTGTGTACCACAAAACACAACGTTCGTGTGAAAGAAGCCTTATACTGATAACAAACAGGTGCCATTACTACAGGTAATGAGTGGAGGACAGAGGAGCCTCTTAAAGAAGAAGTTACAGGTCTGTGAGAGCCAGAAATGTTGTTTGTTTGTAGGTGACCGAATACTTATTTTCCACCATAATTTGCAAATAAATTCTTTAAAAATCAGACAATGTGATTTTCTGGATTTGTTTTCTCATTTTGTCTCTCATAGTTGAGGCCTACCCAGGGCCGCTTCTAGCTTTTCTGCTGCCTGAGGCGAAAAATGAAATGGCGCCCCCTTCCCTTGCCCCCATCAGACCTCAGATCAGCGTCTTGTGCCTCATCAGACCTCAGATCAGCGTCTTGTGCCTCATCAGACGTCAGATCAGCGTCTTGTGCCTCATCAGACCTCAGATCAGCGTCTTGTGCCTCATCAGACCTCAGATCAGCGTCTTGTGCCTTCCTTGTACCCCCCTCAGATCAGCCCACCCAGCCATTTAAAAAAAACATACTCACATGCCCTGCGCTGCCCTCAGCTTCAGCGCTCCACTGTCTTCCCTTCCGGCACGCACTATAACCCGACGCTGCGTCAGGTCCTAGTGCGCGCCGGAAGAGAAGACAGTGGAGCGCGGAACCTGAGGGCAGCGGCAGGCAGAACAGGTAAGTATGTTTTTTTTAAGTGGCTGGGTGGGCTGATCTGAGGTCTGAGGGGGGCACAAGAAGCTGATAGGGAACGCAGCGCATCCACCAGCAGTGTTTAACTGCTGTGTGGATGCCGCCCCTCAGACCTACATCAAACTGCCGCCTGAGGCGAGATCCTCATCTCGCCTCATGGCAGAAGCGGCCCTGGGTCTACCTATGTCAATTACAGGCCGACCTCATCTTTTTAAGTAGGAGAACTTGCACAATTGGTGGCTGACTAAATACTTTTTCCCCAATGTAGGAGGCAGTATTATAGTAGCTATATACAGGAAGCAATATTAAAGTGCTTTCATGTGCAGTTTATAGCATTTTCTGCACTTTTTCTGGCTCTAGATGTTTGTTCTTGGTCTCTATAAACAGGCAGGCCACACAACCATGTTTTTTTATGTCCTGTTTATTAGGTGGTGGCTCTTTAACCCTTTCAGTCACACTCTTGGCTGTCCACATTGGTGCCGGCTGTTTTGCGCAGTTGTCACCTGGCTGTAATGTATTTTATTACTAAGGCAGGTTCTTCTCATCCCTGGAGCATTCAGTAAGAAAGCCACTTCGTACTGCTCAGTGTCAGGACGACCCAATGACTTAACTGGGAATCTCCTCGCACTAGTTCTGAGGACTGCTGTGCTGTGTGATCATTAATATTACATGTAATGCTGTATACACGTCTACCCCCCTCCCCTGCATTAATCACCATGTACCCAGCCAGCCCCGTGACCGGCCTATGTGCGCTTCCTCACACACAAAATGGCGCCCGACCAGCCGCCCTAGCAACAGCCGAGCGGCCAATGGCCAAGCGAATGCTCTTAACCCCTTCGCCGCCTCTTCAGCCGGAAGCCCGCCTCACGAACGCGCACTCGCCCGCTAGGGAGAGGAAGCTCATGGGTTAAATTGCGCAGGGCGCACGCACCGTGACGTCACCTCGTTTTCTGCGTCGAGACCGCAATACCCTTCTCCCGTGCCCTTAGATAGAGTGACGTATTTCCTGTCAGAAAACCGCACTTCCGGTCCCTGGTAGCTGTGACATTGAGGCGGGTGTGCGTTGTGAGAGCTTGAGGTGAGAGGCCGGGGACTTGTGTTCCGGGGTCACAGGGGTGCAGTAGGTACAAGAGGGTATTCATAGGGGTGCAGGGGCCTGGTGAGGATGGGAGGGGCCGTTCGTGGGGTGCTGAAGGGTGTCCGAGAAGAGGGGTGCAGTCATTCATAGTGGTGTATAATAGTGTGATATCAGTCACGTGGTTATGTACTGTTATATGATTATTATAGGTGACATTTGCTTAATTTAGGGCCCCAGTGAGCAGCGCAGCCGATTCCAATGTCACCCCAGTAATCTGGGCTCCCGGGTGCAGGTCGCACGCTTTTTATCTTTACAGTTTACTAAATATTGCAAAATTTACATATATTACATGGAAAATTATAGGTGCAGAAAAGCGTTGCTGCTGTAGTCAAGGTTCAGCAATCTACAGTACTCTGCCGCTGTGAAACTACAACTCCTAGCATGCTCGTCCGTCCTTATAATGTCTAAAGAAATGAATGGTGCTTGCTGGGAATTGTAGTTCTACAACCGCTGCTGTCCCTGGGGGGTTCCTGACCTCTGCTGTGTAGGTCTCTATAAATAAAGAGAAAGTAATGCACAGCCATTCTTAAAGGGATTGTCCACTTTCCAGATGGGTGCGGGGAATTGTCGCTTAGCCCATTCAGTGTCAGGCTGCCCATTCATTTGACGTGCACCAAGGGAACTGGTAAGTGGCAAGCTGACATCAGCTGAAGGGGAAGGGTCCCGACCTTCTTCATTGCAAGGTGGTTTCAAAGTGGAATACCCCTTTAAGAGATAATTTTGATCTTTTTTTTTTCTTTAATAAGTTGTGGGTAGGACGCAGTGATTTATATGTAGTGCTGCAGACCTGGTGTCCTCTGTGTGCAGGTTTTTCCTCAGCAGTGACAGTATGATGATGTCGCCGTTGTGTTTTCTTCTAGTATTTCCAGCCGGCATTATGGGAGACGACATCCGCCACAAGATTGAGAACTACAAAACTGCTCCATTTGATGCCCGATTTCCAAATCAAAATCAGACCAAACACTGCGTCCAGAACTACCTGGGTAAGAAAATTGTTAGTGACGGTATCTAACCCCAGTGTCCTATTGGCGCATGAGTATACACCGTCCACAACATTGTTATCCGGTACTGATCCTGCCTTATATCCTGTATTATACTCCGGAGCTGCATTCACTATTCTGCTGGTGCAGTCACTGTGTACATACATTACATTACTTATCCTGTACTGATCCTGAGTTACATCCTGTATTATACTCCAGAGCTGCACTCACTATTCTGCTGGTGCAGTCACTGTGTACATACATTACTTATCCTGTACTGATCCTGAGTTACATCCTGTATTATACTCCGGAGCTGCATTCACTATTCTGCTGGTGCAGTCACTGTGTACATACATTACTTATCCTGTACTGATCCTGAGTTACATCCTGTATTATACTCCGGAGCTGCACTCACTATTCTGCTGGTGCAGTCACTGTGTACATACATTACTTATCCTGTACTGATCCTGAGTTACATCCTGTATTATACTCTAGAGCTGCACTCACTATTCTGCTGGTGCAGTCACTGTGTACATACATTACTTATCCTCTACTGATCCTGAGTTACATCCTGTATTATACTCTAGAGCTGCACTCACTATTCTGCTGGTGCAGTCACTGTGTACATACATTACATTACTTATCCTGTACTGATCCTGAGTTACATCCTGTATTATACTCCGGAGCTGCACTCACTATTCTGCTGGTGCAGTCACTGTGTACATACATTACTTATCCTGTACTGATCCTGAGTTACATCCTGTATTATACTCCAGAGCTGCACTCACTATTCTGCTGGTGCAGTCACTGTGTACATACATTACATTACTTATCCTGTACTGATCCTGAGTTACATCCTGTATTATACTCCGGAGCTGCACTCACTATTCTGCTGGTGCAGTCACTGTGTACATACATTACTTATCCTGTACTGATCCTGAGTTACATCCTGTATTATACTCCAGAGCTGCACTCACTATTCTGCTGGTGCAGTCACTGTGTACATACATTACATTACTTATCCTGTACTGATCCTGAGTTACATCCTGTATTATACTCCAGAGCTGCACTCACTATTCTGCTGGTGCAGTCACTGTGTACATACATTACATTACTTATCCTGTACTGATCCTGAGTTACATCCTGTATTATACTCCAGAGCTGCACTCACTATTCTGCTGGTGCAGTCACTGTGTACATACATTACATTACTTATCCTGTACTGATCCTGAGTTACATCCTGTATTATACTCCAGAGCTGCACTCACTATTCTGCTGGTGCAGTCACTGTGTACATACATTACATTACTTATCCTGTACTGATCCTGAGTTACATCCTGTATTATACTCCAGAGCTGCACTCACTATTCTGCTGGTGCAGTCACTGTGTACATACATTACATTACTTATCCTGTACTGATCCTGAGTTACATCCTGGATTATACTCCAGAGCTGCACTCACTATTCTGCTGGTGCAGTCACTGTGTACATACATTACTTATCCTGTACTGATCCTAAGTTACATCCTGTATTATACTCCAGAGCTGCACTCACTATTCTGCTGGTGCAGTCACTGTGTACATACATTACATTACTTATCCTGTACTGATCCTGAGTTACATCCTGTATTATACTCCAGAGCTGCACTCACTATTCTGCTGGTGCAGTCACTGTGTACATACATTACATATCCTGTACTGATCCTGAGTTACATCCTGTATTATACTCCGGAGCTGCACTCACTATTCTGCTGGTGCAGTCACTGTGTACATACATTACATTACTTATCCTGTACTGATCCTGAGTTACATCCTGTATTATACTCCGGAGCTGCACTCACTATTCTGCTGGTGCAGTCACTGTGTACATACATTACTTCCTACCCTAACCCTATCACATCCAGCTCTGCTACTGGCCATTTAACTCCTTAGAGGATGCGATCAGTAGCACCTGTTATGTAAGCGATCAGCTGATCACAGGTTCCCTTGTGGGACTAATACATTCAGGAAAGAGAGAAAAATGAGAAAGTGGACCCCACCCCCCTCCCCTCCCAATTGCACCAAAATGGTCATCCTATTGCTCAACGTGAGTTACAAAAAAAAAAACTAAGAGGAAAACCAAATAAATGGGCACCATTAAAAATACAACTCATGCCGCAAGAAAAACAAGCAGCGACATTAACAGAGAAGTAAAATAAAGTTATGGCTCTTGGAAGCCCCCAGCAGCCGGCTATGTAGCCAGTAGGCCTGAGGTATGTGCCCACTTTCATACCTGTAGTTTTGCAGTCACATGACTCAAAATCTGTCCCCGTTTCAGCACCATGTATGTGAACAGAGACTTCTCCTTTCCGTCAGTCGCCTCCCTCTGCTCCCTGACGACAGCCGGGCCCCCGGTCCCCCTGCTGGTTTTCTATGGTGTCTGGTTCTGCAGGTCGGTGAAGGAGCTGCCGACTATAAAGGTTAATCATTTACACCCGTGAGCCGTGCACATCTGCACTCGCACTATGGCCGCCACTCAGCAACTACTCCTGTCCCTGCACTGATTCCCCAGATGTCCTCTGCACAGGACTGCATTTTCAAACTAAGCCTCTGCAACAGTGGTGACACTACAACTCCCAGCATGCCGCTCCTGGTGACAGGCCAGAGTTTTACTAACTTATGGGGACTGACCTTGTAATATTTCTGTAATCCGCTGGCACCCAGTGGTCACTTTGCGGAGATTCCCTTTGTCTACTCACTTAGGTGCCTCGATCAGTATTGAAGGCGGCATTTAAAGGGGTTTTCCTGTCATAATTATATTTTAGCAAGTGCCTGCAGCCTGCCCCCTGAATCAGAAGATTCGTACTAACCTGTTCCGCTCCTCTCTGGTCCTCTCCCTGTCCCTGCCTTCTCCATCTTCCAGTCCACTGTTTACATCCGGCGGTGCATGGTCATGACCACGACTGGTGTTGGTAGTGATGTGGCCTTGAGCATCAAGTCACCATTGAAGCCATTCATTGGCTGCATCAAAGCATGTGACCATGCCCATGCAACATCGGAAGAAATCAAGCCGGGGTCTGGAGCATGGACACAGCACAGCAGAGGCATCACGGAGGTCCGGAGCAGCAGGTAAGTATGAGGCAGGCTGCAGGCACATGCTGAAAAAAAAAATCAGTATTTAAGTGCACTGAGGGCGGGCCCAAGCCACTGAGAACCCTTGCTCCTTCTGCTCCCTCTGCTAGCACCTTCTACATTGACTGGTCCAGGCGAGATGACTGCAGGAACCTGTCTCCATCCATCAAGAAGCAGAAGGAGGCAGAGCAGTCTGAGGGGCAAGGGTGCACAGAGTGGCTTGGGACATCCCTCTGTGCACTTAAATACTGATTTTTTTTTTTTTTTTTTTTTTTTTTTTTAAATTTTGGATGATTCACGATTTAAATCTCGATTTTCTTATGTTAGTAAAAATATAAAAAAATACATAAAAAAAGCCTAGCCCTGTCAGCCCATTGTGCCCCATCAGACCTCAGCCCCCATCAGCCCATTGTGCCCCATCAGACCAGATCAGCCCCATCAGCCCATTGTGCCCCATCAGACCCCACATCAGCCCAGTGTGCCCCCATCAGACCCATCAGATCAGCAGCCAGTGTGCCCCCATCAGACCTCAGATCAGCCCAGTGTGCCCCCATCAGACCCTCAGATCAGCCCAGTGTGCCCCCATCAGACCTCAGATCAGCCCAGTGTGCCCCCATCAGACCCTCAGATCAGCCCAGTGTGCCCCCATCAGACCTCAGATCAGCCCATTGTGCCCCATCAGCCCAGTGTGCCCCATCAGACCCCACATCAGCCCAGTGTGCCCCCATCAGACCTCAGATCAGCCCAGTGTGCCCCCATCAGACCTCAGATCAGCCCAGTGTGCCCCCATCAGACCTCAGATCAGCCCATTGTGCCCCATCAGACCTCAGATCAGCCCACTGTGCCCCCATCAGACCTCAGATCAGCCCACTGTGCCCCCATCAGACCTCAGGTCAGCCAACTGTGCCCCCATCAGACCTCAGGTCAGCCCACTGTGCCCCCATCAGACCTCAGGTCAGCCCACTGTGCCCCCATCAGACCTCAGGTCAGCCCACTGTGCCCCCATCAGACCTCAGGTCAGCCCACTGTGCCCCATCAGACCTCAGGTCAGCCCAGTGTGCCCCCATCAGACCTCAGGTCAGCCCAGTGTGCCCCCATCAGACCTCAGATCAGCCCACTGTGCCCCATCAGACCTCAGATCAGCCCACTGTGCCCCCATCAGACCTCAGATCAGCCACCATCATAATAATAAAATAAAAAATATATCTCACTTGTCCTGCGCCGCGGCTCCGCTCCACGTCCGGCGCCCCTCTTCTCCCGGCGCTGCACTGTCACCTGACTGCGTGCAGCCTCAGGGTCAGAGTGCAGCGCAGCCCCGGAAAAGAAGAGGAGCGCCGGACACCGGAGTGGAGCCGCGGCGCAGGACAGGTGAGATATATTTTTTTTATTTTATATGTCTGGCGCCATTTTAGGAAGATCGAATTCACGATTTTCCTAAAAAATAAAATCGTGAGGCTTGCAATTGGCGAATTAATTCGATTAATTGCCCAGCCCTAGCTGAGAGGGATCATGTGACCCAGGAATTTTTTTATTCTAGGCAATGTTATGTATGAGGCGTTCTTCTGGTTCAGTTTAAACCTCGCACTGCCCCCTGCTGACGCTCCACTTGATGTCCTAGTACAGATTATTATTAGGCAATCTATTAGGACGGGGATGCTCAACCTGCGGCCCTCCAGCGGTTGCAAAACTACAACTCCCAGCATGCACTAGTAGCTGTAGGATGTCTAGGCATGCTGGTAAGTGTAGTTTTGCAACAGCTGGAGGGCCGCAGGTTGAGCATCCCTGTATTATGACATGCCTCTTGGGGCTTCGGGCCTTTATCGCTCCCCTTGCTGCCATGGAAGCCCAGCGCCACCCCATGGTTTGTTCAGAGGTACCGATGGCCTGACCGAGGGAGCTCCCTTATATTGTCAGACTCCTTAGATGCTGTGGTTGCTTTTGATCATGGCATCTAAGGGGTTAAAGGGCAGATTTGACAATGCTATACTGCTGACAGTGCTAGGCAGGGGATGAGGAGAGCAGTTCAAACAGTCTATGGAGCTCTTCTCATCAGGAGCGGTGAGAACGACGTTTTATTCTATCAGGCTCGGCTCAATAAGTGCCCGGGAGGCGGAGCTTCACTGAGAGATGCTCTCTGCATTGAGCTGCATCACTGCACCCACCCTCTGCTCTGAGTGACAGCTGTAGCATCCAACCAGGAGGCAACTGGAGCAGCTCAATGTATTTAGCAGGTCGGTGGACACACTGAGCGGAGTCTGGCAGAATAAAAGTTCATATTCATACTACTCCTGATGAGAAAAGGTATGTCTGTGGTGCGGTCCAAGCCTATCTTTATCCAAGCCTATCTGCTTGGTTATTGTCAGGCAGGTGGGGGCGCCGCTTGCTCGGGAGAGGACAGATCTATTTACATCCTGATGGGGAGTAGCCATTACTAATCCCAGTCCTCGGCGTGTATTGGTTTCAGGTTTCCCAGCACCCCCTGCTGTCGCTGTTTTAGGCATTCTGTGAATTGCATTAATTTCATTAATATATGTATTTAAAAAAAATTACTGAAGTTTTTGGAATGAAGCTTTCTCTGTGTGACTATAATGATATATGGAAGTGGTTACAATAGTAGAGCCAAAGGAGAGACTTATTAGGGAAACTGTACCATTGAAAGGAGGCTCTAGGACCCTGTTGGGCACCTGTAGCCTGGATACATGATGAGATACGGCCTCTGACTTGGATACATGATGGGATACATGACTACACTCTTTTGTAGCTACCACAAGGAGGAGCTCATGGCATATACAGCTCTCATTGACTGTAATAGTATACCTGTCCACAGTAGATCCCTCGGCTCCCTCTAGTGGTGGCTGCAGGTACTGTTATCTCACTTAACCATGGACTTACTGAAATCTTGTTTTTCTGCTTAGATTTTCATCGATGTGAGAAGTCTCTGAACGCTAAAGGCAAGGACTGCTACCCATGTCAGTGGTACCGCCGTGTCTACAGCTCCATGTGCCCCAACTCATGGGTAGGTGATGCTGGATGCTTGCATGTTATTTTCTCCCCCCCCCCCCCCTTATTCACACTCCCATCAGGTTTAGATGTTCTTGTTTGAGCTTCTCCAGTAATATAAAGTTTATATGTAATGCTGGCGCCTGTGTGCTGCCGTCTGTTGGCTGCCAGTGGTTCTCGCCCACCAGCCATACCAATACAGTATTTCACGACAGCTACTCAGATGAATGACCGTTCATGTAATACTTGGGTGCGTTGAGGCCGGGCTTGAAGTTCTTTCCCGCTCCCCCTCCAAATACCGGGGTCCCCAGTGATCCCGTCAAAGCTTTGCTGGAATGGAGCCATTTCCAATACAGAACTAAACCAGCGCCGTAAGGGGCACCCCCCCCATTTATCGGAAACTGATGGTATATTCTAGCCATGTAAGATGGGAAAACCTCCTTAACCCCCTAACTGTTTTGCCAGAGTGGAGCTCCAGCAGTGGGAAAAGTAGTTAACTGGAGGGGGGAGGGCTGGTTTAGATGTTGCTACCTCCTGAATGGTAGCAGCTAGAAACGTGCAACTGGTCTTGTTTGAAAGCAGACATTCCAAGCTTTCAGACAATACCAGACTGACAGCAAAATGTTCAGGACAGAGAAAGATATCACTGATAGAAATCAGGATGCTGTGAATGCAGCTGAAAATGAAAGTAAAATCATGTTTTACTCACAATTATTCCCGACATGATTTCTAACATTGATTTCTCCTCTGTTTATTGGACTTTAGCTGTCATTTTGGTAAAAGCCTGGACTGTCAGCTTTCAGACAAGACCAGTTGCATGTTTCTAGCTGCTACCATTGAGGAGATGTCACCATCTAAATCAGCCCTCCCCCCTCCAGTTAGCTACTTTTCACACTGCTGGAGCCCGAGCGGGCCGTCACTAACTGTTCAAGGAGCCCAAGTCGTCTTCCTTCAAGAGCCCGAGCATGCCTCTCCCCCAGAGTCTGAGACCACCCGTCACTTGTCCCCAGGACCTTGCCTTCCAGTCCGCAGCCTGCTCTGCGACGTCTCATACTTCTTTTATACTCTGCCTGCATTATTGGCGCTTGTGTGAGATATCGCAGAAGCAAGCACGAACGATGCAGAGTTCTTATATGACGTTGCGGGGGAAGGGGGGCTGGGTGGTTTTGAGCTTTGGGGGAAGGGGTCGTGGTCAGGCAGGCACACTGCAGCTGCTTTCACTGCCTGTTCAGCTGATGGAGGTAGCCAAGCTCTCTTCAGACATTGAATGGAGCTGCTATGACCGCTCAGTGGGACCCCTATTGTCACGATTTTGTACGTCCCAGTGGTCAAACCCCAAATGATCATAGAATTGTCACCTTTCCTGCGGATAGGTGATACTTTTAAAGGGAACGATTGGGGTTGAGCAGGACAGACACTTTTTGTTGAGCATTTATTATCAGGTGGAGTATGAATATTAAGTTTTATTCTGCCAGGTTCTTCTCTTGCAAGTGCCCAGGAGGCGGGGCTCCACTGAAGTGCTCACAGCTTTACAGCCCCTCCCCTTGGGTATGATTGACAGCTGTAGCATCCAACCAGCAGATGCACTACGGCTGACACTCAGAGCAGGAAGGGGCTGTGAGGATGTCATAGTGACACTGCCTCCTCCTGGCCACTTGGGGGAGCAGAGTCTGGCAGAATAAAGCTTCATATTCTCACTGCTCCTGATGAGAAAAGTTCAATGAAAGGTATGTTTTTTCCTGTTCTTCCCAGCCCCCATCTTGTGCTGTCAGACGCCCTCTAAGCTGGGGAGGGACTTGTACCACAGGTCTCGTCTGTCTTAGGGATAGATTGGTAGAGGAGTGCTGAATCCAGCATACAGATTTATTACGGTGACTTTTGCCTCCTTTCTTACTATTCCTTCTGTCTTTGTGTAGGTGGAGAAGTGGGACGAGCAGAGGGAAGCAGGGACCTACCCCGGTAAAATATAAAGCTGGACGTCTGGAGTGAAATGGACTCTTCTTGCTTCCATTAGTCTGAATTGATGTTGACTTGAATTGTGACGCGTCAGCTGGAGTCGTCCACGTGAATCCGATGATCTGTGCTTCTCGGCAATGGGAAGACAGCACCTAGTACATTTATTTCTATGTCAATAATAAAAAAATAAGAAACCTGGACTAGGCTGTTCCTCTGATTTTTTTTGGCAAATAGGTATTTTCTTCCAGCCCCTTCCTCCGCCCTCAGTGACCACTACATAGAACTAACTTTTCCAGGTGTGAGGCCTATAGTCCCTTATCTATACCCATTCTGCAAATAACATGACTGTGGGTGGGGGGTGCACATGTAAAATACACAACTCGTATATTAAATCTTTATTGGATCTTCAGGACAGATACAAGACACACAGAGGAGACAGGCGATCAATGCGGAATTAGCAAATGATTATATCTTCACAGTGCATTATAATAGGCTGACAGTGGTGAGATCAGCGTTTCTAGTGTAGCTCTGCTGCCACCTGGTGTTCATAGTGTGAACTGCAGCAACGCTTATTTGGCAATAGAACACTCGCTAAAAAAAATTTTTTTTGCACATTGGAATAATGTAGGTTGAGGTTTTGGACACTCGTCCGAACCTTCTAATGGAAATGTAGTTACCAAGGTAGGCCGGTCTCCAACAGTATTCCTGAGCCCCGCGGTTCTGCTGAATTTATGTGCCTAAAACCAACCTGATTTCTACAGCCAGGCCGATGTAAGTCACCCAGAATGGAGGACATGCTGATAAACAGTTTGTGAAATATCGCTGTGGTATGAAAATATACGTTAATAAATGATAGTCTGGGATGTCAAAGGGTTAAAGAATGGTGGGGGTTATTAGGTCTCTTACTGTGGGTGTGTATGATCGCATAAGGAGACAGATATTGAAGGCGATTAGATATGTGAAATCCGGATTTTGATATCTTCAGTGCTGAGATTCGGTCACTTGAAGTTACAGGCCCAAAGCCTGAGTCTGCACTACTGAAACGCGTCGCCAGCAGTTTTCTGTCCAGTGCAGGGTTTTGTGAGCACGGATTTAACTACAGTCTGTACTCTATCACAGCAGTGCTTCTCTGTAATCCGGCACTTGCCGGTCAAAGCCCCGTTTCATAGGATCCTCCGATTCCGGATTTGGCACTAGCTCTTATGCTTGTCACTTACCTTTGCCCCGCCTCTTCCTCGTCGTATTAACGTGGTCACATTATGGCGTTCAAGGCCGGGGAGTGCTGAGGTATGGACTGGTATCATTGTTATCCTAGAAGTCCTGCTACTTTCTAATAGACTTTGTTTCAGTTCATCACAGTTTTAAGATCTCTGCTTGCTGTCAGGAGATGGAAATGTAAGGAAAAACAAATGGCCGCTTTGTAGTTGAAGGATAGCCTGTGCTATGGCTGCACCCTTGATGAATGGACCGGGATGACCAAGCAGCGCGTGCTCCTAACCTCGTCATGAAGTCATCCTCCAACCTGTGGCTGTCAGGACATGCTGGGAGTTGTAGTCTCACGATAGCTGGAGAGCCACAGGTTGGACTCTTTGTCCAGATACATAAAATTGTATTCATCTGTTTCTGGGAAAGGGGGATGAGTACAAATACGTCCATCATTACAGTTGTCACCCATCTTTCCTGCACTCCAGCACCACTTTGGTAAAGTTCACTCCCTTGTGTAGCATCAATGTGCTATCAGCTTCTGGGAAAGCTGGGTGATAAACAATATGGCTGTTAATATAATACCCAAGAGACATCTGATGCCATCGCCAGATTTGCTTTTCAGCATTCTAGGAAAGCTCCAGTGAGAGCTGTAATGATGGACATGTTAGTTGTCACCCAGCTTTCCCAGAAACGGACAACATTTTGCTACCAACCAGCTTTCCATGGCAAGATGCCCAGTGGATGAATCCTTGCATGTTGTTCAGGATGCCAGGAAAGTTGGGTGATCACGGCAGCGGAAGCTCTAATGGCTCCATGACTGGTTGTGACCTAACTTTCCCAGAAACAGATATTACTGATAAATGGTTGATAAAAGGGTTTGTTCACTTATTTCCAGCCCTCTCAGACAGGAGGGACCCACGTTGGTGATTCTACTTAGGGCTTGTTCATATCTGCGTTATGAACCAGCCCTTACCTGATCACTGGCTCTAGTTCCTTGGCCTCTTCTGCTTGTCTGGGATCTGTGATCTGCTCCCCTTGCGTCACATGACCATTTTTTGACATGATCAGCGACCAGTGATTGGCTGCAGCAGCGTCGATCAGGAAGTTTACATCGAGGAATCCGAGACGATCAGCAGAGGCCGGGAGCTAGCGATCCGGAGCCACCACTAGGGATCAGGTAAGGCTCCATTCACATGACTGTGAGCAAAGCTGTTTTTAGAACCAGTTGAAGTCAATGGGGCTAATCACAAAGGCGTTTAAAAAAAACTAAACAAAAACCGAACTACTCACCTCCTCCACTTTCACACGCAGAAGCAGTCGTTCATATCTTGATGCAGAAGGACCTCTGCACAAGTGTGATGGCGTCACCACGATCTCCTAGCCTGGAGCGCATAGTCCTTCAGCATCGAGAGGAGAGACTGCAAGTGGATGAGGAGAAACATTTATTTATTTGGATTAAAAAAAAAGTCAAAACTCATTATTACTGTTGGGGGCCACTATGGGGGACATTATGTATACTGAAGGGGTTGGGATTTAGAGAAGAACTCCCGACAAAAATTTTATTCCATGTCCTGCTAGAAATGTACATGATGTAATCTATAGTGAATGTTATTTTCTTACCAGTGTCTGAATTTTTGACTTATATCATCCTGAAGTTTCTTATCTGTGTCATGTGACCAGCAATTAGACCCACCAACTCACACAGAGACTTATGTGTGGACAGGAAGTCTAATTCTCTATGTATTCCTATGAGACTGAAAGTGAGGCTCCCATAGGAATGAATAGAGCAGTTACTGGCTTCCTGTCCTGGGTCAGTTGGAGGTCAGGGAGTTGGTCACATGACCCAGCTACAATAAGAAGAGAGGTTTTTACTCACAAATACATTCTCTGATAAGAAGATTTCATTCACTACAGATTATATCATGCACCTTTCTAACAGGTCAGAGAATAAAATTTTTTGCGCGAGTTCTTCTTTAAATAAAAAAAAAAAGCCAATGAAAATCACCCGTTAAAAATGTCTAGTTGGCCAGAATATGGCTGCAAAACTGGTTAAAAAATTGGCATGAAAAACGGACAGTGTGTCCCCTTTTCATGGCTGTTTTTTGTCACTGTCGTATGAATGTGGCCTTAGGGCTCATTCAGATGAATGTAAGGGCTCCGTGCCCACATTGCGGACCACAAACGGCGGGTCTGCAATATACGGGCACTGGCCGTGTACAGGCAGTGCTGCGCATGTGGACCTATTGACTTGAATGGGTCCGCGAACCACAAAATACGTGAAAAGATAGGCCATGTCTTATGTTTGGCGGTGCGGAAGCATGTTTCCGTGGGCTTCTAATCTGTGCGTCTGCAAAAAAATAACATGTCCTATATTTGGCTGTATTTTGCGGATCGTGGACCCATTCAAGTCCACAGCACAGAGTGCACACAGCCATTGCCCGTATACTGCGGACCCACCGTTCACGATCAGCAGTACAGGCACGGAACCCTTACGTTCGTCAGAATGAGCCCTACGTATGATCACCAATGCGAGTCCCGCCAGTCTGAGAGATCTGGAACAACCCCTTTAAATGCTCTTTCCAATGGCCTCTGATCTCCACACGGCAGGGGATGACTCATCTGATATAGAAGCGAGAGGACCGGTCCTTGTGATGTCACCAGAGCCCTGATAGCGTTCCAGCCGACAAGATGGCCGCCTCGGCCGCACAGAACGCATGCAGTCTAATGATCGTACTTGGAGATCATTATCATAGCTCTGAAGTAAACGACCTTCCTCGTCCGTCCGTCTGTTGATGGCAAAAACTTCACTTTTTTTCCCCGTTTCATTATTGTCACTCACAACCGTCCATCTTTGTTTTACCAATGTCTCCGTTGGAGATGACCGGAACGTTCTCAGCCTCCGTCCTGTCCTGTGAGTCACTGCTGGAGGTCTGGTTGCCTTTGCTGGTGGTGGAGTTGAAGACCTCGCCCTTCTCGTTCAGCTCCGCCTGCTCTTTGGCGCTGGAGGTTGGGGTTGGCGTTTCGTATGTGTTATGGAAAGTGTCGTAATCCACTTCGTAGAAGCCTTCTTCTAAGGTGAGGACGGGCATGAAGCGGTGACCCCAGAGCACCTCATTTTCCACGTAGGAGCTGCGAGCTTGGCACGTCATACCTGCCGCAACGGGAAATAAAAACGGATGAGATTTTTACGCAGTGCATAGAATGAAATGCGCTATCCATGGAAAAATCTGTGATGGATTTTTGTCATTACAAACCCGAATTTTATGCCACGGACAGATCCATTGCACAATCTGCATGAGACCTCTGGGACCCACATCTGTCTCTAGAGCTGGGGGCCCCGACCTGGTCCCGCTCGCCGCTGCTTAAAATTGCTAAATTGGCGGGTTTATGGCCGCCCTATTCACCAGAACAATGTAGACAGTGATGGGATGGAGCTGGGGGCCCCAGTTCTAGGGATAAGTGGGGGCTCAGAGGTGGGACCTGCATCTATCAGGCATTTGTGAATATACCATGTCTGAGATGAGAATAGCACTTTAATACCAACCTTTTGTTAAAGGGCATCTGTCAGCAGTTTTGTCCCTATGACACTGGCTGACCTGTTACATGTGCATTTGGCAGCTGAATGCATCTGTGTTGGTCTCATGTTCATATGTGTCCGCATTACTGAGAAATATGATGTTTTCATATATGCAAATGAGCCTCTAGGAGCAATGGGGGCGTTACCATTACACTTACACACTCTCAGCTCTCTCTTCAACTGCTGCACCTTCTCCTTTCTGATTGACAGGACCAGGCAGTGTAAATGGCCCTGTCAGGGTGAAGAGAGAGCAGAGCCACTAGCTGTAATGGTAACGCCCCCGTTGCTCTAGAGGCTCATTTGCATATAATAAAACCTCATTTTTCTCAGTAATGCGGGCACATATGAACATGGGACCAACACAGATGTCTTCAGCTGCCAAGTGCACATGTAACAGGTCAGCCAGTGTCATAGGCACAAAACTGCTGACAGATGCCCTTTAAAGGGTTATTCCCATCTTGGACAATGGGGGCATATCGCTAAGATATACCCCCATTGTCTTATAGGTGCGGGTCCCACTGCTGGGACCCTCACCTATATCGAGCCCCAAAAGTGAAGGAGGGCGCACTGGGAGCGGTGGCCGCGCATGTGTGTTGCGGTCCCACTGGTGGGACCCGCACCTATCAGACAATGGGGGCATATCCTAGCCATATGCCCCCATTGTCTAAGATGGGATAACCCCTTTAACGGAAGGCATGGCATATTCACAGCATTTGCCATAAATGTACAAAACTGCTGACAGATGCCCTTTAATTTTCCACTGGAAACCCCCTTATATATGACAGGTTTAGAGAAAATGTTACATTTCATTTGGAAAAATAACATTATCACAATTGTAATATAAATGTAGTAACTTCTTGCATCACTTTCTGGGCGAATATCACCGGATCTTTATCATTCAGTACATGCACCTTGTGGTACATATACCCCAGGGGTACATACCACATCTCTAGGGGAGGCATAGACTAGCAACCTACCTTTAAGCAATTATTTTTTTTTCATCGTCGCCTTCCAAAAGTTATAAAAAAGTTTTCCATTGATGTAGCCGTATGAAGGTGGATTGTGACATTTTGGGGTACACATAACCAGGGGCGGATTGGCCATAGACCTTACAGGGAAATTTCCCGGTGGGCCGATGCCCAGGGGACCGCCTGAGCCCTCCTCACTGCTGGCTAGTGGAAGTTTTTGAGGATGTATCTTGTGCTGCTGGCAGTAGTTTAGTGATGGACTGTGGTATTTGGCTCTGTTGGGGGGTATAATGTGCCACAATATGGTATTCCTGGTCCTGCTTTCCATTAATTTGGACCCGACTACAAAACGGGGCCACTGTTAGTATTTTTTCCAGGGCCACATTAAGTTCCCAGTCCGCCCCTGCACATAACTTACTGATTCACTGGGAATGTGTCATCAGAAAATAACCTATGGTTTAAATCTCATTTTCATGTTTAACATAAGTTTTCATGTTATTTTTAAGTTTCCATGTCAATATCTATATTTAAACAAAAGCCATAAATTCCCTCAGTTTTTGCAGTGGTCGCGATGTCTAACGATAGGCGCAACTTCTTGGTCTGTACAGATCACTTTACTGCAGTTATCTGCTTATCTGTCAGTAGGTGATTGTTAAAGCTACCAAATATGTGGAAATTTGTGGATTTTTGAGATTTACTTACTTTTTTTCAAAGGAAAAAATGTATTTTTTAACTTGGGGATTTTTTTTATCTCATAAAACTTTTTTTTTTTTTTAAACTTTTTTAAAAAAAACAAAAAAAACAAACAACTTTTTTTTAAAAACTATTTACTAATCCCACAAGAGGACTTTGATAGGCAATCTTTTGATTGCTTCTAAAGTACCTTGCACTGCTTATGCAGTGCAATGTATTACTGAGTCACCAGCAGTGAGGTGCAGACTGTTAGCAAGAGGTGTACCTGCAAGAGGCAGACCACATGACTGCTATGGGGCTCAGGGGAGGTTCTATACCCCGCTTGAAAACACTGCATTTTGATGCAGCAGCCGCCACAAAGGGGGAGCTCAGTGAAAAGAGATGAATACAGCGCTTCTGTTGTAGCTGTATTAATTCCTATTCACTGAGCTCCCCCTAGTGGTGGCTGCAGGTAAAACAGAAGCAGGAGATGTATTAATGTATTTTTACCAGTTTTCTGGTATGAATACATTGATAAATATGGTATCCAGAATGAGCGTCATATATTTGAACCACCTGTTCCACTTTTCAGACATAAAAGTCTGATAAGGTGGGTGAGGCCAAAGGCAAATTTTTTAACATTACAGATTAGATTTAATTAAAATGTCTTCCACTTGATTAAAAAAATGAAACATAAACTTGTCAGAAATCTGGGCGCGTTGCGCATGTTCTGCATTGCCTAGGAGTGATTGTTGCACGTACCCTGGGAAACAAGGTGCAGGGGGCCCAAACCAAGTTCTGCTATGGGGCCCTATAAGATCTGTGTACGCCGCTGCCTGTTCGGGAAACACTGCATGCAGGTCTGGGGCCATTAGGCCTTCGCCTGGGGGCCCCATTATCACATTGTTTTATTTCAAGGGGCCACAAAAAAAAAAAAGCTGTTGCTCGTTTAGACAGGCCGAAGCAAAGTGAATGCAGGAAGAAGGATCAGAACCACAGAGGTTCCCCCCCATTCAGTTCTATGGATTATCGGCCACTCTTATATAGTTGTATGTTATTTTATGCTTTTATTGCATACATTACCTTCACCCGCCTGTCCATTCAGCCCTGCTCGCTCCCATCCTTTATCCTGCTGCGCAGAATCTCTAGAAGCGTCCTGAGCTCTGCTTTCTCCTGTCCCATCTTGCATCATCACTTGTACAGCGCAGGCGCCGGAGGAAGCGTCCTGCTCCACTTCTTCATATGTAATCTCCGGTCGTATGTTTGACTGTGCAGACGCCCTACGAAGTGTGATGATGCAGGATGAGACCGGAAAAAGCGGAGCTGGATTAGGGCTCATGCACACGAACGCGTGTGCCGCCTGTGACGTACATTTGGGACCACAAACGGGTCCGTGATCCGTCTGCACCGCAAAAAAGTAGAGCACATTCTATTTTTTGTGGTGCGGAGGCACGTTACGTTGTGCTTCCATGGCCTTCTGCTCCGTTACTTCTGGATTGTGGACCCATTCAAGTGAATGGATCCGCCTCCGTAATACGGAGTACACACAGCCGGTGCCCCTATATTGCAGACCGGCAGTTTGTAGTCCGCAATACGTGCACGGCCCGTCTACAGTCATGTGCATGAGGTCTTACATTGAGTCTGCGCAGGACGTTTTCAGTAAAATGAAGGATGGGAGTGCACAATGCTGAATGGATAGGTGGGTGAAGCTAGGCAGCCTCTGCATGACGTCATACAAACATACCGCGAGCAGCGCAGCCACCGTTTACAGCTGCAGATACGACTGTGGAAAACAAAATCAGCCAAACAGTAATCAGGAGGAAAGATAATTTAAGCAATGGAAACATAAAATAACATACAATGATATAAAAGCAGTCATCCCGCCTCCTATTCACTGAAGAGGGCGGCGCTCGTTAATTATTTCTACCATACAAGCAGGGAAAACGCTCATTGGTTAACCCTTTATTGACCAGACACTTTTTCCACTGTAACATTGCCCCTTTGTACATGTGCAGAACTGATCAGGGTCTGCAGAGACCCTGCAGCCCAGGGCTACTCTCGAGACACTTGGGTATTCACTGCATAGTGCTCACTGATAATGTCTTCCAACCTGCTCGATCAGGGGTGGTGTGGCAGTGTGGTCAGAAACAGACAGACGATCAGCTCTGTTTCTATCCAGCAGGATGGGGGCTGCACACCTTGGCCGTGGGTTCTGCTCCCCTGCTTTAGAGGTACTTTGATGTAATTGGTTTGAGTAGGGGGTACTTTATTTAGGCCTCTTTCACACGAGCGTCACGGATTCAGTGCGGATACGTTAAGGGTGCGTTCCCAGAAAATCCAGACGCATCCACACGCAATTGCAGTCAGTTCTGACTGCGATTGCGTTCAGTTGTTCAAGTGCAATGCGTTTTGATGCGTTTTTCACTCGCTTGATAAAAAACTGAATGTTTACAAGCAACATCTCTTAGCAACCATCAGTGAAACTAGCGTGCGGATGCAATGCGTGATTCACACAGACCCATTCACTTCAATGGGGCCAGGGCTGCGTGAAAAACGCAGAATATAGAACATGCTGCGATTTCATGCAACGGCGAACTGATGCGTGAAAAACATCGCTCATGTGAAAAGACCCATTGAAATGAATGAGTCAGGATTCAGTGCGGGTGCAAGGCGTTCGCATCACGCATTGCACCCGTGCGGAAATATTGCCAGTGTGAAAAGGGCCTTAGGAAGATCGAGAAGTGCTGAATATAAAACCTTTATTTGCAGTTTCCTCTTTGAACCCTAGAGGTCAGTATTGCATAAGGAATCCAGTTATTCATTGCAGTATCTATAAAGACCACTAGGTGTCACCTTTTGCATAAACTATATACTGTATATGGAAGGTGCTGAGTAGCAGAAGGTAAGAGGAGGATGATGGGCCATGGAAATATTAAGCGCACGTATCCCACGTTTTGAAGATGGGAATAAGGCAAAGATAATAATGGGCAGTGCGCTGTTTTCATGTTTGCGTTTTTTTTGCGGATCCATTGTAACAATGCCTATCCTTGTCAGCAAAACGGACAAGAGTAGGACATGTTCTATCTTTTTTGCGGAATGGAAATGCGGACATACGGAAACGGAATGCATACGGAGTACCTTCCGTTTTTTTTGCGGACCCATTGAAATGAATGGTTTCGCATACAATCCGCAAAAAAAAAAAAACGGAACGGACACGGAAACAAAATATGGACGTGTGAATGAAGCCTAAGAGAGAGAACGGGGTCATTTACAGGAAGGAATGGTAATGGCAACCAGAACTGAATCTCAGATGTGGGATGATAGCAAAAAATGCAAAAAAAAGAAAGAAATTAGGGTCATTATGGTAGAAATATCATATAATGACTGGTGCTAAGTGATCAGCGGATCGCCAGATCCCATAATAACTTTCTGTGGTGAAACCGCACTGCCCCCTGCTGGATGCAAGAAGTACAGGGCGAAAATGAGATGAGAGGAGTGCCTTCTATATAGATGAGCGATACATCCTACAGGGGACCATGTATCACCACCCTCAACGTACCGCCACCTACTGAGTCAGCGCTATAGACATGATTGTGATATGAGATATTGATAATCCCAAACCGGCCCGATACAGATGAGACAATCTTTATCTTGGCACCAGTAACCAGTTGTGGCTGCAGCAAACTTTAAACTGACACGTAACACGACAATATAACGCCTGTTACCTGTGTATATAGCGCCCCCTCCGTATGATTATATTCTTGTACATAGAATATGTATAGTTACAATCTATTCAGAAAATCTTCAGACCCTTTCACTTTTTCACCCTTTGTTATGTTGCTCCTTGTGCTAAAATAAAATTTAAAAAAATCATGCTTCCTCCCATCATTCTGCACTGACTGCCCCATAATGAAAAAGTGAGAACAGAATGTTAGAAATTGTTGCAAAATTATTAAAAGGGAAAACTAAAACTCTGCATGGACATAAGTATTCAGACCCTTTGCTATAACACTTGACATTTAGCTCTGGGGCCTCCCATTTCTCAGGATCATCTTTGAGATGTTTCTGCACATTGATTGGAGTCATTCAGTGGATTGGAAAGACATAACCCTGTCTATAGAAGATCTCACAGCTGACAATGCATTTCAGAGCAAAAACCAAACCATGAGGAGGAAAGAACTGCCTGTAGAGCTCAGAGACAGGATTCTGCGGAGGCATGGATCTGGAGAAGGGGACAAAAACATTTCTGCTGTACTAAAAAAGTTCTCAGGAGCACAGTGGCCTCCATGATATGAAAGAGGTTTGGAACAACCAGGACTCTTCCTAGAGCTGGCCGCCCCACCAAACTAAATAATCGGGGGAGAAGCCCTTGGTAAGAGAGGTGACCGAAAACCCAATGGTCACTCTGGCTGACCTCCAAAGATCCTGTGTGCAGATGGGAGAAACTTCTGGATGGACGATCATCACTGCAGCCTCCGCCAATCTGGGCTTTATGGCAGAGTGACCAGAAAGAAGCCTCTTGTCAGTAAGACACATGAAATCCTCCTGGAGTTGGTAAAAGGGCACCTAAATGACTCCCAGACTGTGAGAAACAAGATTTTCTGGTCTAATGAAACCAAGATTAAACTTTTTGGGCCTCAATTCTAAGCATCATGTCTGGAAGAAACCAGGCCCTGCTCATTACCTGTCCAATACCATCCTTACAGGATGTAGGTATGCTGGTGACAGCATCACGCTGGGGGGACAAGGAGACTGGTTAAAGCTGATGGAAAGCTGAATGGAGCCAAGTACAGAGATATTCTTGAAAACCCGGTCCAGAGTCCTCTGGGCTGGGCTGAAGGTTCATTTTCCTACAAGACAATGACTAAGCTCAAAGCCACATGTGCAAACCCTGTGACATCATACCCAAGGAGACTGGAGGCTGGAATCATTGTCAAAGGGGCTTCAACTAAGTTCTGAGTAAAAGGTCTGAATACTTATGTTGAGATTTTAGTTTTTCCTTTTCAATAACTTGGCAAAGATTTGACATATTTTTCACTTCCTCATTATGGGATATTGAGTGCAGAATGATGGGGAAAATTGGATCTTTTGGAAATTTGGATTTTTTTAGCACAGGGTCACAAGATAACAAAATGTGAAAAAAGTAAAAGTGTCTGAAGACTTTCCGAATGCACTGTATATTCTTGTACATAAGGGACAATGTCTATATATGTGTTGAAGATGTGGCGTGAATAAAGATTACATATATTACAGAAAATGTTTGGGAGTCGTAGTTTTACCACAGCTGGAGTGCCGGAGGTTAGCCATCACAGCACTAGGTCATCACACAATGTGTGGCTTCTTCTTACCTGTAGCTTCCACCATCCCTTCCAGAATGACCACAATCTCAAACTCTTCCTTTCCCAGTTGTTCCTTGGAAATCTCCCAGAATGGACTCTGCTCGTTAAACTCATGACAGATAATAAGAGGAGAAACCAGGAACAGACGGTCGTCTCCGGTGTCAAAACCCACATTTAGGTCTGTCTGGTTGAGAGGAATAAACTCTCCCTCTTTAGTTTGTTTGGACTTGATCAGCTTGGCTCTGATTGACGCCTCCACAATGTGTGAGTTTCTGAGGTCCCCCACCCTAAACATCAAGCACAGCTTCCCGTCTCTCACGGATATGACGGCCATATTGGAGAACATGAGGGTCTCTGCTCGTTTCTTTGGCTGGGAGATCTTTACAAACATGCAACCCACCATAAAGGCATTGACTATGGAGCCAAGGATGGCTTGGACCAGCAGAAGAACGATTCCCTCTGGGCACTTGTCCGTTATGACCCTGTATCCGTAACCTATGGTGGTTTCTGTCTCTATGGAGAAAAGAAAGGCAGATACAAAACCGTTCAATTTATCCACACATGGCGTCCATGAGGCATCCTCAATGTGGTCGAGGTCTCCACGGATGTAGGCAATGAGCCACCAAATGAATCCAAAGAAAATCCACGTGATGGTGTAGACCATGGTAAAGACCAGAAGATTAAATCTCCACTTGAGGTCTACCAAGGTGGTAAATATGTCTGTCAGATAGCGGTAGGTTTCCCGGACGTTTCCATGGTGAACGTTACACTTCCCATCTTTCTCTACGTACCTCTGCCTCCGCCTCTTCTCTGGTTCTGCAATCACCATGGTTCGGTTGGTCGGCACCACCGGATGGTCCTGTACTTTTTTGGGCAACTTAACCCCTCGACTTTCGATGTCTTGGTCCATAAACTTGCACGAGTTCATCTTGCCTGTAGAATTCTTGGAGCTCGATTACTCCCAACCTGGGAAGACACAAGAGGCTTATGGTCACGTCAAGGACACCAGTTTCCAATGAAAGCAGAATAAATTGACTTGTAATTAAATTACACAACAACCTTCAACATGGTTGGAACGTCTTTGAGACACAGGGAGGATTGCTATTCTTTGAAACAACCTGGACCTAGCTTAATAAGACACTGTACAAAAAATCAGGACAGGCTGTCCTTAGATTAAAGGGGTTGTCCGTCCGGTACAATTTAAAAAAAAAAAAAAAGTCGAAATGGCACCCAACTCACCGATCTCTCGTCACAACGCTTCCCAGATCACCAAGGATCTCTACTTCTTGGTCCCTCTTGACACAATCAATGGGCATGCTGGTGACCCACCCTCTGCTGGTGACTAAGTGGTCTAGAGGGACCAAGATCTCGGAAAGCATTAGAACAAGAACATCTGTGAAGTTAATTTATAAAGGACAACCCCTTTAAATAATCAATACGGGAAGAATTTACCTAAAATAGGTCTTTTTCATGGCTCTAGGCCCATTGACGTAGGGCCATAGTTTAGTTTTGTTCTGTGCCCTGAGCAGGGGCGTAACTACCATAGCGACAGACCATGTGACTGCTATGGGGCCCAGGACAAGAGGGGGCCCAGTTGGGATCATCCCCTCTTCTTGTCAGGACTCTACCCTCTAAAGGAACAACTTTTAGCAAATGCGGCAGTGGAAAAAATGGTCCAAGGGTCAATGAAAGGGGTTTAGGCAGAAACCCTCCTGTCCTGTGTGAGGGGCCTGGTCTGATCCTTGCTATGGGGCCCTTACTTCTCTATGTACGCCACTGGCCCTGAGTATGTTTATGTGGTGGGGCCTCTTAAGAGAGAAAGGGCCCAAGACTAAATGGCAAAGATTCTAAAGGACTCCTTGATCCTGAGAAACTTATTTGGTAGCAGAGGGTGCCTCCAGGCCCAAAGGGATGGAGGTTGACATACCCATCAGACCCTTCTATCCTGGAGGGCAAACCTGGCACCAAAATGGGGCCCACTTGTATCTTTGCTAAGGGGCCGCCCATGTTTTCTGTATGTCTGTCTAAAGGTCCAGGAGTCCTCCTGCTCTTACTTCTCTGCGGCCCTCACTCCTAGCTATACTTTACTGTATTTAATGTATATCCTATGGGGAACACAAGATCACCTTATAAGCCTTTGACCACTAGGGGCACTGTTGCACAGGACTCCATTGATGGTATTACATAAGGTAAACGGCAGCTGAAAGTAGTTGGAATATTCACCAGGAGGAGATATTTTTGATGCAGAATTCACATTTTGCTGAGAATTTATTGCAAACTGCAATGACGACGAGCCACAGTTTCAAGCAATTTATACTGTCCCTTTAAATATGGAGCCGATTATAAAGTGTGAATGTGAACGTCCCTTTTAATTGAAGATCTATGAGTTTATTGAGTCTGGCCCAATTAATCTTGTAAGACACAGGAATTAGGCACATAAATTATTAAGTCTCCCCTCCATAGGTGAGCGCCGCGCCCCGCATTACACTCTGAAGAAGCGCGCTGATCAGATTTTCATGCCTGAATACAAAGTCTGCGAGCGGAAATTATCAGGATGACTGGATCCAGATGCCAGAGATAGAGGTCCGCAAGGTACGAGCCTCACATGGAGAACTCATGGCGTAAATGGGGAATTGTGCTACCTCAGTGCAGGGTGAAATCACCTATCCAGATGCCTACAAATACATAACATAGTGATATGGAGCATGCTGGTATAACCTGGGTATCTCCTGTATATAATTATATATGTACAGCTGGTATAAGTTATACATCATTGTATAGTATATGCAGCATGCTGTATACGTCCTGTATATAATTATATATGTACAGCTGGTATAAGTTATACATCATCTTGTATATAGTGATATGGAGCATGCTGGTATAACCTAGGTATCTCCTGTATATAATTATATATGTACAGCTGGTATAAGTTATACATCTTCTTAAGAAGAAAAAAAGGGGTTTTCAGTCAGCACATCCCAGTGCGCAGGTGCACGTTGCTATGGCTAAATGCACAAGGAAAGGAAAATACATACAATGCAGCGGCACACTGCTAACCAGATAAAGCACAGAATGCCATAGAGATATGAGGTATTCTGAAGCTAATGCTATGCTTGTTTAGTAAATTAGAGATTCTTGACAAATATATTTTGACCAAAATTATCTGGGCCCGTCCACCAAATCGTCAAGGTGATCTCTGTAGGACGGGAACCTAACACTATTTCCTACCTGTTATGTGCCAACCTTGGCTTCCATATAATCAGGGGGTGTTGGTTCCACATGCATGCTGGATCCACTCTGCCTTTTGCCATTTCTGGTGCTTCAAAGGCCTCCACTAATTCAGGGATGCAGGTACCAACATGCATGCCGAGTCCACTCGGCTTTATAGTTACACTAATTAAAATCAACCTATGGGGCAGACCGGCCTAGTCAGGAGTGCATGACCAAATTGAGCCACACTACCAGTACAAACTTACAAAGAATACACATAACAGGTAGGAAATAGTGTTAGGTTCCCGTCCTACAGAGATCACCTTGACGATTTGGTGGACGGGCTCAGATAATTTTGGTCAAAATATATTTGCCAAGTATCTGTAATTTACCAAACAAGCATAGCATTAGCTTCAGAATACCTCATATTACTATGGCATTTTGTACTTTATCTGGTTGGCAGTGTGCCGTTGCATTGTATGTATTTTCCTTTCCTTACACATCTTCTTGTATATAGTGATATGGAGCATTCTGGTATAACCTGGGTATCTCCTGTATATAATTATATATGTACAGCTGGTATAAGTTATACATCTTCTTGTATATAGTGATATGGAGCATGCTGGTATAACCTGGGCATCTCCTGTATATAATTATATATGTACAGCTGGTATAAGTTATACATCTTCTTGTATATAGTGATATGGAGCATGCTGGTATAACCTGGGTATCTCCTGTATATAATTATATATGTACAGCTGGTATAAGTTATACATCTTCTTGTATATAGTGATATGGAGCATGCTGGTATATAACCTGGGTATCTCCTGTATATAATTATATATGTACAGCTGGTATAAGTTATACATCTTCTTGTATATAGTGATATGGAGCATGCTGGTATAACCTGGGTATCTCCTGTATATAATTATATATGTACAGCTGGTATAAGTTATACATCTTCCTGTATATAGTGATATGGAGCATGCTGGTATATACCTGGGTATCTCCTGTATATAATTATATATGTACAGCTGGTATAAAGTTAAACATCTTCTTGTATATAGTGATATGGAGGATGCTGGTATAACCTGGGTATTCTCTGTATATATTATATATGTACAGCTGGTATTAGTTATACATCTTGTATATAGTGATATGGACCATGCTGGTACAACCTGGGTATATCCTGTATATAATTATATATGTACAGCTGGTATAAGTTATACATCTTCTGTATACAGTGATATGGACCATGCTGGTATAACCTGGGTATCTCCTGTATATAATTTATATATGTAGAGCTGGTATAAGTTATACATCTTCTTGTATATAGTGATATGGAGCATGCTGGTATAACCTGGGTATCTCCTGTATATAATTATATATGTACAGCTGGTATAAGTTATATATCTTCTTGTATATAGTGATATGGAGCATGCTGGTATAACCTGGGTATCTCCTGTATATAATTATATATGTAGAGCTGGTATAAGTTATACATCTTCTTGTATATAGTGATATGGAGCATGCTGATATAACCTGGGTATCTCCTGTATATAATTATATATGTACAGCTGGTATAAGTTATACATCTTCTTGTATATAGTGATATGGACTATGCTGGTATAACCTGGGTATCTCCTGTATATAATTATATATGTACAGCTGGTATAAGTTATACATCTTCTTGTATATAGTGATATGGAGCATGCTGGTATAACCTGGGTATCTCCTGTATATAATTATATATGTACAGCTGGTATAAGTTATACATCTTCTTGTATATAGTGATATGGAGCATGCTGGTATAACCTGGGTATCTCCTGTATATAATTATATATGTACAGCTGGTATAAGTTATACATCTCTTGTATATAGTGATATGGAGCATGCTGGTATAACCTGGGTATCTCCTGTATATAATTATATATGTACAGCTGGTATAAGTTATACATCTTCTGTATATAGTGATATGGAGCATGCTGGTATAACCTGGGTATCTCCTGTATATAATTATATATGTACAGCTGGTATAAGTTATACATCTTCTTGTATATAGTGATATGGAGCATGCTGGTATAACCTGGGTATCTCCTGTATATAATTATATATGTACAGCTGGTATAAGTTATACATCTTCTTGTATATAGTGATATGGAGCATGCTGGTATAACCTGGGCATCTTTTGGTATAGACTCTGTTTGTACTTCAGAGCTGCAATCAGAATTCTGCCGGCTTAGAAGCTGAAATCTCCAATCCTTACCCACTTGTCTAGTGATTACTGACTTATTGCATCAAGTGCATCCAGTGAATCAAAAAACCCCCTCGGCTGAGCAGGTACCATCTCCCGCCCCAGGTGGCACTGCCCTTCAGTACTGGCAGAACTAAAGCTGTGTGTGAGCCTGGCAGTGGAGGAATCACAGATGGTTGGTACTTTTCATCAGCTCTTCTGTGATTTTACGCACTTGCCAAAACGACGCGCAGCGTCCAGCCATCATTAAAAACCATTCAGTGTGTACAACGGCCTCAGATATCTGGCACAGTCCTGATGGCGGAGAGACATGATAAATAACTGGTTGTCAGAGAGCCTTCCTGTTTTGCAGATGCCAGGTCGGTGGGTGCGGGAAGCGCTGCCGCTTACGCTCAAAATATTCGTCTTTTTCTGCTTTCAAGTGCAATAAATTTACTCTTTAATGCAGAGAAATGCTGCAGTTATTTCATGTCTTAATTTTCAGCAAGAAGGTGGGAACAAGGTTGTCAGAGATCACCCTGCGGCATGAGTGTGGGCTGCAGACTGGCGGTGGGGAAGAGGATTCCCTCTGGTTTCATGGATGGAGATGATCAGAAGGGGAATAAACATTTAGAAATACTGTACCCCAGAGCTGTGCTCCTGACTGCGCCCCACTGGAGACACCATGAGTGCAGGACTGAATCATAGCCGGGCCAGGGCGTCATCCTGGGGTCTTCTCGTGCCGAGCTCTGCCCTATGTGTACCTCCTGAACATGGCGCCTGGGGTGTTATTACATAGACTGTAGGCAAGGTGCACTGTAAGGCACCACATTGTAGGCACTTCATGGCAGTATTATATGGTCACATTATGGCGCTATAATGTAGGCACTTCATGGCAGTATTATATAGTCACTTTATGGCACTATAATGTAGGTACTTCATGGCAGTATTATATGGTCACTTTATGGCACTATAATGTAGGTACTTCATGGCAGTATTATATGGTCACATTATGGCGCTATAATGTAGGCACTTCATGGCAGTATTATATAGTCACTTTATGGCACTATAATGTAGGTACTTCATGGCAGTATTATATGGTCACATTATGGCACTATAATGTAGGTACTTCATGGCAGTATTATATGGTCACTTTATGGCACTATAATGTAGGTACTTCATGGCAGTATTATATGGTCACATTATGGCACTATAATGTAGGTACTTCATGGCAGTATTATATGGTCACTTTATGGCACTATAATGTAGGTACTTCATGGCAGTATTATATGGTCACATTATGGCACTATAATGTAAGGACTTATTGGTAGTATTATATGGTCACTTTATGGCATTATATTGTAAGGATTTATTGGCAGTACCATATGGTCACTTTATGGCACTATAATGTAGGCACTTCATGGTAGTCTTATATGGTAATTTTATGGCACTATAATGTAGGCACTTCACGGCAGTATTATGTAGTCTCTTTATGGCACTATGATATAGGTACTTTATGGCAGTATTATATGTTTACGTTATGGCACTAAAATATAGGTTCTTCATTGCAGTATTATATGGTCACATTATAGCACCATAAACAGGTACTTCATTGCAGTATTATGTGGCCACATTATGGCACTATATTGTAAGGACCTATTGGCAGTATTACATGGTCACTTTATGGCACTATAATATAGGTACTTTATGGCAGTATTATATGTTTACTTTATGGCACTAAAATATAGGTACTTCATTGCAGCATTATATGGTCACATTGTAGCACCATAACGTAGGTACTTCATGGCAGTATTATGTGGTCTCCTTATGGCACTATAATGTAGGTACTTTATGGCAGTATTATATGTTTACTTTATGGCACTATAACATAGGTACTTCATGGCAGTATTAAATGGTCACATTATGGCACTATAATGTAGGCATTTAATGACAGTATTATGTGGCCACATTATGGCACTATATTGTAAGGACCTATTGGCAGTATTACATGGTCAGTTTATGGCACTATAATGTAGGTACCTCATGGCAGTATTATGTGGTCACTTTATGTCTCTATAATGTAGGTACTTTATTACAATGTTATATGTCCCAGTTATGTCACTATTATACATGCATGGTATGTTATTATTATTATTATTTAGGTGTTGTGCTGTGTAGTATTTAGGTTCCATATGGCACTAATAATTCTACATTAGTATTTTTTAAAGGGAGTATGTCTGTCAGCAGTTTTGACCAGAGATCAGGACGGCCAGACATACCTTTAGTGGAGCTTTTATCATCAGGAGTAGTGTGAATATGAACGTCTATTCTGCGAGGGTCTACTCCTGCAAGTGCACTGGAGGCGGGGCTTCACTGTAAAGTGCCCTCTGCCTTCAGCCCCTCATCTCTGCTCTGACATCTCTCATCTCTGACAGCTGTAGCATCCAACCAGGAGACCACTACAGCTGTCACTCAGAGCAGAGGGGAGGGGCTATGAAACACTTCTTCACAATGAAGTTCCACCCCCAGGGCACTTGCAGGAGCAGAATATGGCAGAATAAAAATGCAGAGTAACACTACTCCTGACAATAAAAGCTGCACAAAAAAAAACACTTTTTGTACCCTCCCCTACCCAGACAAAGACTCCAGGGTCACCAACCAGAATTTTTCTTTTTTCTGGACAACTTATCTCAAAATCACGGACGGCCAACATTTTGTACGGACAAATTGGAAAAACGTAATGAATGATAAAGATTATAAGGAATACATGTCTATAGCTTATTATACTAATAATAAAATTCATTACCAGCATTTACTGTGAGCTGTGAAATAATGATAATTACCACCAAAATAATGTAGTCAAGCATCACCAGCCTCAAAAAAATCACGGACAAACCTATTTTTTTTCACGGACAGAGGAAAAAAGTTGCCTATTTTTACGGACTGTCCAGAAATTTCTGGACGGTTGGCAACCCTGACAGACTCCCTTTAACCAGCGTATGGCAGCATTATTATCCACACTTTTTTTTAAATAATTCAGCCACTGCATATTAATTCGGTTATTATTTCAGTTCTACATTGTAGTATTATGTGGGCAAAGTCATGTGGTCACTATATAGCACAGAACAATGTATGCACTGTATGGTAGTAAAGGACTAGTTAGGCACTATATTTAACCACTGCATAGGCACAGTATAGCAGTATTATTCACCTGTTGTGTGGCAGTGTTATTTAGTTTTTGCACTAACTGAATAGGCACTGAAAGACGTTATCATTTAATCCTTCTATGGTAGTAAAATCAAACCGCAGTATGGCAGTGTTATTTCAGTTCTATATGGCGGTATTATGTAGGCGTTATGCAAACACCCACAGAGAACATTTGCTCCCACCCAGCTTTTCCACATCATTCATCAGCGTAGTCTGGAAAAGCTGAGTGACAATCACAGTACGAGAGCCGCCATACCCAGCTTTCCCAGGGACAGATAAGTAGGCTCTGTATGTCTAGTATGACGGGATGACTGCAGGACGTTTTTCCTTCCGCTGCCCTCTGGGTTAGTGCCCGCTACCAACCATCCCGGGCACATATCTGCTGCTTATTAATATGCAGAGATAACAGCTGCCTCCTCGTCAGTCGCTTCCCATCTCCTTCCACATCCAGATGTTTTCCGACCGTCTGCTCCAATTAGCGGGGCTGAGCGCTCTGCGGCGTATATTCATGCTTGTCTTATAGGAACACAGGACGCTGGGCCGGGATGAGACTTGTTAAATCTGAGAGCAGCTGACAGCCGCCGTCATAGTCCACGGGGGAAGCTCCTAGCCCAGACATTATGTATTAAGATCAAATCTCGTGTGCGCGCCGCAGCGTAGCATGACGAGCTGGAGAAAGCGTTCAGCTCCACAACTCTGGTGCACAGGGTGGTCTGGAAGACCTCCTGCACCCTCCATATTTTAAAATCCCATTTAAAATACATTTTTGTCATACCCACTGAAGAGTAAACAAAGCTGCAAGCTAACATTGCGACATTCGGGGCACAAAATGTTCTGGGCATCCCTCAACGGGTCCGTTTAGGTTCCTAAAGGATCATGACCATGCACTGTGCTTCTAGGAAGAGAGCGGTACCATGTCCTAGGGTACAAATGAGCAAAAGGGTACACTGCTGCCCCAACTGGATCAGAGCGACTATTTTAGGGTGCTGATTATTTGGTTACTAAGTGGCAGCCGCGGCGGTATTATTATTATATGGGCACTAGGCTTTCTATGGTGGTTTTATCAGAGTACTGCTTGGTGCTGTCGCTGGGTCACTATATGGCAATGTTATTTAGGAACTGAATGGTGGTGTTACTTCAGTGCTGTATGGCGGTGATCCTGAAGGACAATGTTATACGTTTGCCCTATGCCAATATTATTTTGGAACTGTATGGCGGTACTATTATGGCGTCTTGCTATTGCCACTGATGGTTTTATGTAAATAAAAGTAAATCATGGTGTAAGGAAATGTTCGACTACTTTCTAATATACTTTGGGGGAAGTTTATCATTTCCCCCTACGCCTGTTTTTAGCGTGAAATTGGCGTGTCATTGCAATTTTTTTAGTTGCAAATTTTATGCCGCCTTACGAAAAGGGGGCGTGACGAGGGTGGCGGTGGGCATCAGCACCAGTACATTTAATGTTCACTCGAGCTCCGAGCTGCAGTAGATTTCATTCCACGCACTGAACAAAACTGCTGACAGATGCCCTTTAAAGGGATTTTCCAGGACTCTGCGGGTCCCACAAACCAACATTCATTACATATAACTCGGAGTTACATCAGCTGCTCGGAAACCCGGTCATGTGGCACTCCTCTTCTGAAAATCGAGCTTCCTCCGTAGTCGCATCCCATCCTTGACCAGGTTTCCAGCCTGGGCTATGGACAGGACCTCACGTCTGCTGTGGACGGGGCCGGAGCTATCCTTCTCACTGGCGCATGGGCAGATGAAGTGGATTCAGGACCTTGTGCCCCGTCCACAGCAGAAGTGAGGTCCTGTCCTTAGCTCAGGCTGGAAATCTGGTAAAGGATAGGATGCGACGTCGGGGGAAGCTGGATTTTCAGAAGAGGAGTGTCACGTGAGCAGATTCCTAGGAGGCCGATCCACGTGACTTTGGAACAGTAATATACCAAACTGTCTCCTGCAGGCAGGGGTGCACCACCAATGAGGCCAGGTGAGGCGATCGCCTCAGGCAGCACCAGGTAGGGGCAAGAGATAAGGTTACAAAACTACTTCTGTGTGGTACCTTACCCAGAGTAAAATCCCTCGCTTTGACCCATCCTGTCCAGATAGGTGTTGAAGGTGTGGTGAACCGGGTGGTGGTTACATCCACATGTGGTGGTCCAACCCATTTGTCCAACAGGTTTTTGATGCCACAAATTCCATTTGAACCAAGTCAACTGGTTCTTCTCCTCTTTCCATCCTCCCTTCCTTCAAGGAAGGAGATCATGGCTAAACATTTATGAATGGCTGCTCATCTCCTCATCTCCAAACACATAGCAATACTATCTCCTTGATGGAATGGGTTCAACAGGTAGATCCAATATATAGATGAGAGGAGATGGCTCATTGAGAACGCAGTAAGATGGAGAGGTTCCGTAGACTTTGACTCCCATCGTCTTCTTATCGTAACTTCTAATGATAACCTTTCTTAGAATTTGTTTTTCCCATCTCTTTTCCTCTTTATAAGAATCTCAATTTCTCACCTCGCATTTTTGTTCTCTAACCTTTGGTCTGACGTTTGTACGCCTTTTTTTCTTGTTTTTGCCCAAGCTCCAGTCTTAGCAGGTTCTCTTTTTTCAGACTTAGTCAAGTGACCTTTCTTCCAGATATGGAACTGTTGACTCGGAGGATGTGTACTGGTATATTGGTCTTGCCCAGTATAAGATTTACCCTGTGATTACTGGCTACTTAACTTCTGTAGATTCCTGCTATACTATATTCATCTTAAACGTATTGATGCCATTAAGTTTGTCCTGACTTTGCTGGAAAATGAATAAAAAGGGCATAAAAAAAAAAATAATGAAATAGGTCCGTGTGCAAACCTCCAGACACAGATACCAAATATGGTCGTGTGCATGAGCCTCACAGAGGAATATCTAGACCAGATATAACACTCAGCTGTGAGAAGTACTAGACAAAAATGGCGTTTTACCTTACTTTAAATTAATGAGAAATTGAAACACAAAAAGTATAATAGAAAGCTGCAGAACTTCATAAAAAAAAAAGATGGAGATTTATTTACATGAAGCCAGGAGCGCCTGGTAATTATCAGACTGCCCTGCTGAGCGCTCCTCACTCTCGTCAGGCGCTTCAGAATTCGCAGGATCTGCGGTGAACGTAGATTTATGGAAATTTATGTCACTGGCTCATATAAAGCCTCTGCATCCCAAGCACAGGGAGGCTCGGCTGCTGACTGACTGCACAGTAATAGGATGGGGTTTTATTTGAAATCTTTCATCACAAACACATTTCCTCCTGGACGCAGAGAACGGCGAGCGCAGGGAATGTCACACCGTCCGCTCTTCATGTTTACATATATTACATGGTGCGTGGAGTCTGTCACCAGCTGGAAATCAGCAGGAACTAAGCAAAGTCACATACAGAAAGTCAGAATGTATTCACCGCAGGAACGAATGTCACTGAGTAATAGATCAACGTCTACACATAATACACCACAAAAAGAAGAAAACACGACATGCGACAACCCTATAAACCGTGATATTACTGGCTGTGTAGAAATGTATACTGCTGGTTAATAGATGGCGGTATGATGCTATATTACATTATTCTTGTACATAGGAGGCAGTATTATAGTAGTTATATTCTTGTACATAGGAGCAGTATTATAGTAGTTATATTCTTGTACATAGGAGCAGTATTATAGTAGTTATATTCTTGTACATAGGAGCAGTATTATAGTAGTTATATTCTTGTACATAGGAGCAGTATTATAGTAGTTATATTCTTGTACATAGGAGGCAGTATTATAGTAGTTATATTCTTGTACATAGGAGCAGTATTATAGTAGTTATATTCTTGTACATAGGAGGCAGTATTATAGTAGTTATATTCTTGTACATAGGAGCAGTATTATAGTAGTTATATTCTTGTACATAGGAGCAGTATTATAGTAGTTATATTCTTGTACATAGGAGGCAGTATTATAGTAGTTATATTCTTGTACATAGGAGCAGTATTATAGTAGTTATATTCTTGTACATAGGAGCAGTATTATAGTAGTTATATTCTTGTACATAGGAGGCAGTATTATAGTAGTTATATTCTTGTACATAGGAGCAGTATTATAGTAGTTATATTCTTGTACATAGGAGCAGTATTATAGTAGTTATATTCTTGTACATAGGAGGCAGTATTATAGTAGTTATAATTCTTGTACATAGGAGCAGTATTATAGTAGTTATATTCTTGTACATAGGAGCAGTATTATAGTAGTTATATTCTTGTACATAGGAGCAGTATTATAGTAGTTATATTCTTGTACATAGGAGGCAGTATTATAGTAGTTTATATTCTTGTACATAGGAGCAGTATTATAGTAGTTATATTCTTGTACATAGGAGCAGTATTATAGTAGTTATATTCTTGTACATAGGAGCAGTATTATAGTAGTTATATTCTTGTACATAGGAGCAGTATTATAGTAGTTATATTCTTGTACATAGGAGCAGTATTATAGTAGTTATATTCTTGTACATAGGAGCAGTATTATAGTAGTTATATTTTCTTGTACATAGGAGCAGTATTATAGTAGTTATATTCTTGTACATAGGAGCAGTATTATAGTAGTTATATTCTTGTAACATAGGAGCAGTATTATAGTAGTTATATTTCTTGTACATAGGAGCAGTAATTATAGTAGTTATATTCTTGTAGCATAGGAGCAGTATTATAGTAGTTATATTCTTGTACATAGGAGCAGTATTATAGTAGTTATAATTCTTGTACATAGGAGCAGTATTATAGTAGTTATATTCTTGTACATAGGAGGCAGTATTATAGTAGTTATATTCTTGTACATAGGAGCAGTATTATAGTAGTTATATTCTTGTACATAGGAGCAGTATTATAGTAGTTATATTCTTGTACATAGGAGCAGTATTATAGTAGTTATATTCTTGTACATAGGAAGCAGTATTATAGTAGTTATATTCTTGTACATAGGAGGCAGTATTATAGTAGTTATATTCTTGTACATAGGAGCAGTATTATAGTAGTTATATTCTTGTACATAGGAGCAGTAATTATAGTAGTTAGTATATATTCTTGTACATAGGAGCAGTATTATAGTAGTTATATTCTTGTACATAGGAGGCAGTATTATAGTAGTTATATATTCTTGTACATAGGAGCAGTATTATAGTAGTTATATTCTTGTACATAGGAGCAGTATTATAGTAGTTATATTCTTGTACATAGGAGCAGTATTATAGTAGTTATATTCTTGTACATAGGAAGCAGTATTATAGTAGTTATATTCTTGTACATAGGAGCAGTATTATAGTAGTTATATTCTTGTAGCATAGGAGCAGTATTATAGTAGTTTATATTCTTGTACATAGGAGCAGTATTATAGTAGTTATATTCTTGTACATAGGAGCAGTATTATAGTAGTTATATTTCTATCTTGTACATAGGAGCAGTATTATAGTAGTTATATTCTTGTACATAGGAGCAGTATTATAGTAGTTATATTCTTGTACATAGGAGGCAGTATTATAGTAGTTATATTCTTGTACATAGGAGCAGTATTATAGTAGTTATATTCTTGTACATAGGAGCAGTATTATAGTAGTTATATTCTTGTACATAGGAGCAGTATTATAGTAGTTATATTCTTGTACATAGGAGCATAGTAGTAGTATATACATATAGTATAGTTATTATATTCTTGTACATAGGAGGCAGTATTATAGTAGTTATATTCTTGTACATAGGAGCAGTATTATAGTAGTTATATTCTTGTACATAGGTAAGCAGTATTTTAGTAGTAGTATTATAGTAGTTATATTCTTGTACATAGGAGCAGTATTATAGTAGTTATATTCTTGTACATAGGAGGCAGTATTATAGTAGTTATATTTCTTGTACATAGGAGCAGTATTATAGTAGTTATATTCTTGTACATAGGAGCAGTATTATAGTAGTTATATTCTTGTACATAGGAGCAGTATTATAGTAGTTATATTCTTGTACATAGGAAGCAGTATTATAGTAGTTATATTCTTGTACATAGGAGCAGTATTATAGTAGTTATATTCTTGTACATAGGAGCAGTATTATAGTAGTTATATTCTTGTACATAGAGGCAGTATTATAGTAGTTATATTCTTGTACATAGGAGCAGTATTATAGTAGTTATATTCTTGTACATAGGAGGCAGTATTATAGTAGTTATATTCTTGTACATAGGAGGCAGTATTATAGTAGTTTATATTCTTGTACATAGGAGCAGTATTATAGTAGTTATATTCTTGTACATAGGAGCAGTATTATAGTAGTTATATTCTTGTACATAGGAGCAGTATTATAGTAGTTATATTCTTGTACATAGGAGCAGTAATTATAGTAGTTATATTCTTGTACATAGGAGGCAGTATTATAGTAGTTATATTCTTGTACATAGGAAGCAGTATTATAGTAGTTATATTCTTGTACATAGGAGCAGTATTATAGTAGTATAGCATTATAGTAGTTATATTCTTGTATATAGTATTATAGTAGTTATATTCTTGTACATAGGAGCAGTATTATAGTAGTTATATTCTTGTACATAGGAGGCAGTATTATAGTAGTTATATTCTTGTACATAGGAGCAGTATTATAGTAGTTATATTCTTGTACATAGGAGCAGTATTATAGTAGTTATATTCTTGTACATAGGAGGGGCAGTATTATAGTAGTTATATTCTTGTACATAGGAGCAGTATTATAGTAGTTATATTCTTGTACATAGGAAGCAGTATTATAGTAGTTATATTCTTGTACATAGGAGGCAGTATTATAGTAGTTATATTCTTGTACATAGGAGCAGTATATATAGTAGTTATATTCTTGTACATAGGAGCAGTATTATAGTAGTTATATTCTTGTACATAGGAGCAGTATTATAGTAGTTTATATTCTTGTACATAGGAGCAGTATTATAGTAGTTATATTCTTGTACATAGGAGGCAGTTATATTTATAGTAGTTATATATTCTTGTACATAGGAGCAGTATTATAGTAGTTATATTCTTGTACATAGGAGCAGTATTATAGTAGTTATATTCTTGTACATAGGAGCAGTATTATAGTAAGTTATATTCTTGTACATAGGAGCAGTATTATAGTAGTTATATTCTTGTACATAGGAGCAGTATTATAGTAGTTATATTCTTGTACATAGGAGTACAGTATTATAGTAGTTATATTCTTGTACATAGGAGGCAGTATTATAGTAGTTATATTCTTGTACATAGGAGCAGTATTATAGTAGTTTATATTCTTGTACATAGGAGCAGTATTATAGTAGTTATATTCTTGTACATAGGAGGCAGTATTATAGTAGTTATATTCTTGTACATAGGAGCAGTATTATAGTAGTTATATTCTTGTACATAGGAGCAGTATTATAGTAGTTATATTTCTTGTACATAGAAGCAGTATTATAGTAGTTATATTCTTGTACATAGGAGGCAGTATTATAGTAGTTATATTCTTGTACATAGGAGCAGTATTATAGTAGATTAATAGTAGTTATATTCTTGTACATAGGAGCAGTATTATAGTAGTTTATATTCTTGTACATAGGAGCAGTATTATAGTAGTTATATTCTTGTACATAGGAGCAGTATTATAGTAGTTATATTCTTGTACATAGGAGCAGTATTATAGTAGTTATATTCTTGTACATAGGAGGCAGTATTATAGTAGTTATATTCTTGTACATAGGAGCAGTATTATAGTAGTTATATTCTTGTACATAGGAGCAGTATTATAGTAGTTTATATCTTGTACATAGGAGCAGTATTATAGTAGTTATATTCTTGTACATAGGAGGCAGTATTATAGTATTATATTCTTGTACTAGTTTATATAATCTTGTACATAGGATATTAGGCAGTATAGCATTATAGTATAGTAGTTATATTCTTGTACATAGGAGCAGTATTATAGTAGTTATATTCTTGTACATAGGAGGCAGTATTATAGTAGTTATATTCTTGTACATAGGAGCAGTATTATAGTAGTTTATATTCTTGTACATAGGAGCAGTATTATAGTAGTTATATTTCTTGTACATAGGAGCAGTATTATAGTAGTTATATTCTTGTACATAGGAGGCAGTATTATAGTAGTTATATTCTTGTACATAGGAGCAGTATTATAGTAGTTATATTCTTGTAGCATAGGAGCAGTATTATAGTAGTTATATTCTTGTACATAGGAGCAGTATTATAGTAGTTATATTATTAGTATATAGGCAGTATTTATAGTAGTTATAATTCTTGTAGGACATAGGAGCAGTATTATAGTAGTTATATTCTTGTACATAGGAGCAGTATTATAGTAGTTATATTCTTGTACATAGGAGCAGTATTATAGTAGTTATATTCTTGTACATAGGAAGGCAGTATTATAGTAGTTATATTCTTGTACATAGGAGCAGTATAAGTAGTTATATTCTTGTACATAGAGGCAGTATTATAGTAGTTATATTAGTATATTCTTGTAGCAGTATTATAGTAGTTTATATTCTTTACATAGGAGCAGTATTATAGTAGTTATATTCTTGTACATAGGAGGCAGTATTATAGTAGTTATATTCTTGTAACATAGGAAGCAGTATTATAGTAGTTATATTCTTGTACATAGGAGCAGTATTATAGTAGTTATATTCTTGTACATAGGAGCAGTATTATAGTAGTTATATTCTTGTACATAGGAGCAGTATATTCTTTACATAGTATAGTAGTTATATTCTTGTACATAGGAGCAGTATTATAGTAGTTATATCTTGTACATACATAGTATTATAAGTAGTTTATTGTAGTACATATGCAGTTATAGTAGTTTATATTCTTGTACATAGGAGCAGTATATAGTATTAGTTATATTTTGTACATATATTAGTAGTTATATTCTTGTACATAGGAGCAGTATTATAGTAGTTATATTCTTGTACATAGGAGCAGTATTATAGTAGTTATATTCTTGTACATAGGAGCAGTATTATAGTAGTTATATTCTTGTACATAGGAGCAGTATTATAGTAGTTATATTCTTGTACATAGGAGCAGTATTATAGTAGTTATATTCTTGTACATAGGGGAGTATTTATAGTATTTTGTACATAGGAGCAGTATTATAGTAGTAGTTATATTCTTGTACATAGGAGCAGTATTATAGTAGTTTATATTCTTGTACATAGGAGCAGTATTATAGTAGTTATATATTCTTTACATAGGAGCAGTATTATAGTAGTTATATTCTTGTACATAGGAGCAGTATTATAGTAAGTTATATTCTTGTACATAGGAGGCAGTATTACATAGTAGTTATATTCTTGTACATAGGAGCATAGGAATAGGCAGTATTATAGTAGTTATATTCTTGTACATACATAGGAGGCAGTATTATAGTAATTATATTCTTGTACATAGGAGCAGTAATTATAGTAGTTATATTCTTTGTACATAGGAGCAGTATTATAGTAGTTATATTCTTGTACATAGGAGCAGTATTATATGTAAGTTATTTCTTGTACATAGGAGCAGTATTATAGTAGTT
>ONZH01004707.1:0-74928 GCA_900303285.1 Rhinella marina | reverse complement strand
ATGCTGGTGGTAGTCAGGGTTGCTGGTGTTTACACCGCTGCTCATCTTGGTACGGCACAGGTTGCAATTTACAAACCGTTTATCGTCAGCACTTTCCTCAAAAAACCGCCAAACTGCAGAACACAGTTTTTGCATTTGAAAAGACCCTGAGGTACCCCCACAGTGAAAACCCCCAAAAAGTGATCACATTTTGTAAACTACACCCCCCAGGGAATTTTTAAGGAGTGTAGCGAGCACTTGACCCCACAGGCGTTTCATAGAATTTATAACCCTTGGCTGTGAAAATTAAATTACATTTTTTTTTACAAGAAGATGGTGCGTTAGACCCAAACTTTCTTTTTCACAAAAGATAACAGGAGAAAATAATTTTTCATTATAATTTGCTACCCATTTTCTCCTGAATACAGTAACACCCTAACTGTGGTCGTAAACTGTTATTTGGGGTATGCCAGGGCTCAGAAGGGAAGGAGCAGCGTTGTTGTTTTCTAACATGGAATTTTCTGTCATGGTTTTTAAGAGCGATAACTTTTTTTATTTTTTTGTTGACTGAGCTATGTGAGGGCTTATTTTTTGCGGGGCAACCTGTGCTGTTTATTGGCACCATTTTGGGGTACATTTGGCTTCCTGATCGCTTTTTATCTCTTTTTTGAGAGGTAAAGTCACAAAATAAAGCTGTTTGGTGTAATTTTTCTATATTTATTTTTTACACCGTTCACATGACCATGTGATATTTTTATAGATCCGGTTGTTACAGTTGCAAAGATACTAAATATGTCTAGTTTTACACAATAAGAACAATTTTAGAAAAAAAATCATGTTTTTGTGTTGCCATTTTCTTAGAGCCATATTTCTAAAATTTTTCTGGCTATCGTCTTGTGTGAGGGATTGTTTTTTGCAGGATGAGGTGACGTTTTTTTGCCACCATTTTGGGGTACATATGACTTTTTGATTGATTGATATTATGTTTTTTGGGAGGTGAAGTGACTAAAAAAAAAGGCAGTTTTGGCATAATTTTTGTTTTTTTTATGTGGTTCACTTGATGGGGTATATCATGTGATATTTTTGTAGAGCCAATTGTTACGGACGCAATGATACCAAATATGTCTATTTTTTTTAAATATTTTATACAATAAAAGCATTTTTAGAAAAAAAATCATGTTTTTGTGGGGGTTCGTTTTTTGCGTGATGAGGTGATGTTTTTATTGCTACTGTTTTGGGGTACATACAACTTTTTGATTGACTGATATTATGTTTTTTGAGAGGTGAGGTAACTAAAAAATCTGTTTTGGCGTAATGTTTTTTTTTTTTTACAGTGTTCACCTGATGGGGTAGATCATGAGATATTTTTATAGAGCTGGTATAATATATATATTATTTTTGTAGTGGTGGTACTGGCAATTATGTATTTTGTAGGCTTACTACATTTTATAATTAGCATTCCCTGGTGTTTATAAGCATTCCCTGGTGTCTACTCTAAATACATTTAATATTAATTACAGATGTATCCAGGAATCTGTAGCCTAGACACCTCCATTCATTTTTATGGGGCCGACGAAAATAGCCGATTGCTGGCTCGGCTATTTCCGTCGGCTGTATAGAAATCAATGGAAGCCGGGTAACATTAATAATATGAAAATATGCAGCTACACCATCTCTAATTGTGGTGTAAATGACCAAGTTCAAGTACCAAAATAGCAAATGTATTTAAAATGCCAGAGATTAAAGGGGTTTTACCATCTTGGACAATGGGGGCATATCGCTAGGATATGCCCCCATTGTCCTATAGGTGCGGGTCCCACAGCTGGGACCCGCACCTATATCGAGAACGGGGCCCTGAAAGTGAAGGGGATGAATGATCATTAGTATGATTGTTCATCCCTGTATGCTTGCTTAAAACACCTTAGAAAAGGGATTATGGAGTGACATCTCTGTTTAAATAATTATCAATATTTTATCAGTTATATGTAATTAACAGTAATATTTTTATGGTTCAATAAGCTTTTATTAAACATCTGCTTAACAAAGACTTGCACCTGCACAAAAATACAGATTAAGAGGATATGTCCTCTACTCTTGCCAACATTGAGGTCCTTTCGAGTAAAAATAGAACAACTATATGAGTATCATATCATTTCTGGCTTGACCAGACACAAGCTTTAAAGATGACCTTTATTCCCGAGTTTTTATAATCTTTTTAGAGTTATCCCCATTCTGGGATACTTCCTTTTCAATGCCCAGTGTTTATTTCTGTGGTATGTTTGGGATAATTGAATCCCTAGAGCAGGGGTCTGCAACCCCTGGCACTCATGACAGAGATGGCATGCAAACCATATTTTGCTGACATGATATCATAGGCCCCAACTCACTTTAACATAGATCACCAACAACAAATAAGAGATAAACCACTCTCGCTCATTAAATATAATTTTATTAATGGAAAAAATTGGCCACGGTACTATAATGTTACCTTTACATTATTAATTAACCACTTTAAGTTATCAACCATTACCAAACAACTAATAATAAATAACAAATAGTCCACTCAGAGAGTGACTTTACCCCATTCAAAGCACCGCAACATAAGATTTTTGGGGGGTGGGGAGGGGTTTCTTTGGATTCCAGGGACAGGAATGCGCACTAACGGTCTCACCTCTTCTTTTATAGGTTCTTCTACAAGATGCATCGTTGGGACTTCATCCAATCAAGTTGATGCTGCTTCATCCATGCTGACATCCGAATATATCATCTGTCATCTGTAATGTAATAATATGCACATGAGAATAGTGGGGCCATGACATCATGCCCCCCCTTTCGCATCTGCAAATATGGTATGGTCATACAATCACACTGCTCAACAATGCACAGCACTGCACATTAAAAAATTCAAATCCATCACGCAGGGTGCGTTTGCTAGCCCCCCCTTGCAGGATTCCCACTGTGCCAGCCAGCTACCAACTGCCTCATAGACTGGCTTGCTGTGTACCGCTGGTTGCTCTAACAGATTGAAAGTATGTAATGTAGTAGCACAGGTGACAGCAAAGAGATGGGAGTGGTAGTGACACAGTTGTCAGTAATGGGGTAGGAGAAGTAGTGGCACAGGTGATAGCATAGGATGGTGTACTAGGGGAAGGCATCTAGAAATCACAACAGCATTTCCTTCTCAATTTCCCTGTACGTAATAGATATTGGCTGGTGACTGGCTCATGCAGGAAACATGGCAAGGCACATCTCCAAATCAGTATTGGCAAGAATCAAGTAGAACCAGAGAGGGAATTCAACCTTCAAGGGTTCATTTCACATGATTTAAAATAGTCTGCAATGAGTAATGCTATAATTAAGTTGGCCTAGCGGCGCATTTCTTTTTGATGAGTATTAAAAAATTTGATTGTGCTGAAGTTTTACAAAAGTTTTATTGTGCACCTAGAGAGTATTTTAATTTATAGCATGACAGTATGGTTTGGTATGACAGCTAAGAGGGTAAAGAGTTTGAGTATGTAAGTATAGTACAAAAGAATCTCAGTCAGATAGTGTAGTGCCCCAGAGCAGGGGCACTTGGAAGTTTGCAGACATTTGTGCCTATTGCTGTTATGCAAATCAATCAACTGTACTGTGATTTATGCCATTATTTTCACCTATACTGTTGAAGTGCATTGTATATGATCAGGGGTGTAGCTAGAACTGACTGGGCCCCACAGCAAATTTTTGTAAGGGGCCCCTCCCCAACTTAATAGACGTACTCATACATGCGCTCGCCGCATACATGGACATTCTCATACATGCACTCACCACATACATGGACGCACTTATACACACAGTCACCACATACATGGACGCACTCATACATGCACTCACCACATACATGGATGCACTTATACACACAGTCACCACATACATGGACGCACTCATACATGCACTCACCACATACCTGGACATACTCATACACGCACTGACAACATACATGGACGCACTATACACACAGTCACAACATACATAAATGCACTCATACACACTCAACACATACATGGACGCACTCATACACGCACTGACAACATACATGGACGCGCTCATACACAGTCACTACATACATGGACACAGTCATACATGCACTGACAACATACATGGACGCACTCATACACACACTCACCACATACATAGATGCACTCATACACACGCTCATCCGCTCATCACATAGATGGAAATATACTGTATATACACACACACAAACACATATGACCATACAAGTAGTTATACACCTATTTCTACACACACTTACAGCCAGTTCACACTAAAAGACTTTGGGAATTTCCAGTCTTTGCACTGAAAATTTTTTTCCACTGCTGTCATAAGGCACTATGCAGAGCTGAGTTTGGGAGGGAAAAGCCGGACACAGTGAACTTTTGACCATTTGGTTCAGCTGTGTCAGACTGTTGTTTACGGCTGAAAACTGCTTGGCCATTCCCATTGACTTGTACTGAGGCCCAATACAAATCTATGTCAGCCTTAAACTGTAGCATTTTGTCTGTTAGGCTGTGATTCTCCAGCCTCACACACCTCCCACTAGAAGGTTCTAGAAAATCAGTTAGAAAATTTATAAAAGTAGAACTGTCTGCAGTTAGGGGCCAGTATTTAGTAGGAGACACTCTGCCAGACTGCACAAGTGACCAAAACAAGTGACTATGATGCAGTGAGTTTGTGTTAAAGGAGCTGTCATCAGTCTGGGAGATGCAGCCAACACACAGGTCATGTTTCCCAGACTTCTCATTGTCATATACATGTTGGGGATACTCTGCCACAAACCCTGGGTCACCAGCCTTTTGACTGGGGGCCAGGTGGACAACTGAGCCACAGACCCTGGGCCACCAGCCCTTTGGCCTGAGTACCAGCCTTCTAAGAGAGAGAGGGACAGCTAGCTCAGGCCATTCCTCAGCACAGAACCGAGTTCCTCCAATAAAGAAGAACACTGCAGACCCTGACTATCTGGACTTATTTCCCATTGGGTTGCTCCACTCCATACCATCCCCTCTGGACAGAACACATGTTGACACCTCGATAGTGTCCTGGAGACCCAGCGTAGCACTGGGGCTACCTCAAAACTGGCCACTGCAATAGGAACTCACTGAATCGTAAATTACTATGATGCAGTGAGTTTGTGTTAAAGGAGCTGTCATCAGTCTGGGAGATGCAGTCAACACACAGGTCATGTTTCCCAGACTGCTCATTGTCATATACATGTTGGTTTAAGTGAATGGGATGAGGCTGCAATACCCTGCCCCGCTGCTACTGAATAGACAGCCTGCAAATGGACAAATCGAGGTGTATAATGAAGAAAGTCACAGTATTTGCTCTAGTGGTGCACCCCCCTCAAATAGCTGATTGGTTGGGGGTGACAAGTCAGACTCCTACTGGTTTAATCTGTCCTCCACAAGTAAAAAAAAAAAATTATGTAAATGTTGCAACAGAAATGGTATTTTGTAATATCGAAAATACTGTGTAAAATATCTACCAATTATATAAAAAGGAAATATGGGAAGGGACACAAGAGGGAAGGAATTGGGTGGGAAACTGCAACTACTCAATAGTAGAAGTGAGTTATTATTTTTAAATTGTTCCATTAGATAGTCAATTGTTGGGGGCGTCGCCTAGCGCGCAATGTGAGCAGACGTGCTGTGAGGAGCTCCCGCCACCAGACCCATTCTACCCACATTTATTTTATCCTGTTGGCCCGTCCAGTAGTGTGCAAACGTTGATCCTCTGCCCTGTTGTCAGTGGAGCAGAGCGGTGACTGGAGTAGCAGCATGGCGAAAGGCAAAAACCGCCAGAAGCCTGGAGCTCCAAGATGGCGATGGAGGACATGGAGCGGAGCGCGAGGAGCGGCAAAGAACGGTGGCGGCAAGGTTGGAAAGATTTGCCCACACTCCTGATGGCAGCAAAGGTGCTGGGAGCATGAATGTGGCGGCCTGCGGGGGTAATGTACTTGAGACTGAGCGAAGGGAGGAGGAAGCATGTGGGATGGCTGAGGATGGAGGTGGATTGTCAGCGGAGGAGGATATGGCGGTCAGCGAGGAGGATACCAGTACCTCTCCCACCATCCTTGATGTATTCACCGCAGTGCAGCAGTGCAACATAGCTCTGCTTACTCTTAACTCCCAGCTTGGGGGTATAAAGGAAGATATCTCTATAATTAGGCACGACATCCAGAAAGTTTCTGAACGTACCACTGCTGTTGAAGGGAGAGTGAGTAGTATGGATGATGCCCTTGCCCTTCCCCCCCTTGCAGGCTGCCGCTCAGAAGAATTCACATGATATAGCAGCCCTTTATGCTAAAGCTGATGATCTTGATACCATCTTAGAAGGAACAATGTACCCTGTTCCGGCTCCACACATGTCACTGCGGCAGGCCTGATCCGGCAGCACCCTTCACCTGCCGGATCAGGCCTGCCGCCAGTGTGAAAGTAGCCTAAGACTGGTAGGAGTTCCTGAGAGAGCTGATAAGTTTTTTGAAGAATTGCTTAGTCAGATGTTTGGTGAGGGAGTCCTATCTAAGTTGTTTGCCGTAGAAAGCTCATAGAGTGCCCACAAGACCAGGATCCCCGGGACGACCTCCCAGGCCTGTGCTCATTAAGATCCTGCACTACAAAGATCGGGATGCGATCCTGCGTAAAGCGAGGGAAAAGCCTGACCTGGAGATCAACGGTTCCCGTGTGTCGCTATACCCTGATTACTCAGTGGAGGTGCAGAAATGGAGGGCGTCATTTCTAGATGTTAAAAAGAGACTGCGACAATTGCAAGTCCCATATGCGATTATTTATCTGGCCAAGCTCAGAGTTGTGGCCCTTGGCTCTAACACGTTTCTGGAGTCTCCCAAAGAGGCGCTAAGATGGCTGGATGTTCATGAGCATCAACTTCGCCAAGCAGTTCCTGACTGACCTGTGGAGGAATGGTGACTATGGCTTCTGTTTCTGTTATGTACCAGCCCAGAAAGAGAGCAAATGGGTTTGATGGTACCTTTGTGTTGGGACGCTTCATGTTTGCAGCCTTGATATAAGTCAAGGGGACGGTTGACCGAGTTCCTGTTTGTACAAGTATATGCACCATGTTTCAGGGTGATATGGTTATGGGTATGGAGGGAGGGGAGATGCCTATGTTTATGTTTTCTATTTTAAGCGGGGTGCAGGGCTACGTAATACTTCATGTTTTCTTTATGTGGGGTGGATAAGATAAGGTATCCTGATGGCGGGGGGTCTGGTCGACTGGATTGGACCAGGCTCTTCTCCTTAGCTACTTTATGTGATATACGACAGAGATACTATTTGTATTGAGATACATTCAGTGTGCTTGCTAGGTGTGGTATAATTGCCCCACCTCTCAGCAGAGAGTTGAGATGATAATTGTTAGATTTGTTTGGGGTGTTGTGGGAGGGGTGGGTTGGGAGGGGGTGGGATTCTCCGTGTGGTCGCATATAGTTCACTTAGTCATATAGTATGTGTTATTGAGCTCCTGACAAGGGCTCTTCTGGGCAGGTCCATGACATATCTGACATCATGGGGTCTGTAACAGTGTATTCCTGGAATGTCAGGGGGCTTAGAGATCAGACTAAATGTACCGCAGTTCTTGATCACTTAAGATCCTTGCCACCTTCTATAGTGGGGCTGCAGGAGACGCACATGACGCGGGAGACGTTGCACTGGTTGAACAGACGGTGGATAGGATGGGCTTTTCATTCGGTTCACTCAGCATATTCTAGAGGGGTTAGCGTTCTTATTCATAGAGCCATTCCCTTTATACTACATAAAGTTCAGGCGGATGTGGAGGGGAGGTATGTAGGGCTACACTGCTCTGTATTCAACGTGGAATGTGTTATTGTGTTTATCTATATTCCGCCTCCGTTCTCCAGTGCAATCCTCTCACAAGCACTAGCGTTCACTGCTCCCATCTCACATCTTCCCTTGTTGTTGCTGGGGGACTTTAATAACTTTGTAAACCATAAACTGGACAAGTTCCCGGTTAGACAGCCACTGCCGGCTGACTGCTGTCGGAATTGGGACTAACAGATGTCTGGAGAGTGAGAAACCCTGGGGTGCGATGCTACTCCTGTGCCTCGGGCACATATGCCTCTCTTTCCCGTATTGATCTGGCTGTTGGTAATAGTGCTATGTTGCCTTGGATATCTGAAGTTTCCTATGCACCGAGGAAAATATCTGACCACTTTTCTGTATCAGTAGTGCTATGCCTGGGAGTGGTAGGGAATAGAATTGGCCGCAGATGGAAACTGAATCCATTCTGGATCAAGCTGATTAGTATGGTGGAGGTTAGTAAGCAAGTGCAGGAATTTTTGGACATTAATAGAGGATCAGCCTCTTTAGGGGTGCTGTGGGATACCTTAAAGGCATTTCTGAGAGGGGTTTTCATCTTTCAAGTGTCTAAAGTGAATTCTATGAGCAGGGCCCTAGGAGAGCAGTTGAGTAGAAGGGTGGTGGAGACAGAGATTGCACATATTAACGACCCGACCCAGTCTTCATTAGCTAATTGGAAAGAGGCACAGGAATCACTTAATACACATAGTCTGGAGCAAGCTAACAACCGGCGCTTCTTTATGAACCAAAGATACTTTGAAGAAGGGGAGGGGCATTTGCTGGCAACGGTGGCTAAGGCACAGCAGGAATCGAGTTTTATTCATGTGATGCGAGATATGCAGGGAAATATGGTTACGGATACGCCTAATATATTAAGAGTGTTTTATGAGTTCTATAAGGATTTGTATATATCTAAGCATACTAATAGCGGGGAAGAGCTTGAACAATATCTACAAGCTGTGGAGTTGAAGACATTGTCCGGAGAAGACAGGGATGGGTTGGAGGCTCCTATCATGTTGGAAGAACTGCAGGTAGCGGTGGGTAGTATGGGCAATGAAAAGGCACCAGGGCCGGATGGCCTACCAGCAGAGGTTTTTAATATGACAATGGGGGAGGATCTACTGCCTACATTGCTTGAGGTATTTCAGGAAGCACAACTTACTGGGAGATTGCCTAGATCTCTTTATGAGGCTACCATTGTTGTTCTCCCAAAGCCTGGGAAGGACCCGGTTCTACCGGAATCTTATAGACCCATCTCGTTATTAACTGCTGATGTGAAGTTACTTGCCAAGGTTCTTGCAAACAGATTGTTGGGAGTGGTGTCCACTGTGGTGCACGCTGACCAGTCTGGATTCATGCCCTCCAAGTCTACTGCAATTAATCTGCGCAGGCTGTTTCTCAATATGCAGGCGGCTCCGGGTGGTCCCCTCGGCAAAGCTGTGATGTCTCTAGATGCTGCAAAAGCGTTTGATAGCGTGGACTACCTGTGGGCCGCCCTGAGGCGTATGGGATCTGGACCGCAATTTATATCCTGGGTTAAGCTGTTGTATGTGTCGCCTGATGCAAGCATTAGTGTTAATGGGGTATTGTCAGATGGTTTCAGGTTGGAAAGGGGGACCAGGCAGGGGTGTCCATTATCACCATTGCTGTTTGCAATAGCTATTGAACCGCTGGCAGCTCTCATTAGGCAGGAGCCTCAGATCGATGGCTTTGGGTACTCAGGGAGGGAGGAAAAGATCGCATTATATGCGGATGATTTATTACTTTTTCTAAATGATGTAGGGTCATCCCTAGGTAAAGTGATGGAGATTATTACTCAGTTCGGGTCTTTCTCGGGATTGTCCATTAACTGGACTAAATCTGCTTTAATGTTGGCGTATGCCCCGATTCCATGTGTGGATTTCTTCAAATATCTTGGAATACAAATTACCTGAAATATAGCTGAGTATACTGATACCAACATTTTGCCCCTATTGGATCGCATGAAGAAGAAAATAGATGTATGGGTTAAACTGCCACTCTCGGTCATGGGTAGGGCTAATTTGATGAAAATGATTTTTATGCCTCAATTATTATATATTCTTCATAATACGCCGGTCTGGGTTCCAAAGTTCCTGTTCCAGAGAATGGAGGGGTTGTTCAGGGAACTGATATGGAAGAGGAAGACTCCGAGGATAGCACTGTCTAGATTACAGCTGCCCAGGACAGAAGGGGGAATTGCGGTGCCGGATCCCTGGGTATATTACCTGTCAGCACAGATACAGCATAGGTTCCGCCTAATGTCTAAGGGCAAACCTACCCTTCTTTTGCTACATACAGTGTGGGAAACGGTTAAAGGTTTGTTGGGAGTGACCGGTTCTACCATGTATACCTCTATATGGAGGAACCCCAGGCTCTGGGATCTCTTTCAGTTAGAGGGCTTTGGGGGTTGGAAGAGAGCTGGGATTGTTTATGTACATCAGTTATATTCTGACGGTTCCCTGAAATCGTCTGAACAGCTCCAGTCGGAATATCAGATACCGCATAGAGTGTTTTACCAGTACTTGCAAATGGGGCACGCTATTCAAAGTCAGGAACGGGAGGGCCCCTTGGTATGTGCTGTCATGGCAGTGGTTGATTTAGTGGTGAAGGCTAGGGTTTCTCGCGCATTAATATCTCTGTGTATAGTCATCTACTAGACAAAAAGATGCACAATTCTCTGGAAGCTCTTAAAGGCAAATGGGAAAGGGATGTGGGAGAGATTACAGAGGAGCAATGGAGGGATGTATTGGGGGCGGTACCCTCGTGATCATTAAGCGTGGCGCATAGAAGATTGCAACTATTCTTGATACACCGTGTGTACAAGACCCCGCGACTTATGTTTCAGATGGGTTTGCGCCTAGATGCTGCCTGTCCAAGGTGTGCTGCCCCAGATGCAGACCTACTCCATATGTTCTGGTCTTGTAAGCAGCTAAAACAATACTGGGAAGATGTATACGCAAAATTGGATGAATGCTTCTCGATTAAGTTACCACAAAACCCTTTGGTGGGTGTGTTAGATTATGTAGAAGAGCTTCCGACTACGGCCGCCCATAAATTAGCAATTGCCAGATTATTATATGTCGCTTGGAAAACTATAGCGAAATATTGGATTCAGCCGGCTCCTCCTTCTGGGGCGGAATGGATTCAAATGGTCAACCATATGATAGCCATGGAGAGTGGAGTGCATATGAAGAGGGGTACGCTCAAAAAGCTTGTTAAGCAGTATGGTGAGTGGATGTCTGGTCCTGGGAAACAGTCTAGGCGTCTGGCGAATATTTGGACTCGTATTGTTATTAGTGGTATAGGAGTTTAAATGGTGTCCTGCCTGAGGTGGATTGCGGCCACACAGAGAATGGGGGTGGGATGGGAATAGTTAAGGGATGGGGGGAGGGTAAAGTGTAATAACTTGAGACAGGTTCTGCATTTGTTTGCTAAACTGATTTATTTGTGCACAAACCCATACCAATGTACATCCATTTTACTGTCTCGAATGCATACTGTACCAATTGTATTTGTTTTTTTCTATTATGATTTTTGTTACGAAACCAATAAAAAAATCTGATTTAAAAAAAAGATATTATATACTATAGCTGTGATGGCTAACCTCTGGCACTCCAGCTGTTGTAAAACTACAACTCCCAAGATGTACATTTGCTTGCATGTTCTGAGAACTCCATAGAAATGAATGGAGCATGCTGGGAGTCATAGTTTCACCACAGCTGGAGTGCCGGAGGTTAGCCATCACAGCTATACTACTATATGATGTCTGATTTTAATTTTTTTACATCAATCATGGCATAACCCCTTTAAGGAGTCCTAAGTCTCCACCCACATTACCCTTGATGGAGACATGGTCAATTTCCTGAGTGTGAGAATAATTTGTCTCATAGCTGAAATAAAATGTCTAAGGCCTCTTGTTAATCCTGAGGATGAGACCAGGAAACACTGGATGCAAAGCCATTGGAAACATATGTTGCTAATAATTAAACAGTAATTAATCAGTTTAATGACTTCCTGGTAAAAGCTATTACAAATGCAGGTCTATTGTTCCCTCCCTCTTCTGAGAACAATATGCAATAGACTAAAGAGATCACAAAATAGGTGTCAAGCACAGAGATTGTGTAATTGTTGGTATTGGAATCAGGTCCCTGTGGGTATCCTAGAACTCCTCAGTATGTGTGTCGGAGTCATCAATCCAAGGGGTCACCATGCTATATGTGCACAATCTGAAATTAATTATGGAGAAGATCAGATCAATTTCAATTTCAGAACATATTATTTTACTGAAAGAGTAGTAGATGCTTGTAACAAACTTCTAGCAGATGTGACTGTCAAGTAAGAACAAGCCAGTGGGCTACGCTTCAAGCATGACCTAATGTCCCTCCAGTGTCAATCCAGTTTCCATAATTGAGAAAGATAATTCTTACAGATATTCCATGGAATAGTCTCCAATTTCTTCATTAAATTAACCCATTAACTACCCTGCCCATTTTGGGTTTCGGATTTTCAAGTTTTCCTCCCTATGTTCCAATAGCCGTAACTTTTTAAATTTTCCGTTCATATAGCCACATGGGGGTTTTTGACATCAAGGCGTTCGCTGTACGCTAAAAATGACATGACATACTTCATTCTGTGGCTCAATACGAATACAGCGATGCCAAACTTGTATAGTTTTTTGTTTTATTACAAATAATTAAAACCTTTGAAAAAAAATCTAAATTTTCTTTGCATTGCCATTTTCTGATAGCCATACCTTTTTTATATTTCCGTTCACAGAGCTGTATGAGGTCTTCTTTTTTTGAGGGATGAACTGCAGTTTTTATTGGTACCATTTCTGTGGTACATATGACTTTTTATTCACTGTTATTCAAAAAAATTTTTTTTGGGGGGGGGAAAGGTGACCAAAAAAAGGCAAATCATGTGTTTCTCATTACAGTGTTACGGTTTTTTAAATATATTAATATTTCAGACATTTTCGGATATGGCAATACCTGATATGTTTATTTTTTATTGTTTATATATTTTATATGTAAAAATGGGAAAGGGGGGGACTCAATATTTTAATATTTTTTTATTTTTGAAACTTTTTTTGCTTTTATAATAATAACTTTTAACCCCCTTTGGGGCGCTAGAACCTTGGATCCTGTCCCATTCACCCTAAGGGCCCTTGCAGACGAGCGTGATACTCGGACGTCTCCCGCATCGTGTGCCCTGTACTGAACTCCTGGCACTTACATAGCATTATACTGATTTATGATGTTATGTAACCCTTACAGTTCTGGAATGTGTTCAATAACAGTAACAGCATTATGTTAGAGGTATCCAACACATTCCAGAACTGTAAGGGTTACATAGCATCATAAATCAGTATAATGCTATGTAACCCCGTTCAGTGCCGGGAGTTCAGTACACGGCACACGATGCGGGAGACATCAGAGTCTCACGCTCGTTTGCAAGGGCCCTAATAGAGATTCTATTAGGTTGAATGGGATTTTGACATGCTCCCTGCTGAGCTATGCTTCATGCACAGCTTAGCAGGGAACTTACCATGGCAGACCTGGGAAGCTTCAGAAGCATTCAGGCTGCACATTTGGCATCTGTTCGAGCCATTTCCATCTGTGATCCATTTTTCTTAAGACAGAATAAATAGTACTGCATGCAATTGCTCAAACAGATGCCAAATGTGCATAACTGATGTACAGGATCAGGTTTTTTATTTTGTTTTTTTTTTACAGAATCTTGTTTTTTTCTGTTCTTCTGATGGGTAAGTACAATATTACAGGGGTTTTATTTAAAGGAAAATATAAAAGCTATGAATTTATTTCATATAACCTAAAAACTGTTTGAACTACAGTCATGGCCAAAAGTTTTGAGAATGACACAAATATTATATTTTCACATGATCTGCTGCCCTCTGGTTTTTATGTGTGTTTGTCAGATGTTTTTATCACATACAGAAATATAATTGCAATCATATTATGAGTAACAAAAGCTTATATTGACAGTTAGAATGAGTTAATGCAGCAAGTCAATATTTGCAGTGTTAACCCTTCTTCTTCAGGACCTCTGCAATTCTCCCTGGCATGCTCTCAATCAACTTCTGGACCAAATCCTGACTGATAGCAGTCCATTTTTGCACAATCAATGCTTGCATTTTGTCAGAATTTGTAGGTTTTTGTTTGTCCACCCGTCTCTTGATGATTGAACCACAAGTTCTCAATGGATTAAGATCTGGGGAGTTTTCCAGGCCATGGACCCAAAATCTCTATGTTTTGTTCCCCGAGCCATTTAGTTATCACCTTTGCTTTATGGCAAGGTGCTCCATCCTGCTGGAAAAGGCATTGTTGATCGCCAAACTGCTCTTGGACGGTTGGGAGAAGATGCTCTCGGAGGGACATTCTGGTACCATTCTTTATTCATGGCTGTGTTTGTAGGCAAGACTGTGAGAGAGCCGATTCCCTTGGCTGAGAAAGCAACCCCACACATGAATGGTTTCAGGATGCTTTACAGTTGGCATGAGACAAGACTGGTGGTAGCGCTCACCTCGTCTTCTCCAAATAAGCTGTTTTCCAGATGTCCCAAACAATCGAAAAGGGGATTCATCAGAGAAAATGACTTTACCCCAGTCCTCAGCAGTCCACTCCCTGTACCTTTTGCAGAATATCAGTCTGTCCCTGATGTTTTTTCTGGAGAGAAGTGGCTTCTTTGCTGCCCTCCTTGAGACCAGGCCTTGCTCCAAGAGTCTCCGCCTCACAGTGCGTGCAGATGCACTCACACCTGCCTGCTGCCATTCCTGAGCAAGCTCTGCACTGCTGGTAGCCCGATCCCGCAGCTGAAACACTTTTAAGAGACGGTCCTGGCGCTTGCTGGTCTTTCTTGGGCGCCCTGGAGCCTTTTTGGCAACAATGGAACCTCTCTCCTTGAAGTTCTTGATGATGCGATAGATTGTTGACTGAGGTGCAATCTTTCTAGCTGCGATACTCTTCCCTGTTAGGCCATTTTTGTGCAGTGCAATGATGACTGCACGTGTTTCTTTAGAGATAACCATGGTTAACAGAAGAGAAACAATGATGCCAAGCACCAGCCTCCTTTTAAAGTGTCCAGTGGTGTCATTCTTACTTAATCATGACAGATTGATCTCCAGCCCTGTCCTCATCAACACCCACACCTGTGTTGATGGAGCAATCACTGAAACGATGTTAGCTGGTCCTTTTAAGGCAGGGCTGCAATGATGTTGAAATGTGTTTTGGGGGATAAAGTTCATTTTCTAGGCAATATTGACTTTGCAAGTAATTGCTGTTAAGCTGATCACTCTTTATAACATTCTGGAGTATATGTAAATTGCCATTATAAAACTGAAGCAGTAGACTTTGTAAAAATTAATATTTGTATCATTCTCAAAACTTTTGGCCATGACTGTAGAATTAAAAAACTAAACAATGACATTCTAGAGAAAGCATTGGAAATGTTGTAAAAACATACATGATTCATATTATTGCGTTCATAAGAAGTCCATCTGCATTTAACTCTCCCTATTCATATGGCAGCAAAATCTGATCATCATCAGGATCTGGATTTGATAACTTCAGCAGGTTTGATAGGGTCTCTCATTATCTATTCCACTGTCAGGAGCTCTTGTACACCTGCCAGAAGTCCTGATCACAGTCACATGACATCGATTCAAGTCTCATATGAATCACTTATGCTTGAGTTATGAAATGTGCCATAAGTAAAATGCCAGAACCTATAACCATCATTCATGCCTGATGTGCTCATACAACAAGTGGTACCTGTTCAAACCTTATTATCTGCAATTAATATGTTCCTGTATTGATGTTGCTTCATGACTGATGTCATATTTCTGGCACCAGATTGACTGCTACTCATTTTGTGTCCTGTCGTATAAACCACTTAAAACGAATCATCTGTACATCCTGTACAGTTTACTTTTGCTTCTGTCAAGAGAGTGGTGTCGCTGGACCTTTATGAGACAAGACTTATCCATACTGAGCTCTGCACCACTGCCAATTAACTTTAGCAAAATCAGCTTTTTTTTAACAGGATTGCTTGAAGTGCATCAGTCTGCAGGATCATCCCCAATTAAAGCAGACAAACTGTCAGGTACAGTTGACCCTGCTGATGAAAATGATACCTGTGAAAATAGGTTGCAGTGTTTCAGTGTTCCAAAAGGTTGCAGCTCTGAGATGTACCGAGCTGCTAGAGCCCACCTCTCAATGCACAGATTTTCTCATTTGCATAAAGAATACACTTTTTTTTGGTGGTGAGCCTCAGTATGACTTTTTAGATGGAGATTGCATGTGGTCACGTACTCCCTGGAACTCCATAGTCACCCCTTCTCTGATGTGCTACCCCAGAACATTCTCTGCCCCAATTCGCAAGACCTTTTGCAGTCTCCGTGTGCTGACAATGGGGATTTACCAGTGTTGTCTGAGGAGGTGGTGGACAATGGCGAGACACAGGTGTCGGGGGTTGAGGTAGTTGTATGGGAAGCAAGTTATAGTGGGGACTCCTTGGGGGGACTTTCTCATGATGGGACAGATTCAACTTGGGTGGATCAGGCACAGGAACAGATCAATTTATTTTTTTTTGTGTTTATTTAACTTTTATTTAGCACAAATAACCACAGAGATATTTATTCGTTCTCTTCGCTGCGCAGTATGGCGTTGGGGTTCGTCACTTTGATGGTGAGCTGTGCCGCTCTCTCCACAATGGTCTTTCGGTTCTTTGAGGAGACGTTGAGGAGATCAGTGAAATTCAGTGAATGACGACGCAGGACCCCAACTTAAAAATTTAGCTTCAACCGGTACAGTCGTAAATTATGAGCTTGATCAAGTGTGGCATGTGTTCTCTGTATTCTTCTCAGTTTATTACCGTATATGGCAGCTATCCGGAAAAATAGTTTGGAGAGAGAGAAAGATAGGACAAAGACGTAAATTGTTTGGAGAGAGGGCCTTTAGGTGGACCTCCGGAAAAATAGTTTGGAGAGAGGGCCTGTAGGTGGACCTCCGGAAAAATTGTTTGGAGAGAGGGCCTGTAGGGGGCCCTCCTGAAAAATTGTGGTAAAAGAGTGCCAGTTGGACCTCTAAAAAATGGCTTTTTTTTGGTCAGCGTTAGGCAAAGACGACATGGAGGAGTAGGAGGAGTAGAGAAGAGGAATCGGATACATAAGTAATGTTAATCTTTAGCTGCTTTCCCCCAGAGGATATTTGAATTCCGGTGAAATCCAGGCTTTGTTCATTTTAATAAGCGTCAGCCTGTCAGCGCGGTCAGTTGCCAGGCGAGTACGCTTATCGGTGATGACGCCACCAGCTGCACTGAATACCCGCTCTGACAGCACGCTAGCGGCAGGGCAGGCCAGCACCTCCAAGGCGTACAGCGCCAGTTCAGGCCACGTGTCCAGCTTAGAAACCCAGTAGTTGTATGGAGCAGAGTGATCGCTACGGACGTTGGTATGGTTAGCTAGGTACTCCGTCACCATCTTTCTGTACAGCTCCCCCCTACTCTGCCTAGACTGGGGACAGGTGACAGTGTCTTGCTGGGGTGACATAAAACTGGCAAAGGCCTTGGAGAGCGTTCCCCTGCCAGTGCTGGACAAGCTGCCTGCTCGGCTCCTCTCCCCCACTACTTGGCCCACAGAACCATGCCCTCTGCCGCTAGCGGCGTCAGATGGGAAGGATTGTTTCAGCTTGTGCACCAGGGCCTGTTGATATCTATTCACTCTCATACTCCTTTCCTCTGCAGGGATGAGAGTGGAAAGGTTCTGCTTGTACCGTGGGTCCAGGAGAGTGAACACCCAGTAATCAGTGTTTGAAAAAATGCTTCTAACGCGAGGGTCACGGGATAGGCAGCCTAACATGAAGTCTGCCATGTGCGCCAGAGTCCCAACACGTAAGAATTCCCTCTCCTTACTGGCCTGACTCTCCATTTCCTCCTCCTCCTCCTCCAAGTCCTCCTCTTCAGCCCATACACACTCAAGAGTTAAGGACTGAGCACTGGTACCCTCTACTGTCTCGCCGACATTCTCCTCCTCTTCCTCCTCATCCTCCTCCCCCTCCTCCGATACGCGCTGAGAAACAGACCGGAGGGTGCTCTGGCTATCAAGCGACGTATCTTCCTCCACCGTCTCTTGTGACAAGCGCAAAGCATCCGACTTGATGCTGAGCAGTGAGTTTTTCAACAGGCAAAGCAGCGGGATGGTGAGGAGGATAATGGCGGCATCGCCGCTGACCATCTGTGTTGACTCCTCAAAGTTGCTCAACACCTGGCAGATATCAGACATCCACGTCCACTCCTCATTGTAGACTTGAGGAATCTGACTGACCTGACTACCAGTTCTGGTGGAAGTTGACATCTGGCAGTCTACACTCGCTCTGCGCTGCTGGTAAACTCTGGATAACATGTTTAATGTCGAATTCCATCTCGTGGGCATGTCGCACAACAGTCGGTGAGCGGGCAGTTGTAGGCGGCGCTGCGCTGCTCTGAGAGTGGCAGCATCTGTGGTCGACTTGTGGAAATGCGCACAGATGCGGCGCACCTTGGTAAGCAAATCAGACAGATTGGGGTATGTCTTGAGGAACCGCTGAACTATTAGATTGAACATGTGGGCCAGGCATGGCACATGTGTCAGTCTGCCGAGTTGCAGAGCCGCCACCAGGTTATGCCCGTTGTCACACACAACCATGCCTGGCTTGAGGTTCAGCGGTGCCAGCCACAGATCGGTCTGCGCCGTGATGCCCTGTAACAGCTCTTGGGCGGTGTCACCTAAGCTCAGCAGTTTGAGCACCGCCTGCTGGCGCTTACCCACGGCACTGCTGCTGCGCCTAGAGCTACTGACTGAAGGCGCCGTGCCCACGGATGGTAATTGGAAGGAGGAGGTGGAGGAGGAGGAGGGGTTGGAGGAGGAGGCATAGTACGTCTGAGAGACCGTGACCGAGGTAGGCCCCGCAATCCTCGGTGTGGGCAGTACATGAGCGGCCCCAGGGTCAGTCTCGGTCCCAGCCTCCACCAAGTTAACCCAATGTGCCGTCAGTGAGATATAGTGTCCCTGCCCGGCAGCACTTGTCCACGTGTCCGTGGTTAGGTGGACCTTCTCAGAAACAGCGTTGGTCAGGGCACGGATGATGTTCTCTGACACGTGCTGGTGTAGGGCTGGGACGGCACATCGGGAAAAATAGTGGCGGCTGGGGACGGAATACCGAGGGGCAGCCACCGCCATGAGATTGCGAAAGGCCTCGGTCTCTACCAGCCTATAGGGCAGCATCTCCAGGCTCAGCAATTTGGAGATGTGGACGTTGAGGGCTTGGGCATGTGGGTGGGTGGAACTGTATTTCCTCTTGTGCTCCAGCGTCTGCTGTAAAAACAGCTGAACGCTGCGCTGGGACACATTGGTGGACACTGTGGAGGATCGTGGAGGCGAAGGTGTGGTTTTCTGGCGGGAGGCGCTCGTGCCGGGGTCCTGGGCAGGGGGTCGACTAGCAGAGGCAGCGAGTGACACAGGGGAAGGAGCAGTGGTGTGACCCGCAGGAGGTGGTGAACGGCCTTGGTTCCATTGAGAGGGGTGTTTAGCACTCATATGCCTGCGCATGCTGGTGGTGGTTAGGCTAGTAGTGGTGGCACCCCTGCTGATCCTGGTGTGGCACAGGTTGCACACCACAGTCCGTCGGTCATCCTCACTTTCTTTAAAGAACCTCCAGACTTGCGAACATCTAGGCCTCGCCACGGGAGCTTCACTACGTGAAACAGTTGCTGCTGATGCACCAGCTCTGGCCCTGCTTCTCCCTCTGGCCACACCACTCCCTCTTCCAACCTGTTCTGGTGCAGCACTCGCCTCCGCCTCAGAAGCACTGTCTTCATTCGGCTTATCAACCCAGCTTGGGTCAGTCACCTCGTCATCCTCCGATTCCTCAGTCTGCTCCCCCCTCGGACTTCCTGCCCTGACAACAACTTCACCACTGTCTGACAACCGTGTCTCCTCATCATCCGACACCTCTTTACAAACTTCTTCCACTAACTCAACATTGTCATCATCATCATCATCATCACCCACAGACTGCGACAGTTGGAAAACTTGGGCATCGGGAACGAGGTCAGCAGCAACCTGAGAAGTGGTTTGTGACTCTGGGAAGGGTCCAGAAAACAGTTCCTAAGAGTATGCTGGATCGCATTCCAAATTTTCCTGGGAGGGGGCAGACTGGGGGGAAGGAGGTTGAGGTGGAGGAGCCAGAGGAGTGCTCCCTTGGGTAACGTGGTTGGACTGCGTGGAAGACTGACTGGTGGACAAATTACTTGAAGCATTGTCCGCAATCCACGACATCAGCTGTTCGCACTGTTGTGGTTTCAACAGTCCTCTACCACGTGTCCCTGTAAGTTGAGACATGAAGCTAGGGAGTGTAGCTCTGCGGCGTTCCCCTGCTCCCTCATCAGCAGGTAATGTCTCACCCTGCCCAGGACCACGGCCTCTACCCCCTGCAGTAATTGAATGCCCACGCCCTCGTTCTCGACCCTTAGCCCTGGGTTCAACATTTTCTGTATATAAGTGTATTATATAAAAAATAAAAAATAAATGGGCCTGCTGTACTGAAACCCACAAACTTGTTCAGTCTGGTTGAATTAAGTGACGTACAGAAAGTGTCACCTGGACAGAAAATACGGATTGGAGTGAGTGTACTGAACTGTGACACACAGAATGGTTCCACACTGCTGTGTGAAATGAATTTGTATCACTGAGCTAAAACAACAAAAAAACTATTTTTTTTAATTTTTTTTTTTAAATATTTTTTTGGTAGTTTTGTTTTTTTTGGAACGTGACATGCAGAAACTATCGTAGAGCTAACTGACACCCTGCTGATGGTGGCTATTTTGACTGCGACCCAGACAAATGTCGCACAGAGATTTTTGGGATCAAGCTATATACGTGACAGCAAAAGACACATGGCTGGCACCCCATACAAAATGCCTATTCTTGTCCGCGGCTGTCCGCAATTGCGGACAAGAATAGGTCATGTTTTATCTTTTTTCGCTGAGCCGCGGCTGTGCGCGATTTAATACTGCCCATTGAAATGAATGGGGCCGTATCTATTCCGCAAAATTGCGGAATAGATGAGGCCCCTTTCACACGGTTGTGTGAACGGGCCCTTATACGTTATCCTCCACTACTGGTTTTGGCTCACAATAATTGATGGAAACAACTGACCAAATTACCGAAGTGTGAACTTGGCCTTAGTGTGTCACTTTATACTTTCCATTGGTCATACTCTTGCCGTTGACAACTAGTTCCCTGCTTTCTATCGCACTTTTCCCTCACATGATGATATACTTTATGCAACTACTTTTTATTCTTGCATCCAGACACCTTTACAAAATAATTACAAAAATATCATATACAATGTATAATAACCTGATGTAATTTCCCATAGCACTTAAAATATGAAATTCTCAGTTTCCTGGTAATGATATTACAAAAGACCACTTTAGATTGAGGTTGCTATGTCCATATGATAGCTCTTTCATGGGTAAAACTCACGGGTGAGACTTTTTGAATTGCATGGAACAGATTTCCCAACACCGAATTGTATGTTTGTGCTTTAAATCACAGTCTGATCAATGACCTAATTACAGAGTGTGCACAAAGCTAAAAACTAAAAATAATAACCTTAGATTAAACCAACAAACACATATGGCATAACATATTTCAGTATTCCCTAACATGTACTTTGGGAACCACATGTGGCTCTTGGGCCCACTACATCTGGCTCCCCAGCTTGGCAGCTTTAGATATTACATAATGCTGTAATGGCTAACCTCTGGCACTTCAGCTGTGGTGAAACTACGACTCCCAGCATGCTCCATTTATTTCTATGGAGTTCTCAGATCAGCCAAGCAAGTGTACATCTTGGGAGTCGTCAGGGGCGGACTGGGAACTTAAAGTGGCCCTGGAAAAAAATACTAAAAGTGGCCCCAGATTGTAGGCGGATCCAAACTGACAGAAGGCGTGGTCAACAAAAGTAGGTGGGGATAGCAATGCTACATACCAAATACCACAGTGCAGTACACAATACTGCCCCAGGTGCACAAATTACCCCAAATTATTATTGTTGCCCCAGTTATAGTAGAGCTCCCAGTTATGTTGTATAATGCCCCCAGTTTTAAACATGTCTGCATAATGTCCCTGGCCCATATAATGCCCCCAGTGCTTCCCCTTTTAGTGCCTCCACCAATATTGATGCCCTCTTATAATGCCCCCATCATTAAACATGTCCCCACACAATTTTCTTTAATGCCCCCAGTATTACATATGCCCCATGTCTTACTAGGATTAACAAGGTCCCTCCTCCAGATCTCTAATGGACTCTGTGTCACCTATCTGACCTGTATATCAACATATAGTGACTTCGATACATAGCACATTGGGATTAGTGCTCTCCCCCTGTAAGTTTTGTTTACCACCTATACTGTGATTCAGTATACTGTGAACCTGGCTCAATACATAGAAAATGGATGGAAAAGCCAGTGTAGGTAAGTAGTTTTTTTTTTTTATGTTCTCTGTGACATGGGGCCTGATATGAGGCAATGGGGGCTGATGAGAGGAATATGGGGGCTGATATGAGGCATATGGGGGCTGATATGAGGCATGGGGCACTTATCTGAGGTCTGATTGGGGCTCATTAACATTGGGGTCTGAGCTGAAGTCTGATTGGGGGTCTGATCTGAGGTCTTATTGGAGTATTATTAACATTGGGGGTCTGATTGGGGCTGAAAGCTGAGGTTTGATTAGCATTGGGGGTCTGATTGGTGGTCTGACCAGAGATCCTATGAAAAATATTTTTTCTTATTGTCCTCCTCTAAAACCTAGGTGCGTCTTATGGGCCAGTGGTTCTTACAGAGAGAAAAATACGGTATATGACTGAAGTCATTGATTACCAGTTCTAGGAGAATATAATTTTTATGTGTTTCATTATTATGCAGTACTGAAGTATGATTCATTGCTAACCTTTTGCCAAACCAATATTTATTTGTTAATTGCGTATGTATGTATTCACATGGGTAACTGATCATTATAGGTGAGAACTGGTGTTGTCAGATATTTATAATACTTACTACTTACGTACACTCGGCCACTCTGAACTGATTACTAAATTACACTATATAACTGCATGAGTTGATGGTTTTTAATGCAAAACTTTTTGGGGCATTTTATCAATGTTTTAATGGCAGTTTTCTGGTGTATAAGGTGAATTTGAAACAAGTGTGTCCAGTTTGAGAAACATGCTCTGTGTGGGAACCTGATTTCCCATTATAGACACTGCTCTTGTGACATGAGTTTATAATAATTTATAATTCTGGTCGTCTCTGCTTGACCTCAGTGTAATGATTTGTACTGATGGCATTATGTAAGTACAAATCATTGCAACGGAGGTCGGGCAGAAACACACAGTATTATAAATTATTATAATTCTGTGTGCTCATGTCACAAGAGGAGAGCCCATAACAGGGATCATTCTCCCACATGGAGTGTGTTTCCTGCAGTGGACACTCTCATCTGAAATTAGCCTAAAAATGAAAATTTTTGGTGTAAGCCCCAATGTGAATTTTCCTCTTTTTATGATGCACTTGACACTTTTCTGAAAAGTTGGAGGGGTGTAGATGTTAGGGGGTGGGACCTACACAATCTGACAAATTTAACATTAAATAAGTTACATATATTACACCAGATATCTACACCATTTTTACAAGAGGCACCTAACGGTTAGAGTCTCACCTGGGGCAACAAGCTTCTAGTTACATTCTCTCAATGAGGGCACAGAGGCAATAGTTTTGTAAATGTGTCTCTTTAAGTGGCAACAGCTTACTTTCCCCTCAGGCATTTCCCCTTAATTCCTGGACAATGGCATTCTGTCTCGTCTGAGTCGTTATCCCCCCCTTGTCTTTTCCTCCTTCCAGACCATGGTAATTCTCCTCCAGGCCCAATCCACACAGACTGCACTAGTGTCTCTTCAGGTTGTGTTATCTCTCCCCTTTTCACACTCAAATGCTTTTTCTGCACAGAAGCTTCCAGGTTCTAGTCTCCATCACGAATTCCCAAAAATAATAAAGGACAAAAGGACCCTGCATGCAGCTGTATTTTGTATAGCAAAATGCAGGTCAACTGCCTGATCCCGACAAACTTCATTATTGTGAATGGGATCTGGTGGGTGCCAGTGGTGTTTAGCATATGCAGGCTCTGGCGATTCCGGTATCCTGCTCCTATGCTGGAACAGAATAGTGTGCTGCTAGACTTACCTGATGAACTGTGCCCGCTGCTATTTTATATAGTGTGCCATCCATCCTCCATGCACTGTGCCAGCTGCTGCTTATTATATAGTGTACCAATAACTCCTGCTTCTGCAGAACCTCATATACACACCTCAGCTGCTGCAGAACCTCATAATACACACCTTAGCTGCTGCAGAACCTCATAATACACACTTTAGCTGCTGCAGAACATCATTACACACAATGCATGCGGCTGAAGAACCACATAACATACAGCTCAGCTGCTACAGAACATCATAATACACACATCAGCTTCTGCAGAACATGCTAATACATACATGAGCTGCTGCAGAACATCATAATACATACATCAGCTGCTGCAGAACGTGTGAATATTATGGTACAGAACACATAAGGCTTTCATCACATTTATGTTTGGGGCCTCCATTGCAGATCAAGTCATAAATGCTGGACAAAATTTTGCAGCATGTCAGGCTCCATGATGGAAACATATCACATCTTATCATAGTCAACAGGATCCATCAAGCGTTGTCATCTGAGATGTGGCAGATCCCGCATCATGACAGACCAGAACAGAGAATGCCACTAGTGCCAGGACAATGCACACCTTAGATGCATTATAGTGGCAAGAGAATTACAAGCCTTATAATGACCAAGTTGTAGAGGGCAATACAAGGAAGAGGGTAAAAGAGGAGAGAACTGCAACTTCCAGCATATCCAGACTTTTATTGTGGGACACCAGAGGACATTACAGACAGGGGTTATAAGACGAGAGAAATACAACTCCCAGCATGTCCAGACTTATTATGTCTATGTTCTGTCTTGTATTATATGTATTATGTATTACATGTATAATATATGTATTGTATTATCCACCTCTTTCTTGCTGTGGAAACAAAAAAATTCTATTTGCCCGGATCCATTCCCATCTTGATTACTGTAACTCATTACTAACTCCTTTCTCAAATCTATCATGAATGCAGCAGCCAGGCTCATCTACAGTATCTGTCTAACTGCTATTTCGATGCCTTTACCCTGTGCCAGTCATTGCACTGGTTAAAGAAGAACTCCCGCAAAAATTTTTATTCTCTGACCTGTTAGAAAGGTGCATGATATAATCTGTAGTGATTGTCATTTTCTTATTAGTGACTGTTTCTGTGAGTAAAAACCTCTTTCTTATTGTAGCTGGGTCATGTGACCAACTCCCTGACCTCCAACTGACCCAGGACAGAAAGCCAGTAACTGCTCTATTCATTCCTATGGGAGCCTCACTTTCAGTCTCATAGGAATATAGAGAATTAGACTTCCTGTTCACACATAAGTCTATGTGTGAGTTGGTGGGTCTAATTGCTGGTCATATGACACAGAAAAGAAACTTCAGGATGATAGAAGTAAAAAATTCAGACACTGGTAAGAAAATGACATTCACTACAGATTACATCATGTACATTTCTAGCAGGACATGGAATAAAATTTTTGTCGGGAGTTCTTCTTTAACTGTTCAGTACAGAATTCAATTTAAACTGCTGATGCTCACCCATAAAGCTCTCCACAATGCTGCCCCCCTTACTCTCTTCTGTCATTTTTGTCTATCATCTTACCTATGCTCTCTGTTCAGTACGATGGCCAGAGGTCCGGTTTTAGGCTGGATAGTCTGGCTTTCAGACTTCCTGTCCTCCATCCGGCACAGGGCCTGGACAGACACGGGAATGTCCTTTTGAACAGCTCACACTCAGACAGCAGCACTGTGTTGTATGAGCGTGAGCTGCAGTGTTAAAGTCACTCTCCTTCTCACCCTGGAAGCTGACCTGGAGTTGATTCTGCCTTTCATTTTTTAAATCCCCATCAGCTGCGGGCTGGGAGGGGGTATACCCTAACTGGGTCAGGGCGTGGCTTAGCGGGGCAGGGTTATAAAGTCCATCTTATGAGGGTGGTCTGAGTGGCCACCCTAATGTTCAGCCAATGACTTATGACTAACATCCACCACCATGAACCTCTCACACCCTTCATCAAAACTTCTCTCAAGCTGGACCAATTTTCTCGAATGCCCTACCCCCTGTCTATGAGATTAATTCATAACATCCACAGTTTTAGGCACTCCCTAAAAACACTTCTTTTTAGGTTAGCCTATCGTATCCCCTGATCTAACTCTCGTCCATCCCCCCCCCCACTTCTGCGTCATTCTTCTGAACCTGATTGATCATCCATCAGCATCCACCATAACCCATGCACTCAGAAGCACTACTGATATCGGTTGGTGACTGGCTTAAGGTGGCCATACACATAAGATTTTGTCCATTCTGGCTGACTGTCACTTGAAAAGGTAGCGCGTTCGAGTTCGCAGGTGGCAGACTCTTATCTGCTAAAAATACAATCCGCCATGATGAAAAACGTCCTCTGTTCATCGGCTGAAACTGCATGTTGATGGCCAATCACTTGTCATTGTACTGAAGCACCAGGGAGTCTGTTTTAACCCTTACAGTACCAGCGCCGTACATGTACGGCGCTGGTACGATGCGGGCACATGGCGCCCGCTCGCGGGTGCGGCGGGCGTCATGGCCGGCAAGTCTCTGCTGTTTCTAACAGCAGAGACTTGCCGCTACCTACTGTATCGGCGGCGTCTTCCGGGGTGACTAGATGCCGTGAAGCGTTCGCTTCCGGGTGGTGTACAGACACCCCGTGTGGCCAATCGGGGTGTCTGTACACCATATGAAAACTGTAATCCTCGCTGGTGAGGATTACAGTTTTCAAAGTGCAATTCTTATTCTGGCCACTAGATGGCAGGCCAGGATAAGAAATGAGCAATTGATGGATTTAACTGCCTCTAGTAAATCCATGATTGCTCATAAAGAAAATTAAAAAGCCACAATATATAAGCTCATATTTGAGCATTCAAATAGTAAAAAAAATAAAAACAAAATGTTAAAAAATATATAAAAATAAAAAGATATAAAAGTTCAAATCACCCCCATTTCCGTATAAGTAAAAAATAAATACCTAAATAACACTAAATATAGACATCATGGGTATCACCGTGACCGAAAACGCCCGTACTTTTAAAATATAAAAAAAAAATCCAATACGGCGAATTGTGTGGCGGAAAAAAGAGTCCAAATGGCGATTTGCCGTTTTTTGACGCTTTTTTTTTTCTAAAAAAAATTAAATAAAAAGTGATCAAAAAGTCATACACACCCCAGAATGGTATTAATAAAATCTTCAGATTGTCCCGCAAAAAATGAGCCCCCATACAGCTCTGTACACATAAATACCAAAAAGTTATAGGGGTCAAGATATGACAAGGAAAAAAAAAAAAGGGCAACTTTCTAATTTTTTTTCACTATCAAAACGCAGGAAAAACTATACATATTAGGTATTGCCGGATTCGTACTGACCAGTAGAATGAAAATAACGGGTCAGTTTTAATGCACATCGAACGCTGTAAATAAGAAACCCGTAGAACTGTAGCGGAATAGCGTTTTTTTTTTGCAATTTCACCTGATTTGGAATTTTTTTCCCGCTTCCCACTACACCATATGCAATATTAAATGGTGGCGTTGGAAAGTACAACTTGTCCCGCAAAAAAAAAGCCCTCATACAGCTATGTGAACAGAAAAATAAAACAGTTATGGCTGTTTGAAGGCAGGGAGCGCAAAACGAAAATGCATGACCGAAAAAACCTCCGGTACTGAAAGGGTTAATAAAAAAATGACTCACTGGTTGGGCAGTTTAGTTGGTGCGATTGTTTGTACGAACTATCCCATGGATGACTTTGAGAAAGATCATTATCTCAAATGTATGGCCAGCTTTATATCTACTCTACTATTGTGTTAACATGGCTGGACCATTGTACAAAACATGCACTTGTTACCTTCTGTGTGACCCCTAGCTCCTCACTTGTAAGCTCTTGCAAACAGGGCCCAAAGTCCTCTTGTTTTAATTGTTGACCTGTTTGCTGCTACCTTGTATGTCATTTATAACTCTGTTTGTACATGAACCCCCTGATTGTAAAGTGCTGTGGAGTAAACAAATAAAGATTATTATTATTATCAGGCACCAGTAGACATTATAAGGAGAGGGGTATAAGAGAAGAGAACTGCAACTCCCAGCATGTCCAGACTGTTATTATAGGGCAGTGGTGGCGAACCTATGGCACTGGTGCCAGAGGCGGCACCCAGAGCCCTCTCTGTGGGCACCCGCACCATGGAAAAAGTCTATGGTGTAGCAATATGCCTTAGACCTTTCCTGTCATTCATCAGCGCAAGGCACACTATGAAAGGCAGAAGAGGCGCACTGAATGTCGGCAGGCTAATGATAAAGTACATGGAAGATATACTACATTGGACTGTAGTATTCAGGGTAAATTGCCGTGTTGGCACTTTGCGATAGATAAGTGGGTTTTGGGTTGCAGTTTGGGCACTTGGTCTCTAAAAGGTTTGCCAACACTGTTATAGGGTATCAGTGAATATTACTGGGTGAGGGGTATAACAAGAGAGGACTACACCTCCCAGCATGTCCAGACTGTTATTATAGGGTATCAGTGGATATTACTGGGTGAGGGGTATAATAAGAGAGGACTACAACTCCCAGCATGTCCAGACTGTTATTAAGGGGCATCAGAAGACATTATAGGGATAGGGGTATAATAGTAGAGAACTAAAACTCCCAGCATGTCCAGACTGCTATTGTAGGGCATCAGTGGACATTACATGGGGAGGGATATAATAGGACAGAACTAAGAATCCCAGCATTTTTAGGATATTATTATGGGCTATCCCTGGATATTAAAACTTATAGAGGAAGAGAAACCACTAACCTCTCTGTAAGCCGTGTACCGGGGTGCGCTCCCCAGGATACAGCGAAGTCACAGACAAGGAAGGAGAGTCCAATTCAGATTGACAAAAACAAGTATTTAACGTTTGTAGGAAGGAAATACCCCAAGCATATATATATACACTCAGCTAGAGGCTGAGGCACTTGTGTTACACAGCACGGTGCTCTATCAGTGTGCGCCCAGGCTTCTCCACAGTTTTGCCTATCTGCAGGTTGTAGTAACCCAGCAGCTATACCTTTTAATACCCTAATCTCCATGAACAATTCTGTAAGTGCAGTTCAGGAGCGCCGGCGGTATAACACCAACGCTTACAAACTTAACCAATCAACACTAAACCTCAGAAAGAGTATAACCAGTTGTTTGCCACAGTAAACCCCACTTCTGTAGCAAGGTAGCTTGCAGCCTACACACCACCTGTCTAATCTTCAGGCTTTTACCCAGTAGCTACTGAATTGGCGCCAATACCATAATGAGGTGCGTGCACGGTTACCCACTGTGTCTGCACAGTGGGCCTCAGTTCTTTCACTGACCTGGGTCCGTTGGGTACCTTAAAGGGTTTCTGTCATCAGAATTTAGCCTACAAAACCGAGTGTCATTTGCATATCGCAAATGACACCTGATGACAGAAAGCCTTCTTTTATAGAAATCTGTACGGTAGTTTTTGTTAAAATAGCGTTTTTATAATATGCTAGTTAGGCCCCTAGGTGCAGTAGGCGTGAACCCTGCACCTAGGAGCGGCCATAATAACGCCCCTTACCCCTCCTCCCTTGCGTTGATTGACAGGGCCGGGCAGCCATCTTTTTCGTCTCCCGGCCCTGTACGATCACCAAATCCCGCGCCTGCGCATTGCGATAAGCAATCCGCGCATGCGCATTGATGAAGCCGGGACCCGGGCGGCCGCCGGCTCTCAACGCGCGTGCGCAGATTGCTTATCGCAATGCGCAGGCGCGGGATTTCGCGATCGTACAGGGACGGGAGACGAAAGAGATGGCTGCCTGGCCCTGTCAATCAACGCAAGGGAGGAGGGGTAAGGGGCGTTATTATGGCCACTCCTAGGTGCAGGGTTCACGCCTACTGCACCTAGGGGGCCTAATTAGCATATTATAAAAACGCTATTTTAACAAAAACTACCGTACAGTTTTCTATAAAAAAAGGCTTTCTGTCATCAGGTGTCATTTGCGATTTGCAAATGACACTCGGTTTTGTATGCTAAATTCTGATGACAGAAACCCTTTAACTTTCAGAAGTATCTGATAGAGGATCTCATCCGGCAACCACGCAGTCTCACTGACGCTTCCACTTGTCCTCTCAGCAGGGCTCCTGATGGTAGTTCTTCTAGTCTGTAATACTGCAACAGTCTCTATTCCAGATCTCCTTGCAGAGTCTTGCCCCCTTAGGGAATAGTCTCACTTGTAGTTCACATTAGGAGACACAGACAGTAGATCCTTCTCCTCTGCCTCCTTGCAGCACACTCTCAAGATGGCTGCCACACACTTCTCCAGTCTGAAGCTCCACCTCTGCCGAACAGGATCTCTTGGTCATTGCTCCAGGGAGCTATAGTCTTTCCTGTGGTAAACAGTGACATCTTGTGGCCAAAAATGAAATGTCAGTTTAATAACAACTATAATTACAGGAACAGGTGCATTCACAAAATGGAGGCTGTTTCACCACCTTACATCTCCTCCACAGACAGTACAGGAGCTCTGCCCTCTCACATTGTGACATCACACAGCTGCTTACATCTTTCTCTTCCTGTACTGGTCACATGATGATGACATCATCATCAACGGTTCTTCTCCACCTGATATCTTTTCCTCTGAAAAGCTGGCTTGCCAAGTGCAATAAGGGGGTGGTTCTTTTGTCCACAGCCAGACTACCTTACCCATAGACCTCATAGCAGCTGTGTAGTCAGCCTCCATTTGAGGTACACCGCTACCCCTGCTCCAGGCTGTCTTTCTCCACTGTGATGTTTAGCTACTCTGTTTCCATATCCTGAGCTGGTATACCCTTATGACTAGTACTTTGTACTTCCACTTGCTAGCTGACTAAAATGCAGGAGTATGGCTGGATCTGTCTTCAGCAGTTGCTTCTCCCCTGCACAGACTTTCTCTTTGCATACTACTGGCATGGGGTCTGAAGGGTACTGTTATTTATCCTTTGTGAAACATATACCCATAATTAGAAAATGTGTCCAAAGGTCCTGTGCAAAAAACAACATATTATACAATAGCAATAACATAAATGGCTATTAGGTATTTAGGGCTTTTCTATTTTGTATCTGACAACCCTGTTACTGCACCATCCTTACTTGCCATTCATTTGAGTTCAGGGGGCGTGTCAACAAATCTGAAGTCTGCCAGCGCTGCACTTGCTGAGACGTCATGCCCGAGTGTCCATAGTGCTCACTGTCCGATCAGATTCATGCCCTGAGAAAAAAATCCTCCTCTCTGTCATTCACACATTTGTGTTCAATTAGTGATTTCCATCAGTGATTTTGAGCGAAAACCAGGTGTTGCTCTAAACACAGAACAGGTGCAGATGTTTCCCTTATACCTTATGTCTGTGGAGGCTTCAATCCTGGTTTTGGCTCACAATCACTGATGGAAATCACTGACCAAACACTGATGTGTGAATGAGGCTTTATGTGGGTATGTTGCTATAATACAGTACTCCCAGAGAAGAAACAGGGGGATGAACGCCATAGCCAGAGGCTATGTGTGTAGTGAAGGACTGTAGCAGAAATGAAGGATATGATGACAATCTGGGGTATAGAGGTGTTAGCAAGGGCATAGGTGAGTGATATTGTCCTATTTGCTTTCCCTATTGCCTGGCCACACTGTTGACTCATTTTAAAGCTGTTAGAAATTAGAACCCCTATATTATTTTCTTGGAAAGTCCTGGCTAACACAGAACTGCCAATATGATACTCAGACTGAGGATTCCTTTTTCCCACGCACATTATTTTACATTTGGACACATTGAATTGCAGTTTACATTCTTTTGACTTTTTAACCAGTAAAGCTAATTTTTTTTCCATGTTACTGACATGTCCAGGAATGTCAACCCTACCGCACACTTTTGTGGCTTTAGTAAGGAGAACCTTACATACCTAATAGTGATGGTAGATTCAGATTCATCCTGTTTGGACAAATAGCATTGCCACCTTTCCCAACAAAAAATACCAGCCAAGTTAAGCCATACCCAAAGGGGGTGTGGTTATAGGGGCATGGTTTAAAACGGGGTGTCATAATGTGGCTACCAGTGTTAATAATGCCTCCATTAGTGCCCCTCAGAATTGATAATGCCCCCAATAGTGCCTCCAGTAATATTAATGCTGCCATTAGTGCCCCCCAGAATTAATAATGTCCCCATTAGTGCTCACAGTAATACTAATGCCTTCATTAGTGCCCCCCAAAATTGATAATGCCCCCATTAATGCCCCCCAGTAATATTAATGCTGACATTAGTGCCCCCAGAATTAATAGTGCTCCCATTAGTGCCCCCTGTAATGAATAATGCCCCTATTAGTGCCCCCCCAGTAATATTAATGCCCCAATTAGTACCCCTCAGAATTAATGCTTCCAGTCAATGCTGTCAAACGTCATCACGCTGGAGCGCAGGTTCTGACCCTGGCACCATCAAATGGATGAGGTGAAGGCTGTACTAATGAGCACTCCACAATGGAAGTACTTATTAGTAACAGTCCATATAGGAATACTGACAATTATTATTATTTATAAATTACCGGCAGGGGCACTAAATTACTGGCTTGGCCAGTGAGTTACCGGCCGGGTGGCAACCCTATGGACAAATCCAAATCTATTTTTGTGTAAATATGGACAAATCTATCTATTTTTGTGTAAATATAATGAGTTCCCGATCACCATATTGAAGGTTGAATGTATTTCCCCTGCTGCGGCCAAATGAGCAAGGCCGTGCATGCCAAACTGTTTTAAAGAACAAATCCGAACCTGATTTCATATTTGTTCTTCAATACGATATGGCATGTGCCACTTCTTACAACAAGGGCCAGTTTACACTGTTTTTGGACCTGATTTTAGATCGTTTCGGCCTCAAAATCAGCTTACAAAATGCCTCAGAGTCACATTAATTTACATAGGATGTAGCACTTGTTTTTTTATTTTTTGGGTTTTTTTTACATGTGGAAAGAAGCATAGAAAAAAGAAGCAGCATGCCTTATCTTGGGGCAAATATCTGCGTCAAAAACCTCAAGCTGAAAAAATTGCGTTTTTCACGCTAAAAAACACATGAATTCCACACTGATTTTTTTAAGTGTGCTTTTCAAAATCAGTTGTGTGAACTGGCCCTAACGGCGCATGCACGAGACTTCCATAGTCTTGTGTTACCAGCCGCCTTTCTCATTACGCCACAGCAGGGGAAAGACATTCAACCTTCAATACGTTATATTTTCTATTAATACAAAATAGATTTGGATTTGTCCAAACAGGATAAATCCGAATCTACCATTCCTACTACCTAACATTCTCCAATGTCAATTACAAACATACAGTTTTAAAAAGAATAGGGCATTAGACATTTTTTCAGGGGTGCTATGTAGAAATAAGACTTTCAGGGGGTACTCTATGTGTAAACACAATATATGAAAACATCATATATAGACTAAGCCCTCACTCTGATGAGAAAATCTGAGACTCTGAGCCAATATATTTTGATCAAAACACATCTGTGCTCGCCTACCAGCGCCAAAGTGGTCTCAGTCAGGCAGGGCCTACACTAAACCTCCCTATGCCTTTGGGTATCTACATTCAGGAGAGCAGTAACATATAGTGTGCTGCTCCTACTTACACGGACACCTATATGTACCACCTAATCAAAGTCGCATGTGGAATAGATGGGTCAAAAAGTGCACATGAATGCTAATCCCAGGATAATAGGAGCGCATTCACACTTGAAGGTGCCACTCCTTCAAGCACATACATTTATCAAAACTCACAGAAAAAGATACAAAACATCCTGCACGATATAATAACTGATTATGCGGATGTGCATGGCTACATTTATATGATGCACACAGAGGTAACTAGGAGAAGCACACTATAATGTAGATGACCAACAACATAGGTAGGTTTAGCGTAGGACCTGCCTGACTGAGACCAACTTGGCGCTGGTAGGCAAGCACAGATGTGTTTTGATCAAAATATATTGGATGAGAGCAGGGGCGTCGCCAGGTCAAAACATTCGGGGCTTGAGTCCCGGATGTTTTAACCAGGGCCCAGAATTTTATGGCTGGTAGTCAGGCTACTGGCTTTGAAGGGGCGGCATTGGTCACAGGCAGCGCTGATGCCGCCCGTTCAAAGCCAGTAGTGCTGTAATATGCAGGAGGCGGGGAGCGCTCTACTTACCCCTCCTCTGGCTCACAGGTCCCGTGCTGCGGTGTCCTGGCTGCCTGCAGTGTCAGGACTTACAGAGCGCACTTTGACCTGACACTGCAGGAGGTCAGTTGACTGCAGCGCGGGCCCTGAGAAGAGAACGGGAGACCGCCGGAAGAGGAGAGGAGCGGCGGAGCAGGAGAGGTAAGTTAATTTATTTTTTTTAAGTCTGATCTGAGGTCTGAAGGGCTGATAAAGGGGACTGAGATCTGATAAGGGGGGTCTAACGGGCTGAAAAGGGAGTCTAAAGGTCTGATAAGGGGGGTCTGAAGGGCTGTTAAGGGGGTCTGAGGCTTGGGGGGTGTATGAAGGGCTGATCTGGGGGTCTGAGGGTCTGATAAGGGGGTCTGAGGTCTGATAAGGGGGTCTGAAAGGGGTCTGATAAGGGGGTTTTGAGGCTGATAAGGGGGCTGAAGGCTGATTGGGGTCCTGAGGGACTGATAAGGGGGGTCTGAAAGGGTATAAAGGGTCTAAGGTCTGTAAGGGGGGTCTGAGGGCTGATAAGGGGGTCTGATAAGGGCTTAATTGGGGTCTCTGAGGTCTGATAAGGGGGTGTCTAATAGGCTGATTGGGGTCTGAGATCTGATAGGGGGGTCTCTGAAGGGCTGTTAAGGGGTCTAGGTCTGATAAGGGGGATCTGAAGAGGTTGATTGGGGGTCTGAGATCTGATAAGGAGGTTCTGAAGGGCTGTTAAGGGGGTCTGAGGTCTGATAAGGGGGGTCTGAAGGGCTGATTGGGGGGTCTGAGGCCTGATAAGAGGGGTCTGAGGCCTGATAAGAGGGGTCTGAGGTCTGATATGGGACATCTGGAGTTCTGATATAGGGGGTTTGGCGGTCAGGTCTAATTGGGGGGGGTCTGAGGTCTGATTAGGGAGATCTGATTAGAGGGGCCTGAGGTCTGATATGGGGGGGTCTGAGGTCTGATATGGGGGGGTCTGAGGTCTGATATGGGGGGGTCTGAGGTCTGATTGAGAGTCTAAAGCCTGATAAGGGGGTCTGAAGGTCTGATTGTGGGTCTGAAGGTCTGATTGGGGGTCTGAAGGTCTGATATGGGGGGTATGGAGGTCTGATTGAGGGTCTGAGCTTTGATTGGGGGTTTGAGGTCTGATTGGGGGTCTAAAGGTCTGATATGGGGGTCTGAGGTCTAGTGGGGGTCTGGAGGTCGGATATGGGGTCAGTAAGTCTAATGGGGGCCTGGAGGTCTAATAGGGGTTTGATATTGGGGTCTGGAGATCTAATGAGGGTCTAGAGGTCTGATATGGGGGTCTGAGAGGTCTGATGGGGGTCTGGTCTGAGGTCTTATACATGGGGGGGTTGGTCTGAGATGGTGGGGGTTCTGACATGAAGGTCTAATGGGGGTCTGATCTGAGGTCTGATATGGGGTCTGACAGACATCTAATGATGGTCTGGTCTGAGATGGGGGTCTCATCTGTGGTTTGATATGGGTCTGATCTGAAAGGTAAGGGGGTATTTTTTGTACTGGCACACTATCTGTGTGGTACCAGTATTTTCAGGGGGACTGTTTCTACAGTATAGTTTTGGGGAGCACAGTGGGCAAAGTATTAGAGGTTGCAAAATGGAATGTTCAGAAAGTGAGGAGGATGATGGAAAAGTAGGAAACTAAAATGTCTGTTTGTCAAACTCTGCAGAGAGAAGAGAACATCTATATCAGAGAGGAGATGTCACTGGATGTAAGAGGTACATATGTGGAGCTGTATGTCCCTGTACGAGAGCTGCCTTCTCTGCTCTGTTTACCTGATCACCACTGCAAATGCTGTGGTGAGCAGGTGAACAGAAAAGAGAAAACAGCTCTCATATGAGCACTGCCTTCTCTTCAAACAGCTGATCGGCGGAGTGCCGGGTGTTGAACTGGCGGAATGGGTTAGGTTGAGAATTTGGCATGTGGGTAACGTTTTTAATTTTTACCATGCAGCAGAAAGGCTAGGTGCTTCCCTGCCCTAGGGGAAGGGGGTGGGGCGTCATTTAATTTTTCGCCTCAGGCAGCAGAAAAGCTAGAATCGGCCCTGCTGGTAGTTATGCAGTTAAATTACTGTGGACGCATTTCTGTGTCAGCTCTATCTGGAGCGCAGGCTGGGGACCGCAAGGCTGTAGCTATAAAACGTCAGCAGGCAGGCTGTCCATGCAGCAAGTAAAATATGTCTTGAGTCTTAGGGCGAGCTTGTGTGTGTGTTTAGGGCGGATACTTTGAGAATATGGCACAAATGTATTGAGGCTCGGGCCCCGGATCTTTTGAAACCCTAGCAATGCCCCTGGCTGAGAGTTTAAAATTTTATCATATCAGAGTGAGGGCTTAGTCCATATATGGCATTTATTGTGTTAGTGATTTTTTCTTTATAAATGTTGCCATGTACATCCACATATTTAGTTATCATATTGTGCTTGAAGGAATGGCATCTTCAAGTGTGAATGCGCTTCTATCCTGAGAGTAGCATTCTTGTGCACTTTTTGCCCCACCTATCCCACATGCGACTTTGATTAGGTGGTAAATTTAGGTGTGCCTGCTCCTCCTATCATTGGTTGCTGGATGCACACAGAGGTAACTAGAAGCACTACACTATATGTGCAGGTACTCTATGTGGCACTAATATTTTCAGGGGGCACTATGGGTGACATTAAGACTTTCTGAGGGCACAGTGTGTGGTCCCTGTTTCTGTTGGCCAACATCAAGGTCCATTACACCTGCTGGTTCAGGAGCTAGTAAGTAAACTACGTTGTTGCATGTGAGACTTCATCTAGTTTGTTCTAACCTCTGTCCATACCCTAGATGCTCTAGACTCACAGAACCCATGGATTACTAACCTGCCAGACTCTAAAGGCAAGATGGTCATTTGCATGATAGTGGATCAAGTTGGTATGCTGTGTTAAAGTGCTGTGTAAAGTGCTCCTAACAATCAGGATGGGAACTTTATATTCCAATTGATATAAATTTGTATTGGTTAGAGGATATCAATCTTCCCTAAAGACCACTCAAATATTCATTTGCTTGGGCAACAACCACAATTATGCTCATTTTCTAGAGAGGAGGTTGTTTTCCCTGATGAAAGCTGGGAAGCTGCTGCCAAAGTTTGGTTGGTAAACTAGGTTGGAAATACATACAACCATACAATATTTAGCCATGCTGTATACCAGCTTCAATACCAGCTTCTTTAAAGCTTACCTTCACTTTTAGATAATTTTGCAGAATAACTTGCCATGTGTTTGCACATGAGCTAAAGGACTACCTTTGGTCATTACATGACTTTTTTTTGGCAATTTTCTCCTCTGCATGCTCCATCTCTAATTCTAGGCTGTCCCTGTGATGGGTACCATAAGTGTACATGAAAAACATGAGTTTCTGCTCCCTTTCTCACTGACTCACTTATTCTTCCGTGAGCTGGCAGTCCATCTTTGGCTCACAAGATAAAATGAGCAAAAAATTCAGAGGCTGTACGTTTAGAAGAGGGGCAGGAAAGAGCTGATAAGAGGAAAGACATTTTTTTTCTAATAATACGACCCAAACCAAAGCCATTCTACAGGTAAAATGTTCAATTTCTCTTCTAAGGGTTATGGAACCAGCCATTTAACTATAGCTTCCTACTAAATCCTTAATATTTCTTCTTATCACTTATAGTGCTGATAATTTCTACACTATGCCATTCCTTGGCCTATTATTCTTGGTTTGTAAATAGTATGTGCCATCTGCTTCGTTCTGCACTAATGATCCAATAAAATGTTTATAAAAACAATTAATTTATATCCAGTTATAGTTGGGAGTATAATTAACTTTTTCCCTGACAAGCACAATGACAGCGACCATAGTCACCAAAGTGACTATGGTCGCTGCAGACCAGATAGCTCTTCAGTGAAAGCTAGGACTGTGAAAGGAATGTGCATGAGATAACAAGAGCAGCACCTAACAGAACTGTAGCCTTTGCGCTGTGCAGCTATGTGAGTAAACAAGAAGACACACTCTATTCTAACGTGTGAAGTGTGCAAAGAGCTCCCCCTTCCTGTCCCTCAAGTACCTGCAGCTGCCACCAGCCTGCCCTCTCCTCCCTCTCTTCTCACACTCAGTGCTGCGTTGGTGAACAGGGCAGACATACATACAGCAATTAGGTGCTGGACCTCTGCAGTCTCCTCCTGCATAAACTGTTCTCCATGCCAGTTCTGCTTCTACTGCCTGCTCCTACAGCTAGGGAGAAGAGGAAAAGGACTAGGAAAGAGAGAAGGTGATCAGGAGAAGCATCCCTTTTAACTCCACAGCACAAAGTTTTCCAAGGAGCTGCATGCAGTGTCTTTCTGCTATTGTTCCAGGTATACTTGACTAGTGTGAAACCATTGCTTATGGGACTTGGTACCTGTATATGTACCACCTCATCTGATTGTAAGAACTTTATTTTACTGCTAGGACCATCTGCCAAGGAGATAGCATCATGCCCACCTTTGATCAGGTGCTAAAGGAGGCTGGTGAGTTTGGGCATTATCAGAAAAGGGTCTTCCTCCTATTATGTATGACAGGCATAACATTTGCCTTCTCATTTGTGGCCATTGTGTTCTTGGGACAGATGCCAGAGAGTTACTGGTGCAGGAGCTCAGAGGTGGCAGAACTTAGTAGGAGCTGTAGATGGAGTCCAGAAGAAGAGAGGAACCTCACTTTACCAAGAATACATCATGACAAGACTGACCAAAGCCTGTGTCACACCTACGACATCACCTGGAATATCAGTAGTTCACCCATCAGCTGTGAGACCCCTATTTACTCTGACGCAAACTTAACCTTGGAGAAACTACCCATAAAGCCATGTGAGGATGGATGGGTTTATGAAGAATACCGCACAACCATCATAAGTCAGGTAATGTAAAGTTTACAATAACTTTACTTTCTCTGTGAATTTAATGAGCTTTGTTTGATTCATAACACTTGCCTCAAAAGTAAAAGTACTGTAACCCCCTTGTCCATCTCGTGTCGAGTCATGGTCATGTGATCTAATCATGTGAATGCATTATCTTTGGTCTCATTTGCATTTTTTTACTTGTTGAGTATATCAAGTGCAATTCTTTTAGTAGGTATGAAAATGATAAATCACAGTGATAGTACACTGAAGATAGAGAGGGAGGTCTTTCAGAGTGCAATTCAGTGTCTACAAAATACTTGATATTACTCTATTAATTGTTTAATTCTGGAGGACACAATCCATCTGGAAACTGTTGATCCCACTGTAATATGGCTTCCATAGAGGTGCATGAGCCTCTATAGTACCTACATATGCCTCAGACTTCTTAAGAAGGAATACAGTCAGATTCTGTGTGAATCCCAAAAATTGTTCCATGTTCCCTTTTTTATTATTTTCTTTTTTTTTTAAACCTTAGTTTTTAGTCATGTTCTACCTGACTCCATATATATACCCATTCTCCTCTAAAGTATTTATTCTGGGGTAGAGTAACTATCTACATATGCAATCTAACAGAGTCTGTACAGCAGTGCATATAGTCTGGCCAGCACAATTCTGCACAGGCTCAGTGCCAGTGTGCAAGACTCCTAATTTTGTTGCTTTGTCATCTATAAGGCTGGGAATATACATGGACTTTTTGTAGCAAGGTTTTCCAGTTTAAACTTTTGAGCAATAGCTGCAGGCCAAAGAAAAAACATGTAGTGCATATTGTCACTCATTTAAAAGCCGTTATGCAGTAAGAATGTATGGTGGCATGTGGAGTCCCTCATCTCTGCATGACTTCTTTCCTCCAGTGCATAGGACACCTGTGCTTAAAAAACAAAACATGTAATTGATAAAAAAAAAGATAGATGCCTAGAAAACCCATCCATAGTATCTGAGGGAACATGCAACAATTTGGAAACAAACCTTGTGAGAAACTGGAGACATACAAAGGTTCAGTAAGACCTCATAGTTCTCTGTAGCAGCCCTATTCCAGGACTGTAAAATACAGAGGTGTAATACTGTCATGTGTATAAAACCATAGAATTGACTAAATAAATGCATCAATTCACCCATGAAGCTTATGTTTTGTGCACTTAATGAGTTAATACTGGACGGGTTGAGTCTTAGATTCTTTATTCATACATTGATCTGCAATCAGTAAAGAACATAAATCAAACATGAAGATTAGGCTACTTTCACACTAGCGTTTACAAATTCCGGTATTGAGCTCCGTCATAGGGGCTCAATACCGGAATAAAACGCTTCAGTTTTGTCCCCATTCATTGTCAAAGGGGACAAAACTGAACTGAAGAGAACAGAATGCTCCAAAATGCATTCCGTTCAGTTCTCTTCAGTATACAGACCGGAGAGCAAACTGCAACATGCCTCAAGCTCCCTCCTCCCTTCAGCAGAGGGCGCTGTGGGGAATGTGGGGATGTGGTGGCACATAGCGTGCGGGAAGCTGCAGTTGGTGGAGGACACTGCTTGACTGAAAGGAGCGCCCAGGTGTGGAGTGGGCTGAATGCGTCTCAAGCTGCTCCTCTGAGTACTTCTGAGTACGAGATGGCGAAGAGCAAGGTAATGCTGACTTGTGTGACAGTATGACTGTGTCTGACACGTGTGGGGCTGGAGCGCGGTTCCGGCCCACCTGCGGCAGCACGGACCCTTCACCCACCGGATCCGTGCTGCCGCTAGTGTGAAAGTGGCCTTAGGACTAACCTTCTTATAGTTATCTGGTGTGCATTACCATAAGTATCTTATCACATTAACATAATAGTAGTTTGTGACAATCAAATGCACACCCAGTAATTATATTATCATAGAGTATGCAATAACACGGGAGGACATTTACACCAGATTATTTGACCAATTTCTGTCCAGTCACACCAATAATTGGTGTCTATAACAAAAGACCTGTTTGTGTAAATGGCCAATGATTGGTCAGAAAATCTGTCAGATAATCTGTTGGTGTAAATGCATCTTGACCACAGCAATTATCAGTGTACCTAAGAAATGAATAGGACTCATAACCTCACAATCATGGAGATCATGACCCTTCTCCTTCTCCTAGTAACCTTATGTACAAAACAATAAGTGTCCCACCAGAATCACTCTCTTTAGGTACATGATCCCATTCTACTGTCATATTACAGAACCTGTATATTGAGATTCTGACACCTATTACATTGTGTATGTTATATGTTGTTACAGCGGTGGCTCATGGCTGCTGCTGCCCTGCTTACCTGTTCCGGTCTCCTAGCTCCCGGTGTCGCTGACCCACCTCCTGATCTCCTCCTTTTCCCAGCAGGCCCCGGCTCAGCCTCTCCTTCTCAGCACATAGGACACGCACATGTGTATCCAGTTCACTCTATCCAATGGCTGATCACCTGTGACTACTGAAAGCACCTTCCCCAATGGGAGGGTGCCAGAGGGATAGGCTCATAGTTTGCCTGTGTACCAACTTGCGCCCATTTCCTGCATATCGACCATTCGCTGTCTTATCTGGCTTGTTCCTTACCTTCATATTGACCCATTGCCACCTTCCCTGACCACGGCCTGTCCCAGACTATGATTCTGCCTGATCTTTGCACTGGTGTCTCTGACCCCATAGGTCAGTTGTCAATCACACAGAGACTACTCCAGGAGGTAGAGGTGTGGTGGTTGCCTACAGTGAAGTTCAGATCCCCGTTTAAGGGGTAAAAGGGTGACAAGCAGGGGACTGCTGGGAAAATGTCCTTAGATGCAGCCAAAAGCCAAATCTGTTCGTTGACTTTGTGGTTCCATACCTACTGCCATAACAGATGTTCTCCATGATGATTTATTCACAGTACAACATGCAACTTTAAATAGTATATGAGCAAGAAGGTTGCTTTACTAAAACTTATTGCATAATTTTGCTTTAATATGACAGAGGTGGATAGTATTTATAAACTATTTACTACAGTATGCAGTTTCCTGAAATAGCAGTACAGAATATCATCAGGATCAGTACCTTATGAGTATGTCTACAAGGGACGTAAAACCCTCCACAAAATCCCGTGCAGATTCATGACAAATCCTAGTTACGTGCAGTGTTTGCTGAGGATTTGGCTGCAAATTTTTAGAAGATTTCACTTCATTGCAAAGGCTGAGGAGGAAATCTGCAGATTTAAAAGCTACACTGCAGGCCATTTTACATGTGTGGATGAGATTTCTTCAAATGTAATCCACTTGGCTGATAAAATGTAAAATGCTGTGAATTTGCTGCACACAAAACTGCAGCGGTAGATCTGCAGCATTTCTGTCCCAAGTGGATGGATGTACCTTATACGGAGAAATCTTTATAGATCAGCACCATGCCCCTAAATAATGATGGAGCTCAGTAATGTTTTTCTATATTGTTTACACCCTTCATACAGTTTATTAAAAATAGGACCTTTAGTGCATAATAAAAACTGCGGGGGACATTTATGAAGACCGGCGATTTAGATGCTGGTCTTCGTCCCTTCTGTGCTGACGAGTCATCCGCCTAAGCTATGTAAAGGCACGGCCTCTACATAACTTCGGCGTATCCACCACCTGTCTAAATTTATTACATCTCCCTTGCTGTCGTAGATTTAGACCATTTTCTATGCCTAAGACGTAGAAAATGATAAATGACACAGGCCTGTCGGCCTGCCCTTTTCCTCACCCACAGCCCCTATTATAGACCTGACATGAGCGGTGGAAAAGGGGAATAAAGTCGCAGATTGCAGGGCAAATAATATCTGCACTGCAATCTGTGACAGATATATGCCAAAAAGTGGCATATCTGTTCTTAAATGACCCCTTGTGTTATTGGTTGTGCTGCATTTATCAGGAGTGGTCTAAAGGAACTGGTTATGCAAACATTTCTCAATGAGATGTCAGTGTAATATATAGTTATATATCACCTGGAACACTTAATACAACTGAGCTGAGATTGGCAAAAATATATAAACTTCTAGTGTAGCTTAGTCAATGATCACACAACCAAGGTGATCAGATTAATACTGGGTAGCATCTCCCCTAACTGCACTACAGGCCGTTGCTCTGGCATGGTAATGGTCATGTAAATTCTGGATATCCTCCTCATTCAAAGCTCTTCTAACTTGGATCTGTAGTTCAGCCAAGATGGTTGTTGACTGCTGTGAAGGGAGACTCGTCACCCATCCAGTCATAGACATTCTTGATGGAGGAAAATCTGGTGATCAGGCTGGCCAGGGTTGCTGCTGGATACCATGAAGAGCACATTGTATAGCATGGACAGTGTGTGGGCAGGCATCATCTTCTTGGGACACCATGTCTCCTAACTGAGTCAAAAAAGGCAGTGGGACTGGTTCTACAATGTCCTGGACATACCAAACGCTGGTCAATGTTCCCTCCATGTATACCAGACTGGAATGGCCATGGTAGCTAATGGCACACCACAACATTAGACCTGGTGCTGTTCCTGTGTTTCACACTGTGCATGATGGAAACAGGCACTCTCCAGCCCTGTGGCAATCAATGGCAAACAATAGTGTTCAGTAGTGTTGAGTGAAGCAAGGTATCTGCAGGGGCGGTCTTGGGCACCACACATCCTATGCATTTGCATAGGGCCCCCGACGTCCAAGGGGGCCCCCATGCTCCGCTCTTGTGCTGGTGTCCAAGACCGCCCGCCCAGCTGTCACGTACTGCATTTGTCCGAATGCATACTCATTTTATAAATTAGTACACTAATGCGTACTAATTTATAAAATGCATACACATTAGTGTACATACTAAAATATGCATATGAATTAGCGTGCAGATTTGAAAAAGCGCACGCAAATTCCACCCGAGCATGCTCTAGTCCCAGTCTTTGATGTGTGGGGGGGCGTGCCATTGGGGGGGGTGTCATCAGAGGGCGTGTCATCAGGGGCGTGACGCATCATTGGGGGGTGGGGGCCCACGGACATAACTTCGCTTAGGGCCCCAGAAATGCCAAGACCGCCCCTGGGTATCTGAAGCTGAATTTGGTTTGAAGTTTAGGAAAACTTTCATTATAAACTAATTTGAATTTCCTCGCTTTGTGGTAACAAATCAGTTTTTCTAAAATGGCAGCTGCACGTGTTAGAAAGTGAATGTAAGTGGAGAGGAGACAAGCCTGGGAACACAAGATCACCTATAATGACATGCAGCCAGCCAATCCACAGGTAACCTCCCCCCTGGGATTTCACAGCTAGGCAGAGCCCTATAAAACGCTGATCCTGCAAGGTCGCAGCCATTTTCTTGTGAGCTGAGCATAGGGAGAGGCGCCACAGTATGCTCATGCACTAAGGACAGTGTTGCTGCAAACTGTTAACAGAGCGTGGAGGACAATATTGGAGGGGGAGAGTGCAGGGAGAGTGGAGGGACAGTGTAGGAGACACCTGAACTACAATTTATCACCGTGTATATTAACTGTGCAGTGCCCCAAGAGTCATAGCTAACACATTCTGTTAGCTGTAGAGTTACTGTGCCATCAGTGTTACAGGCAGGTTTAATTTATCGCCATGTACATAAGTGTGCAGTGCACCCATATTCATAGTTAATCAGTTCTGTTAGCTATAGTATTACTGTGTGTCAGCATTACAGGCCAATGTTACTTTTAGGCAGATTGGCCTGGGTATACCTGATTTATAGCGAGTCATGACAGATTAATTTGTAACTAAACAAATTTCTTGTCGAACTTCGTTGAATGGAATGGAGAGCGCCTACTGCCATCATATATAGTGTGGATACATACAGAACCAAAACCAGGTGTGTTGGTCCCCTTTAAAGTAAAAGGCATATACACATAACAGCCTCAGGTTTCCATGATATTCAATTAATATAAAGTAGTGTTACTCAAACAGTCATCATAAATTTCTGTATGGTGTAATCACAAGCTTCAGCCTCTCTCACTTAGGGGGATACAGAAAACCTATCACAGCAACTAATGATTAGAAAGTTTCACAAGATCATTGAGATCACAGTTTAGGCCCACTGCTCTATACTGTACTTCAAATTTCATTCATCACTTTGGAAACGGTTGAGACAAGGATAATTATGCTGTCCTCCCTAATAAAACTAGCAGGCAGTGGGAGTACTGGCTTTAATACCTCATGCCTTTTTTTGTTTGATAAGGCTTTATGTAGTTGGTAGCATAGAGAAAAGGAAGCGAAAATTACAACATTCAAAATAGCATCTGATTTCAATAACATAAAAGTTTAATGGAGGGATACAGTGTTTTTGATAATATCATTGGTGGCCTATGATGTGAAGTGGCTAATTTACTTGGTGGTGTGGGATGATGAAGCAGGTAATCATGCTATTTAACTTTGGTTTTAAGGTCCTATGCTACATTTGTGAGCTGAATTCGGCCTCGTTTACATCTCCATTAAGGACATCTGGCTGGCTGTACCGGCAGAGAGCACCTTGCTGGATCTCGTAGGATCCAGTGTTGCCGGATTCTCTACTTCCCATTGACTGTAATGAGGTTTGGCGGTGATTCAGGCCCTGCATGCAACATGTTTTTTGTCCGGCTGACAGCTGACATTTGTGTTGGATCAGGCTGCCGGATCTTCTTAATGGAGATGTGACCATAGCCTTAGAAAGATACACCTTAGAAAGATGTATTGAAGAAAAAAGTATCCAAACTTTAATGATGCTTTTGGAAATGGCCTGTTTGGCAATAGCACTTTCACAAATAGGCTTTACGCTGGCCATTCTGGTTAGCAGAATATTTAGACCTCCCAGGTTTTCACCCTTTACAAAAATCTGGGCTCTACTGCTGAGATATCCCTGGTAGTATCTGCAGTGTAGCCTTAGGTCAATTATGTATAATCATAGAGGAACATCAGAACAGGGGTAATCTGGGTCACATTCCCCAGAAGGTCAAAAGCCAGCAGTAGTACTACAAATTACAGAATGGCAGATGAACAGTCCAGGATCAAACATAGTATAGGAAGCAGAAGGTACTCCATGAGAGAGATCAAGATCAAAGCCAGGACAGAAAATAGAGGACACAATTTGATGTCAAGATAGCACACCATGTTGCAATATCTAACAACGGCCGGGAGATTTAGTCCCTTAGCACCAAAGCAATTTTATTTTAGCATTTTCATTTTTTCTTCCCTGCCTTCTAAGAGCCATCACTTTTTACTTTTCCATCATTCACATAGCCATATGGGTATTAGGGCTTGTTTTTTCTAGGGCAAATTGTATTTTTTTAATGAGACCATTTAAGTTCACCATTTCATATATTGGACAACAAGAAAAATCTTTGTGGAATAAAACTGGTAAAAATACCCCTGCAATTCTGCCATTGTTTTTTTGTCCTAGCTTTATTCTGCAGGTTAATACGATTACAGTGATACCAAATTTATATAGTGTTTCTTATGTTTGACTACTTAAATAAATATTCTTTGTCACCATATTTTAACATCCAACTTTTTCATACTTCCATCTACCTCCTCATCCTCCTCTGTGGCCTCCCATCTAGCACTTGTGTAAGGAGTGCAAGTGGATGGCTACAAACTCACTGTGACAACTAAGTAACACTGGAACGGCTTTACTGTTGATGATTTTGGAGTATAGTGATAAACTCTTGAACTTGTGCTACAGGTAAATTTTTATTTAATAGGGATGCTGTCTTTTTAAGAATGTGTGTTGATAACAGGGATGGTATAACCACAGTCTCCACCCCTCCTGGTGCTCGATCTCTATCCCAAAACACAAGGACCTCTCTATTTGCTGCAGTGGAGAATCTGGCAGGACACTTCTGATGCCTTTCTTGTCTGTCACATGTGCTCTACAATCTGCTCTCTTGCGCTGCTTCATGTTGAACTCTTCCTTCAGTGCCATACAATGCTCTGCCTGCTGCAGCCTTTCTGTACCTGTCTGGGCTGCACTTCTTTCATTGAGTGACCGTCTCACACCACTAAGCTCAGGTAATGGACCCTACTCTGGATCTCTGGCACTGCTCTTCTCTTCTTCCCCAGGCCCTGGTTTAACTCCTCCTCCTGTGCAGCAGGCTTTGTCTTCCCCTGTTATCTCTAGCTGGTAACTGTCTCCCTCTGCTGGACTGAAATGATGACATCGAGTCTCTATGTTCCAGCACTGCAACAGCTCCTCCTGACACTACACTCTCACACCCCTCCAATCTATCCTCAGCTCTGCCGACGAATCCACCTATTTCCCCCATTACTCTCCTGTCTCTTCTGTCTGCCATTCCCTCCAGTACAGAACACTTAGGCCCCTTGTAGACGAGCGTGACACACGCACGTCTCCCGCATCGCATCTACTGGCCTGAACCCCCGGCTCTGACGGGGTCACATAGCATTATACTGATTTATGATGCTATGTAACCCTTACAGTTCTGGAATGTGTTGGATAACACTAACATAATGCTGTTAGTGTTATCCAATACATTCCAGAACTGTAAGGGTTACATAGCATTATAAATCAGTATAATGCTATGTGACCCCGTCAGAGCTGGGAGTTCAGGCCAGTAGATGTGATGCAGGAGACGTGCGCGTGTCACGCTCGTCTTCAAGGGGCCTTACTGTGACATACAAGGCCATCTAAACCGTGTCTCTTCCATAAATCTGTGACCTGATCTCCCAATACCTTCCCACATCAAATCTCCAATCCTCACATGACTTCATTCTCTACTTTATCTCCCACAATCGCCTCCAAGATTTCTCCAGCCCCCGTACTCTGGAACTCTTTAACGCAACATATCAGATGCTCAGCTACTGTGGAAACCTTCAAAAGAAACATATAGAAACAACCATAGTTTACAACTGCTGTCTATGGGTATTTCTGAGGCTAGGTCACCAAAAAATTTTCACTTTAAAGGGAACCTGTCATCAACTTAATGCTGCCCATACTAATGTCAGAATACAGTAGAGACAGGTGAGTTGATTTCAGCAGTTTGTCATTTAAAGGTTAAAAGTAAGTGGTTGCCAAGAACCAACATCACAAACATTTTATCCCAGGCCTTGAAAAGAGTCACGGCCACCTGAGAAGAGTCATGGTTATTCATGAATTCCTGCTCTCCCTTCCCACCTGCTGATGATTGACAGGCTTCTACCTAGTTTTCTCCCTTTCTGTCTAGGAGAGAACTGTCAATCATCATCAGGTGGGCAAAGAGAGCAGGAGATTAGGAATAAACATGACTCTTCTCAGTAGATTTGACACTTTTCAAGGCGTGGGCTGCAATGATTATGATGCTGCTTCTCGGCAACCACTTACATTTAGCTCATGAGTGACACACCGCTGAAATCAGCATTTCTGTCACTATTTTATGCTGCCCTTAGTGAGGTCACCATAAAGTTGATGACAGGTTCCCTTTAACCTTACACTCCCAGCGCCGTACATGTACGGCGCAAAAATCACTGCCGCAAGTCCCAGCGCCGTACATGTAGCTCCTGCGCCCGCCCGATCAGCGGCGAGGGTCCGGCTGTGCCCAAGTGCCGGACCCCTGCTGAATGCGCCAGTGTCAGCGCTGACCGCTGCACATGCGGTGTGCGGGAGTGAAAGGACTTCAGGATGGCGAGCGGGGGGGGGGCCATCAGGTCCCCGCACTGCTGTGACGGGGACCCGATGGCTCGGATAGCAGCCCGATGCCTTCCTTAGGCATCGTGGCTGCTATCCCTGCGTTCCTGTGCGATCCAGCAATACACTTACAGCCAATGCATTACAATACAAAAGTATTGTAGTGCATTGTAAAGGGGATCAGACCCCCAAAAGTTAAAGTGGAAAAAAAAGTTAAAAAATAAAGTTTCCTAAAAAAAATAATAATAAAAGTTTCAAGTGAAAAAAAAAGCCATTTTCCAAAAAAAAGTTTAAAAAAATTGTAAAAAAAAGGTAAAAAAAGAAAGATAAACATATTAGGTATTGCCGCGTCCGTATCGACTGGCTCTATAAAAATATCACGTCATCCACCCCGCCAGGTGAACGCAGTAAAAAAAGAAAAAAAAAAACCTGCCAAAACAGACATTTTTTGGTCACCTTCCCTTACAAAAAGTGTAATAGCAGGCGATCAAAAAGGCGTATTTATCCCAAAATGGTACCAATCAAACCGTCATCTTGTCCTGCAAAAACGATACCCTACCTGAGACAATCGCCTGAAAACTTAAAAAAATATGGCTCTTTGAAAATGGCAACACAAAAAAAAAGATTTTATTCTGTTCTAAAATGCATCTAATGTGTAAAACTTTCCAAAAATAAAAATGTTTGACATATTGGGTATCGCCGCGTCTGTAACAACCTGCTCTATAAAAATATTACATGAGATGGCCCCCCAGGTGAATGCTGTAAAAAATTTTTTTTAAAAACTATGCCATAACAGCCATTTTTTTTCACCTTGCCTCACAAAAAGTGTAGTAGCAGGCGATCAAAAAGTCTTATGTACCCCAAAATGGTACCAATGAAAACGTCACCTCGTCCCGCAAAAAATGAGCCCCCACATAAGACAATAACTCAAAAAAAATCAATGGCTCCCGCAAACCAATCCATCAAAATCTGTGCTGCAAAATCCATATGGCTCTCATTCTGTTCTGAGTCCTGCCATGTACCCCCACAGCAGTTTACCACCACATATGAGGTGTTGCTGTATTCAGGAGAAAATGGGGAACAAATTATGGTGTGCTTTTCTCCTGTTACCCCTTGTGAATATGAAAGATTTGGGGCTAAAGCAACATTTTTATTGGAAGAAATGAAACTTTTCATTTTCACAGCCAAGTGTTTCCAAATTCCATAAAACGCTTAGGGGGTCAAAGTGGCCAGTACCCCCCTTAATATATTCTTTGAAGGGTGTAGTTTCCAAAATGGGGTCACTTTTTGAGGGTTTCCACTGTAGGGGTACGTCAGGGTCTCTCAGTTACAAAATGGTGCCTAAAAACCATTCTAGCAAAATCTGCCTCCAAAATCCATATGGCACTCCTTTCCTTCTGACCACTGCCACAAACCCATAGAGACGTTTACCACCACATATGGGGTATTTCTGTAAACTGCAGAATCAGAGCAATATATATTGAGGTTTAGTTTGCTGTTAACCCTTGCTGTTTTGCAAGAAAAAAATTATTAACATGAATAATCTACCAAAAAAGTGAAATTTTGAAATTTCACCTCCATTTTCCATTAATTCTTGTGGAACACCTCAAGGGTTAACAAAGTTTGTAACAGCAGTTTTTTATAATTTGAGGGGTGTAGTTTCTAAAATGCGGTCATTTATGGGTGGTTTCCATTATGCAAGCCCCTCAAAATCACTTTATATCTGAATTGGTGCTTAAAAAAATGGTTTTGGAAATTTTGTTGAAAATTTGAAAAATGGCTTCTAAACTTCTAAGCCCTCTAACGTCCCAAAAAAGTAAAATGACATTTATAAAATGATGCCAACATAAAGTATACATATGAGGAATGTAAAATAATAACTATTTTTGGAGGTATTACTATGTATTTTGAAAGTAGATAAACTGAAATTTTGAAATTTGCAAATTTTTCCAAATTTTTGCTAAATTTGGTATTTTTTTAAAAATAAAAATGAAATATTTTGCCACAAATTTACTACTGTCGTGAAGCACAATATGTGACAAGAAAACAATCTTAGAATGGCCTGGATAAGTAAAAGCGTTCCAAAGTTATTACCACATAAAGTGACACATGTCAGATTTGCAAAAATCGGCCTGGGATTTGAGGTGAAAAGTGGCCCGGTTAAAGAGGACCTGTCATCACAAAATGCAATGCAATCATAACGCATCATGTTGTAGAGCAGGATAAACTATGCAGATTGATATACAGTATATTATTGTGGGAAAAAATTCTGTATAACTTGAAATTATACATGAAACTCTCTGCTTTTTGCAGCCCTGTGAAAAACTATTGGTACAGAGAGGAGGTGTTATTATTGACTGACAGCTACTTCTGTATGCTATTTGTGATAATCCCTTCCCCTTTACCAATAGCTATTTACAGGAAGTGAAAAAAATAAACATATAAATGTATAAATTACAAGTTATACTGAATCTTTTCTGACAAAAATATATATCAATCTGCTAAGCTCCTCCTGCTCTATAACATGGTGATTTCACATTGCATTACACTTTTGGTGACCAATCCTCTTTAAGCCCTACTACATGCAGAGCTTAACAGGCAGGCCTTTGAGTCTTCACAAGACCCCAGAATGTCACAACAACCAATCAGTGCCGCAAGGGTAATTATTGGACAGGGAGTGCCTTTCCAAAACCATTTTTAAAGGACCAGTTCAGGCTTGAAGTGGCTTTGAATAGCATATACTGTATATATTAGAAACTGTATGAACCCATTTTAAAAACTGCAGCCCTCTATGTATTCAAAAATACATTTATGAACTGATTTATTAGCTATTCAGGTGTTTCACAGGAATTAATGCAAAATGGTAGAATTTAAAACTTTCATTTTTTTGCAGATTTTTAATTTTAAACAATTTTATTTGAAAAAAGTAGGAGAAATAAAACACAATATTTATCTCTCTGTTTCAGCAGTTTTTAGAAATACCCCATATGTGGTCCTAGTGTGCTATGTGACTCAAATACTAGCATCAGAAATAAAGGTGCATCTTATGGATTTTGGGGCCTCCATTTTTTAGTATGCTTTTCAGGTACCATTTCAGTTTTGCAGAAGCCTTGTGTGGTGATGTCTGTCACCGCTGACAGGATGCCATTCCAAAGTTAGCTTTATTATTTGTGCTCACTGACTCCAGTATGTAACCCAACCACATACTGTTCAGCAATGAAACAGTCCTTAATTCATTTAGTACTGAACTCTGTGGCTGTTTAAGGACTCTTTCCCCACTGCTCCTTTCCTGACCAGTAGGTTTGTTAGTTGCTTGGATTGATCTAGATTGCCTCTGACTTTGCTGCTTGCCTTTGATCTTGTCTGCTTGAATTATTGTAGTGCGTGAACTCTGCCAGCTGTGACCTTTTTCTTGATTAACTACAAATTCTGTCTCCTGATTTTGCTACTATGAACTGGTTTCTACTCAAATCAGCTATTGTCCAGGGATAGTACATCAAGGCCCTGACATCCATCTGTGGCAACCTAAAGGATCCTAGGCCTCATATCACAAAACATAAGAAACACAACGAAAAGACCCCAATTTGTAAATTACACCCCTTACCCTTAATGAATTCATCTACATGCATAGTGAGCGCTTTGATCTTACAGGTGTGTTATAGAATTTATTAAAAAAAATATATTTTCACAAGGGTTAATAGGAGAAAAATCACCCCAAAACTGTTATGCAATTTCTTCAGAGTAATGGGCATTAGCCATATGTGGTCATAAACAGCTGTTTGGGCACATGCCAGTTCTCTGAAGGAAAGGAATGCAATTTTACTTTTGTAGCATGGGTTTTGATTAAATTTACTTGGAACCATATCATTTTTTTTATTCTTTTGTCGACTGAGCTGTGTGTGGGCTCTTTTTTTCAGGATGAGCTGTAACTTTTATTGTTACCATTTGGGGTACATTTGGGGCTTTCTGATTTATTTTTATTCCATTCTTTATGAGGCAAGGTTTAAGTTTATTCTGTGGATCAGTACAATTATGGCAGTACCAAATTGTGTACATTTTTGCTACATTTGTATCATAAGTTCTTTTTTTCTTAAAAAATGTTGGATCCCTATATTGTAAGAAATGTACATTTTTTTTTTTTTTGTCCATCAATGGACATGCGTGAGGGCTTGTCTTTTGTGGGTACTGGTACCATTTCAAATACACATGGCTTTAGAGAAGTAAAGTGTACAAATAATAGCAGTTCTGTCAGTGTTTCTAACATGACTTTTATGGGGTTCACAGTACAGTATAAACGATGTTACATTTATTTTGCAGGCTAACACAATTACAGCTATATCAAATTTATTTTGTGTTTTATGTTATACTACTTTTTCATCATAAAGCCACATTTTAATTAAAGATTATTTGTTTTCTTGTATCACATATTTTCTAAGACCTGTGACAGTTTCTGTCTAGGCAACTATGTGAGGGCTTTTTTTTTTTTTTTTCCAAAACAAGCTGTTGTTTTTTAGTACCATTTTGGGGTAGATATGACTTTTTGATTGTTCTTTATAACATTTATAGGGAGGTATAATTGTCTTTTACAGTGATCACCGTGTAGGATAAGTAACATGATCATAGATTAAAGAATTTATTTTTGTAAAAAGGAGGTTTTTTATTAAAAAGCCTTTTTTTTCTTGAATATCCAATGTACAGATACATTGCAATACTTTTGCAATGACAGTCTGCCAATTAGACCCTGCCTCTGGCAAGGTATTATCTGCTTCTGTAGATGTCATACCTGAAGGCCATAATTAGGCCTCCAACTGCCATGGCAACAATAAGCACCGTGTAGATCCCAGGTGTTGCAGCAGGGTGTCAGCTGTGCATTACAGATGGTACCCAACTGCTAATGGAACAGCTCCTGAGCGGGTTCCATCACTGCACTGTACCTCTACGGTATGGTGCAGTAAGGGGTTAAATAGTATACCTTTGTCTTTCATAATGAAAACAGATCTGCACTATTCTATACCATAAATTAGAGCTTAGACTTTTTCATAGGGAAAAAACTATGGGGGAGACGTATCAAATTGGTTGTAAAGTAGAACTGGCTTAGTTGCTTATGGCAACCAATCAGATTCCACCTTTCATTTTCCAACTAAGCTAGTTCTACTTTACAACAGTTTGATACATCTCACCTAATATGCCTCAACTATGCCTGAACATAATGTACCTAAAACAACCTAAATAATATTTGAATGAATCTCATGCAATCTGTAGTTTACTGTGACACCCAAGTCATTTTAAAAGACTAATGTAATGAAAATACATCTATTTATTTATTTTAGTTTTAACTGTGCTGCAGAAACAAGAAGGGGGTTTTCGGGTAACGCCATTTCAGTTTGCACTAGTTTGTATAATTAACAGCAGACATGGGGTACGGTCACACAATAAGGTTTTTGGATGCAGTTTTGGAAGCCAAAATCAGGAATGGATCATAAAAGTCGAGAAAGTATAACGGACAATTTGAATTCACTCCAGGTTTCGGCTTCCAAAACTGCATCCAGAAACTTAACTGTGCTGTCTCCTGTAGATTTCTCAATACTAAGGTATCAGGCAAAATGTATGAGGAGTGTTGCAGAGCAGCAACATAGAAATGTTTTGGGTGACCACTGCACTTTGTTAGTAGACCTATGTATATGCTTTAAATGGGGAGATGAGAGTAATATGCAGCCATACATGCGCTCTGCTTACTGGCTGCTGGTAGTTTGGGTGCTTGGTGCTGTACATGGGCCTGTATATGTGGATATGTGTGTTTGTATCACAGGACAGTTCTCTGTGTTGCTGTTTTGGCTGGCTGCCTGTGATATTGTGTACCAGCTTCGGGCATTTCCAGCTATATAGACCTGTGAGCTGTCTGAGCTGTGAGGGAGTCTGTCTCCAGCCTAGCTGTGTGCAGCGTGTATGCTCCTGACCTGGGTGATTGCCATTCTACCCTGATCTGTGTGGTCGCCTGTTAATTCATCAATGTCACCATGTCTCTATGTCTTTTGCCTTGTCTGACTGGGAACACCTTGCATCTATTCCGCATGGGTTCCGGTGTCATGTCCATGGAGCTTTTTCTGTGATTACCATGCATGTGTTCTGCATGGGACCAAGGCATCTGCCTGTCTCATGTCTTAGCAGCTCTGTCTGTGACCATCATGCATCTGTTCCGCATGGGGTCCAGGCATCTGTCTTTGTTTGCCTGTATTCAAATTATGTCCTGTATTCTGTTCAGTATGTGGTTTATAGCAGAACTATGTCCTATGTTTCTGGTTGTTTGGGTTCCAGTTCCTGCTTGTTTTTGGTAAATGGACCGCTGGTGTTCTGCACCAGCATAGGTTATCTTGCAGGTTTCAGCCAAGTGTACCGGGACCATCTCAGGAGGTAGAGACCTGGTGAACCCTCGGGAAAGTCTATCCCCACCATCAAGGATACTGTGAAGACTGAGGATTTGCTTAGACAACGCCCTTAGAGTTGGAGGAGGGGGGGATTGGCCATAGACCTTACAGGGAAACTATCCGCTCGACCGATGGCCAGGGGGCTGCCTGGGCCATTCTCATGGCCGGTCATTTGGACTGTTGTATTTGGCTTTGTTGGGGTGGTATAATGTGCCACAATATGATATTGCTGGCCCTGCCTTCTATCAGTTTGGACCCAACTACAAAATTGGGGCACTTTTAGTACTTTTTTTCCAGCGTCACTTTATGTTCCCAGTCTGCTTGGCTCCAAGTTTACCTCCACTGTTTACCTTGCCTATTTGTCCGCTATGTTGTCTTTTGTGTTTGGTCATGTTTAATAAAGTATTTGTTTGCTTCTCTGATCCCTTTGCTTGGTTTTTGTATGCTTGTGATATGTTCAGGGGTTCTATTAACCCCTAGAACATGACAGTAACACAGTATTCTATGAAGAATGCAAGTAGTTATTACAACAGACATGTATTTCTAAATTTTACCATTGACTGTCTTTCCAACTATAAACTAACTACAGTTTGTATTATTATGCTATGCAATGAAGTGAAATGGTATATAATATACTATTATATAAAATAAATAATTATAATTATGGTAAACTCGTAGTGTAGAGTAAAAATAACTGAGCATACTAATAAAAAGGTTTATCTGTACACAGGAAAAATTCAGATCTTATTCTTTTAAATCTTTTTTCTAAAGAGTAAATTGAAGATTATTGTGTTGCAGCACAGATGCGGGCACACTTTCCTTACCAGATGCGCCTTGTGTGCGATTAATTAGTTTTCTGTAAGACTGATAAATGAAGTCATTTATAACCCCATTTTTTCTTTATAAGTGGAGAATATATTAAAAAGGCAAAATGTTGCAATATTATGAGCAAATCAGGCTTACTTAAAGTGGTTCTCCAAGTTAAATTTATTTATGACTTATCCTCAGGATAGGTCATCATTATCAGATTGGCGGGAGTCCGACACCCCTGTCAATCAGCTGTTTGAAGAGGAGTTGCGCGCCGTACCAGCGGTAGGTGTAATTACACCTAACTGCCCCATTCATTTCAATGGGAAGGCTCGTTCCCATACAAGTCTATGGGAGCGATCCTTCCCATTGAAATGAATGGGACGGTTAGGTGTAATTACACCTACTCACCGCTACCCATGTTATGGCTAGCATGTAAACAATGAAGAGGAGGCAGCGCTGATACGGCGCATGCCTCCTCTTCAAACAGCTGATCGGCGGAGAACCCCTTTAAGGATTTGCAACTTGTTGGCACCGCTTTTCTTGCACAAGATACCTGGTAAATCTTCACATTCACACTGTTCCTCACACAGTGTTATTTTCTAAAAAGGAATACCTAGGAATAATCACCATAGCAGGGGTGTCCAGTCTTTTGCCATTTCTTGGCCACAGTGGAAGAAGAAGAGTTCCCTTGGGCTGCGATGTGTGAAGGCTCTGCCAAGGTATGGTTCCCATAATAATCACAATAGAATGCTTACCTGAGTTCTACTGTAAGTAACATTAAACACCTAACGGTTGCAATGGTAGGTTGATATATTATTGATAACCGCTGGCTCGCCAAGTATAGTGTTGGGGTATGTTGCCCCTTCAGTTCTTCCTGAAGGATGCTGGAGGCTGTAACTGTAGTCCAACAACTTGCAGTAGAGGCCTACAATGAGATACAAACTCCATAAAAAAGTAATGTAAATAGACGGAGTGCTCAAACTTCTATAGCTGCTGATCTTCATTTTGTGGAATGCATAGTGTTTTGCTGCAGAAGATCAGCAAAACACTCCACAATCCATTTACATCTGTATATAACATGGCCTGTATCTCACCATGCCTCTGCTTGCTTGCAACTTACTTTGTTGTATACAGATCAGATCTAAATGGATGGTTTGTTCTGCAGCCTACTGCAACCAGTCCACCATGCAACAAACCTCAGATCAGCCCCCAAATGCATACAGACTCCAGATTAAACCTCAAATCAGCCCCGAAATTCATACAGACCCCAAATTAGCAAACAAATTCATTCAGACCCCAGATCAGCCCCCAAATTCAAACAGACCCCAGATCAGCCCCCAAGGTCATACAGACCCCAGATCAGACCATACGTTTATACAGACCCCAGATTATACCCCAAATCAACCCCGGAATTCACACAGACCACAGATCAGCTCCCAAATTCATACACACCCCAGATCAGCCAACAAATTTATACAGATCCCTTATTCATACAAACCCAATCCAGGCCCAGATAATGCCCCAAATTCGTTCAGACCCCTGGCTGCCCACAACCCCCACCCAACCCCTACTTTCCCTAAATGCACAGTTCCAGACCTCAGACTAGACAAAAAACCCTCTCCTCAAATTCACCAGATGCCATGGCCACCACTCTGGCTCTTCCTGCAACGTAGCACTGTGTTCAGGCACCAGCACTGCATCACCTAGTTGAGACTTTGACATCTGAAATCTGCCAGGACTGTTCCTCCTGTGAGCAAAAGGCCATATTTAAAACTGAGGCTATGTCATTTTTTCCCTAGTTAAAATCCTATAAGCTACTTATATCTTAACAAAAATCAAAGTCCAAAATAAGAAAGAGTCCTACAGTAGTTCATCTTCACCTTCCCCAGTTCCTATTCAGTATGAGGTTTCAAGTTCAGCTACTTGTGATTCAGATGATAATTTCCTTTTCAAAAAAGAGAATGCAGATAAAATAAATTATATCAGACAAAAATATTTTAGAGACTAAAGCCTCATTGACAAGCCTTCATTTCTGCTACAGTCCTTCACTACACACATAGCCTCTGGATATGGCGTTCATCCCCCTGTTTCTTCTCTGGGAGTACTGTATTATAGCAACATACCCACATAAAGCCTCATTCACACATCAGTGTTTGGTTAGTGATTTCCATTAGTGATTGTGAGCCAAAACCAGGATTGGAGCCTCCACAGACATGAGATATAAGGGAAAGATCTGCACCTGTTCTGTGTTTTGACCAGCACCTGATTTTGGCTCAAAATCACTGATGGAAATCACTGACCAAAAACACGTGACGTGTGAATGAGGCATAAGAAAGATGCTGTGTGTAAACAAGACTATTAACCAGGGGCGTATCTAAGCAGGCCTGGACCCAATAACAAACTATTGCCATTGTAAACTGTATACAGTTTCACTTTATACAATACAATTCCTGTACAGTATTTGACGTCACTGTATATACTGCATATGCTGTATTGAAATTCACTGCAACTACTGTATATACTGTCACTGTAATGTCATTGTAAATAGTCTGTCACTGTATATGGCATACTGTATATGATGTAATGTATACTGTATATAAAGTCAGTATATAATATCACTGCAAATACTGTATATAACTGTGTATATAATGTGTTTAATTTTACTTTGAATAATGAGAACCCAAATAATAGCAGAATGTGGTAAGCAAAGTGATTTCTTATCTGGGGCAGGAGCACACCAGGTGACTCATGTGGAAAAGGTGACAAAGCTCTCGGTTGGTATCCCTCTTCCTTCATGTACCTACAAGAAGGATAGGAAGAATATGATACGTTTCCATCTGTCTATCTTTATGTTTCTAATCAGAAACATGCAAAACCTATTCTGATAGCACCCTTTTGGTCGAGAAGGGCTTGGTCCATCACACTAATGCAGCTTTTGAGAAAAGACTACTGGAAACTTCTCCCCAGGACGATCTGCTATTGCAACAAAGTTCACCATATACCGAGTTACAGAAGCTCCAGTTGACAATTTGGACAAAAAATGAATATTGCTCCTTTCACTTTTGGGAATATTTAAAGACAGTGTCTGGTTGACGCAAAGAGAAAAAATAACCCATTGAGGGTGGACTCCCAATAATTTTAGTGGCATATTTCACTACTTTTGCATTTTTGTGCCATTTTGTGCTGATGCTGTTTTTTGATGTGTTTTTTTGCTAAAAGAAAACTACAGCTCCAGATGTTGGCTGAAAGTCTATAGGAAATATGAAATGCAGGACACACAAAGCTTTTTTTTTAATTACCATTTTTTTCAATTTGGTACCTTTTTTGTGTTTCTTTTAAATGCATCATGTTGAACAATTGGCATTTTTTGGGGGGGAATTTTGTGTATGGGGTGCTTCCAATGTCAGGGGAGAAAACACCTGAACAAGGTGTCTGGCAGTGGCTTTCTCCTCTCTCCCCATTGAAAACACAAACCTGCTAAGCCAAGTCAAGTGTTTATGTTTATATGGGAGTTGGGAGTTATAGCTGTTGTTGGAATGATCATTTGGCTGTGAGCTATTGAAGGTGTGTGGACATCTTTAAGGAGTTGTGGACATTATATTGTCCAGAACCACATTTGAGAATTCTTTGAGGTAGTTTAACTTTGACGAGATATGCATGTTTTTCAGAAGAAACTACATATGTTAGATGTGGTGTATTGGTCTAGAACAGGGGTCTGCAACCTGTGGTACACAGACCGCGTTTTGCTGGCATGCCAGCTGTCGCCAAATGATTACTTGTCACCATTTGTTGAATGACGCATCATGCATAGACCCGCCCCCCATGCTTCCCGCCCCAGCATCCACAGAGGAGCAATAGCAGAGGGTGGCTGCCTACTACTGCACCTTGCTGTTGCTACTTCACTGTTGTGCGTCTCCTCAGGACTTCCACAAATGAAGAAAGGTATTTTTATGTACTGGAGGAGGATGGTGAACTTGAGAGTAAGGGGAAACAATCACTATGATCAGATTGGGTGTGGGGGGGAGGATGGTGAGCTTGGGGTGATGAGCAAATGAGCATATGACTAGATTTGGGGTGGGGTGAGGAAGTTGAGCTTGAGGAGATGAGGGAATGAGCATGTCACTAGATTTGGGGTGGGGGGAGGAATGTGCACTTAGGTGATGGGGGAACAAGCATGTGACCAGATTGGGATTGGGGGCAGAATGGTGAGTTTAGAAGGATGGGGGAACAAGCACTGTGACTAGATTTGGGGTTGGAGAGGATAGTGAACTTGGGAGATGGGGGAACAAGCACTGTGACCAGTTTGGGGGTGAGGGGAGGAGAGTGAGCCTGAACATGATTACTGGGGGATAGAGGGAGGCTGGTTATGAAGGGAAACCAGCTTTCTGACTACTTTAGGAGATTGGGGGAAGGAGTATTGAGCCTGAAAATGATTATTGGAGGGATGGGGAAATAGTTATCTGACTACTTTGGGGAGTGCAGTGGGGATGGTGAGTTGGAATGGGATTAGTCTATGTGTGGGGGGATGAGATTGGGGCAGCTCTGATTGTTATTATTGTGGGGGTGACCAGTATATGGGGCACCAATATAAGTCGGACAGTGGTGGGGGAGGTCTCTAGGTATGAAAAGGACAACATAGTGTTCCAGCAGAACAATGGCCCAAAGCATACATTGATATTGGCAAACAAATGTTTATTTAATATGGTGAGCTGATGAAAGAAACAAAATGAGGAGTTCAAACAAAAATGAGCTACATTCAATCTGATTACTACAGGCAATAATCTGAAGAAAAGCTGTCCACTTCCACAATTCCTAAATTCTTGAAGATCTTAATAGCTTCTGAATGTGCTATAGGATCATGGGAACATTCTGAAATATACTTATCAGTACAAATTTACAACCCATTAATTGGTAATTACTTGTAATTACTTAAGGACTGTATTTGTCTTATGGAACAATAGCCAGATGGTTTAAAGGGTAGTGTTGGTATCTTGGAAAAATTTTCTTGTGAAATACTGTATGTGTCAATATTATGTAAGACTGTTGATGAACACTGAAGATCCATTTAGAATGGTTGGTCAATTTCAATTATACTAAATGGTACTTGGCAGCAACAGAATAATTAAAGTGGTTGTCCAGCTTATTTTTTTTAAAATTTGCACCGAAACCAGCTGTACCAGTGGAAGAATCCATGCGTTCCTGCTTTCCACTACTCCATTTCAGCTCCCTGGCTCTTTTCACTGTTCTTCTGGTCACCGTCTGTAAATTTTCCTATGGAAGGGGTCATGTGGACCCCTATGTGAATGAGACATAGTAACATTCTATTAACGTACAATCAGTGCATGAACTTCATATATAAAAGTTCATCAATAAACAAAATGGAACAATGTCCAAAGGGTACAGATTGCCTGGTAAACATACAGAAACCTGGATTTGGGGGGTACCATCTCTCTTTGGGGAGATAGTTCAACCCTTTAAATAGGCCTTGAGACATGACTCAGATATTAAATAAGCCACCACCTCATCTGCAGACAGTTGTTTTGAGGCGATTGCCCCTCATCAGTGTAGAGAAGAGAGTACTGGCTTAACTGAGTGAGAGGCCAAGTCAGGATTTGGGTTGTAATATCTCTCCCTGGGGAGAGAATGCCTTTATCGGCGTGAGGTGACTTACAGGCTGTACATACTTTTCTGGAAAGAAAGGGAGGCCTATTTAAAAATAGAAATCATAATGGAAATTTGTTTTCCATTACATCAACAATACAAACTACAACTACAAACTTATCAGTGAAACGAAAGATCAATTAACTGTGTATAATAACGGTCTCTTTACATGGGACAACGATCTTGTAGATTGTCGGGAAGGAAGCGTTCCTTCCTGACAATCTGCTGATCGCTAGCGGAGGAGACTGCTGTATTTACATGTGGCAATCTCCTCCAGAGTATGGCGAGAGCGATCACTAATGCCATCACTCTTCCCCATACTGTCTTGTTGTTTCCTGGCAGCAGATCATGTTTACACAGCAACATCTGCCACTGGGAAACAATGATCTTTTGTGCTACACAAAAGATCCAATTTCCCGATGAATGAGCATTTCGCTTGTTCATCGGGTAATCAGCGGTGCATTTACACCGCAAGATCATAGCTAAGTATTACTAGTAATGCTTGTTAGCGATAATTTGTTCAATTGTGCAAAGGGCCCGCGAGCCAAATAAGGTGGTGAAATACATTAGATGAATGCTAAGTGAACTGACTGATTTCAACTGAACCAGACAACCACCTAATGTGAATGGAAAAGATACAGTAGATTGTTTTTCACACTGGTGCCAAATTATAGTATTAGAGCCATTGATGTTGCTCCATTAGTGATTCTCTGTTACTTATATGTTGTGGTGTATCTTGCTGGTGCCCTAGCTTCCTACCTCTGTGCAAAACCCTAATTATTTGTCTCTATCAGGGGTTGGGGGCAAACTGAGTAATTGCCCAGGGCCCCCATCCTCTAACAGGCCCCCTGCTTCAGTGTTGCTGAATGTTTAGTCACTTAAGTGTGTTAGTGTTACTGAAAAGTTGGGACTCTGGTTTCAGACTTAGAAGTCCCTGTTCTAACTCCATATATGCAGGCATGGGATTCAGCCAGTTCCCTCAGGTTCTCCAGATACGTTTGTTAAAATTATAGATCCGTCTGGCAGCTGGAGATGAGCCCCTCCATTCCATAGTTTACCTCTTTAGGCTTTTTAGGCTTTTTGCATATATGTGATGTATATGTAAATATGTGTCATGATGCTGCATGTCCGCCATTTAGTAGGGACCCCTACTAAAAAAATTTGAATCCCACGCCTGCATATATGGCTGTGTTCATACTGTATATGGAGTCAGTACTATAAACATGAATGGATGGAGTCAGTGCTATGAAAATGAAGGGGATATCCCCAAGCATTGTCAGTGTGCTTGGGGACACCATATGTATTTAAGAATTATTTAGACTCTATTGATTGAAATGTTTCTGCAGGGATTTGAACTCACAGTCATCTACATTAAAGGAAAGGACTTTGAACACTGAGCTATAGAGCCCAATGTTAAACTGTTGCAGAAAAACCTCATAGTAGTTTGTCATGTATTAGACATCCATATACAGGAGAAGTATCATTTTACATTTTTTTTAGTAATTGTAAAAAAATATATGGCACAAAATAAATTTGTAATTACTACAATCTATACAGTACAGACCGAAAGTTTGGACACACCTTCTCATTCAAAGAGTTTTCTGTATTTTCATGACTATTTCATGACTATTGTATTTTCACACTGAAGGCATCAAAACTATGAATTAACACATGTGGAATTATATACTTAACAAAAAAGTGTGAAACAACTGAAAATATGTTTTCAAAGTAGCCACCTGTTGCTTTGATTACTGCTTTGCACACTCTTGGCATTCTCTTGAGGAGCTTCAAGAGGTAGTCACCTGAAATGGTTTTCACTTCACAGGTGTGCCCTGTCAGGTTTAATAAGTGGGATTTCTTGCCTTATAAATGGGGTTGGGACCATGAGTTGTGTTGGGCAGAAGTCAGGTGGATACACAGCTGATAGTCCTACTGAATAGACTGTTAGAATGTGTATTATGGCAAGAAAAAAGCAGCTAAGTAAAGAAAAACGAGTGGCTATCATTACTTTAAGAAATGAAGGTCAGTCAGTCCGAAAAATTAAGAAAACTTTGAAAGTGTCCCCAAGTGCAGTAGCAAAAACCATCAAGCGCTACAAAGAAACTGGCTCACGTGAGGACTGCCCCAGGAAAGGAAGACCAAGAGTCACCTCTGCTGCGGAGGATAAGTTCATCCGAATCACCAGCCTCAGAAATCGCAGGTTAACAGCAGCTCAGTTTACAGACCAGGTCAATGCCACACAGAGTTCTAGCAGCAAACACATCTCTACAACAACTGTTAAGAGGAGACTGTGTGCAGCAGGCCTTCATGGTAAAATAGCTGCTAGGAAACCACTGCTAAGGACAGGCAACAAGCAGAAGAGACTTGTTTGGGCTAAAGAACACAAGGAATGGACATTAGACCAGTGGAAATCTGTGCTTTGGTCTGATGAGTCCAAATTTGAGATCTTTGGTTCCAACCACCATGTCTTTGTGCGACGCAGAAAAGGTGAACGGATGGACTCTACATGCCTGGTTCCCACTGTAAAGCATGGAGGAGGAGGTGTGATGGTGTGGGGGTGCTTTGCTGGTGACACTGTTGGGGATTTATTCAAAATTGAAGGCATACTGAACCAGCATGGCTACCACAGCATCTTGTAGCGGCATGCTATTCCATCCGGTTTGCGTTTAGTTGGACCATCATTTATTTATCAACAGGACAATGACCCCAAATACACCTCCAGGCTGTGTAAGGGCTATTTGACCAAGAAGGAGAGTGATGGGGTGCTACGCCAGATGACCTGGCCTCCACAGTCACCAGACCTGAACCCAATCGAGATGGTTTGGGGTGAGCTGGACCACAGAGTGAAGGCAAAAGGGCCAACAAGTGCTAAGCATCTCTGGGAACTCCTTCAAGACTGTTGGAATACCATTTCAGGTGACTACCTCTTGAAGCTCATGAACAGTGTGCAAAGCAGTAATCAAAGCAAAAGGTGGCTACTTTGAAGAACCTAGAATATAAGACATATTTTCAGTTGTTTCACACTTTTTTTTTAAAGGGAACCTGTCATCTCGGAACCCCCCCTGAACTAGAGTAAGCGTTGTATAGTGTAAGTGATGCTGAATCCGAATATGTAAGCTTTATCTTCATACTCACTTCCATTCTGACGCTGTGCTCCCACAAACCTGCAGTAAAATGCACTCAGTGGACTCTTCTTTGAGTCCTCTTCATTATGTGAGTGAGCACCGGAGTCCACTGAGTGCATTTTACTGCAGGTTTGTGGGAGCAAAGCATCGGAATGGAAGTGAGTCTGAAGATAAAACTTACATATTCGGATTCAGCATCACTTACACTATACAACGCTTACTCTAGTTCAGGGGGTGTTTCGGAGATGATAGGTTCCCTTTAAGTATATAATTCCACATGTGTTAATTAATAGTTTTGATGCCTTCAGTGTGAATGTACAATGTTCATAGTCATTAAAATACAGAAAACTCTTTGAATGAGAAGGTGTGTCCAAACTTTAGGTTTGTACTGTATATAGAATTATACCTCTGATATATATGAATGCATAATACATGGGAAATTACCACTGAAGTTTTGAGCCATAATGTATTTGCAGCAGTGTAACATGGAGCTCTACAGGTCAGTGGTTAAGGTTCTTGCCTTTAATGTACATTGTTGTGAGTTCAAATCCCAGCAGAAATATTTCAAAAACATAGGCTAAATAAAACTTAAATACACAGGTGATTAGTTTTATTTTATTAAAAAAAAATGGAGCAAAACATAAAATCTAATCAAACAACACCTGTGTTAATCCACCCCAACATTTTTAACTTGTGTAACCAGTATTTTTTTGGGGGGAAGGTGGCAAACCTAACAGCACTCCCTCTCAGGACCTCTGTAGGCCTGCTCACTGCAGCAATCCCAGCCTCATTCAGTTCTATAAAGTGCTATTTTTTCTTTTCATTGCAATACTCTGACCCTCATAACTTTTTTATAGTTCTGTCTATGGAGATGCGTGGAGGCTCATTTTTTGCAGGATGTCATTTTTGGCAATACCATTTTGGGGTGTGTTTCACTTTATATTTATATTTAATAGCATGGGTGTTTTTGCATGCAGCAATGCCCATAATGTTATTATTTTTGTTTATTTTTATTTTGGGGAAATAGGGGTGATTTGAATTATTAAGTTTTTTTTTATATTTTCAAAACTTTTTTTTAAAACTGTTTTATATTCTTTTTGTTAGGTTACCAAGTGGACCACAACTTGCAATCATCAGATTGCAACTTATACAGAATGATGGAAGTTGCTCCATTAGTCTGTATGGTGACCTGAACTGGGGTATACTAAAAATGACCCTGGAAAGTCTAGTACAGGCAGCAGCTCATTATTAGAACAGGGTGCTTTCCCTGATCTTGGCTGGTGGAAAGCATGCCTGTTTTTAGTACATTATTACAGATGTACTATAGCCCCACTTTTGATTTTGCCCAGGGCCACATTTTGTCTAAAATCGGCCCTGGTCTCTATACACATATTGGTGCCCCTGTTACCTTACTTTACCAGGTGTGATTCTCCTAACTTAATAGACGTTTCTCACAGACACTCCTGCTGAAGCACATGTGCTCAGTTATCGTCAAGTTCAATGGTAATGCTGTTTGTATGCACGCCATTCAGTATAGTAAGTACCAGAGGGTCATGCCACTCTCTTACTATGCAGTTTGTGACACCTGATTCTGCTAATGATAAGCAGCTGGCAGATTAATAGTGCTTTGTGTTAGTTACCATGCACTGTCATAAATGGTTGGTAGGTGCTAGTAATGAGTTTTCAAACTCAACATGTAAACAATATTATTTACACCTAATGATTAACTTTACTTTACACTCTTTAATCTTCCTAATATTAGATATGATTTGTCTAAAGCACACAGGAAATGGGTGCATTGTACCTTGATGACATTTTTATATGCCCTTGGAGAGGCACAATATTGCATTTTGCGCTAACAAATGATGGACATTTGCACAAGTTGTGTCCACTAAATCCACTAACACAGAGCATTTTGAATATGTGGAGGTAGAAACTGTCCTGCTGATATCAGGACACATCTTATTGCTCTCAGTCATGATAGGACAACAGTCACATGACAAACCAGTAATTAGTATTCAAGCACGGGGGATAGGAGTTCAATCACATGACTGTGTGCGTTTTGCAGACAGTAAACAGTGGATCTGTAAAACACTGACACTGGCCGTGTGCACTCTGTATCCCATTGACTTCAAAATGCAGCAAAGAATAGGTCCAGTCTTATTTTTTGAGGCGTAGCTGCACAGACCCAGGACCACGCAAGGTCCATGCAGCCGTATCACAAAAGAAAAGACATGTCCTATTCTTTACCACATCTTGCAGTCCACACAGTAATGCGGCATGCACACACCCGGATCCACAGTTTGTAGTCTGCAAAACGGACACGGTCATGTGAATGGGCCCTTAGAGAAAACTACAAATGAGATAAATAAATAGTAAAAAAAAACAATCCAAAGAGGAAAGGGAAAGGAGCTAGCGTAATTGATGAAAATAAACTTTAGAGTGAAAAGTAGTTTATTGCACAAACCCTTTAATACTTTTGCAAAACTCTGTAACAGGCTAGATGTTACTGAACAGTCTCTACAACTCAGCATTCACTCTGGTTTCAGCTAAGAATATCTTCAAAAAGATATTGCACTTAGCTTTTTACAACTTCACTTGTCACCAGTACTTTTGATATTCGACTGGCCCATAATTGCTGCTGATACTCTGCATTGGGACCAGTGGCTCAGGTTCCACATTCTAGCAGCTCTGATAACTGGGCTCTGGAGCTGACTAATCTCTGCACAAACGTGCACTCTCTGGAGCAGTGTTCTTCTCCTACTTTCCCACTTTCCAGACTGAATTTCCTTTCCTGAACAAATATCTGGGGCTTTCTGCCACAGTTGACGTTATAGCAGCATCGGTGTGTTAGAAAGCCATCTAAGGCCTCGTGCACACAACCAAATCCATTTTGTGGTCTGCATTTTTTTCTGTGGACCCATTGACTTTAAGGGGCCTATTGTCCTAATTTCGTGGACATTTTTATATCCTTTTACACAGCGGACATACAGATGTGGAAAGCCCATGGATGATCTGTGTGTTTTTTCGCATATGTATGGCCGTTCTGCAAAAAGATAGAACATGTCCTATACTTGGCCACAAAAAGCAGATCACGGACCCATTGACGTCAATGGGGGACATTTACTAAGCATATTGTGCCAGAATTATGGCGTAAAATGCGCCATAAAGAATGGTCTTCTGATTTGCGCCAAATATATCAACTGTTTTCTCCAAAATTTTCACCATAAAGAATGAATCAAGCTAAAATTGAGTTATAAATGGCAAAGTGGATGGGGCTATCAAATTGGCGCATACTACGTCTAATTTATCATCCTCTTAGAGGAGAAATGGCTCCAATTGTTGTGGACAATTAAGCCAGGTTATGTGGTGGTGTTTTGTGTAAAAAGTCACATTTATGGCAGAAAGATGCGACTTTTTGTCAAAAAGTAGCACCTATGAAAAAAAAACAACTGGTCGTGGGAAGAAGTGATAGGTAAGTAATAAAACAAGATGCATTTATTTTTTATCTAATATAAATGAACTAAACAACAGGGTTTGTCAGTAAATTGACATTCAATAAAAACAATAACAAAAAGTCCAGAGTCTGAGACAAAAGTCACAATTTACCATAGGAAATTTCGCAAATATGCTTCGAAGTCGCAAATACTTTTCAAAAGTCGCAAGTGCAGTCTGGCAGAGTTGGCTGAAATGGTGCAATTCAGTTGAAAAAAAGTCGCATTTTAGTGCTATTGGCGTCAAGATGTTGCAAATCGAGAGAAATAGGCAGAGAATCAAGTTTATCTTTAAAAAAGTCACATTTTAAAAGTGTCGTGTGCCTTTTGTGTAGTATTTTTTGGGCACAAATTACTCCTTTATTGATAAATGTCCCCCAATTAGAGTTGAGCGAACGTGCTCGTAACAAGCACTGTACTGCTCGGATCCCCTGCGCTTGCATGGCCGCAGCCATCCGGATCCGTCCTCCTCACCCGACTGCAAGTCAGTGGGGACGGATCCGTTTGGTATGACACACTTGTGTGTCATACCAAACGGATCCGCCCCCATTGACTTACAGTCAGGTGAGGACGGATCCGGATGCCTGCGGCCATGCAAGCGCAGGGGATCCGAGCAGTACAGTGCTCGTTACGAGCACGTTCGCTCAACTCTACCCCCAATTAGTCCACAAAAAATGTATATGCAATACGGACGGTATCCATATTTTGCAGACCACAAAATACATATGGTCGACTGCATGAGTCTTTACTGTTCAAAAGAAAAGCTGCCTATATAAAACCGGTAAATCTTAAACAACCCCTTATATTTATTATTATATATCATTTTGTAGATACATTGTGCAGCTGTGATCACTGAATTGCAACTGTCAATTTTGCCATTGAACTGATACTTTTTTTAAGTAATTTGTGTTACCCATCTGCATATTTGTACTAATTACTGTATACAATGTGTGTACTTTCATAAACGCATAGATTTAACAATTGAGTTACATCTGTACAAACCTGCAAACATCTTTCTTATTAGTTGAAGTTGATGGTGCAAACAGTGTATTGTGAAAATTCCTTCTCATCCATGAATGAAGCATATGAATTCTGTGATCAGAATAAAACCATCCCTGACAATTTACACACAATGAACCAGTGTCAGAATTAGTCAAGCTTCTTTATTGTATTTAACCTTTTTGCTTATCTTGAAGAAAACTATCATGTATCTTAATAAATCAGTCACACAGCACAAAAGATTTTAATTAGCAACTGGTTACAGTCATTATTATCTTCACATGCTTCAATAAGACCTTTAGTCATTTTGTCCTCTTCTTGTCTTGTCCCCATGGAAACCCAAGGCAATGTAGAACTTCCTCTAGGACGTTATTTCATGTTTAATCCCCTAGTCTGGGGAGAACACTTGCTCATTGTTTGGGAGAAGAAGTTGTTCGTCACTATGGTCATGTCTATTTCACCACAATGTATTCCCATAATAGTAAGAGGCCTTTACGTATTTCAAGATGTTTCATTACATCATTGCCAAACATTGCAGAATGTTGTGGGGTGTGCAAACATCTGCATGTTCATAGGTAGAAAAAAGTAGATCATGGCCACAAGTATGTTCTGCAATAAGAGACAGACATTATTTTAAAACCAGAATAAAAATCAGCAAAGTCTTTACAAACACTGCTGTTCACCACTGCCAAGGACAGCAAGCACGTCAGCTCTTCAAGCAGTTGTTCTCTCACACCAAGAGATGATCACTGGTATTTGGAGCTCCTGATGGATAACATGATTGCTAGGTTACGGATGATATTTTGGACTGGAGTTTATTAACAATATGCCAACAACCCAGGGTTTACCAAGCATTATGGAAGCACAACTCTCAGCATATCCTAACAGCTTACAGCTGTCAGTGTATGCTGGGGATTGTAGCTTCATGACAGCTGGAGATCAGTGGTTGCATTTTATTTAATTACATCTCTGGCATAGTGCAGTATATGCATAGAGAATTTAAATGATGAGCCCCACTGGTGACAGAGAGAGATAATAATGTCTTGAAAATTTCTGCAGAATATATATGCAAGACAAATAAATACTATAAGATGATAGAGCTTTCTTAACAATAGGAATAAGAAGAAGGACACACTAGTAACACATATGGTTAACACATACGATTTTTGCCAAAATGCACAGAAATCCACACTACAAACTGCAAGGATTTTCTGTTTTGAAACCTTTGGGTGGGTAATCTAAGGTATCTTCTACATTCCCATTAGGTAAATGTGGTAGTCTGTTCCAGCAGAGGAGCAGATTACTGAAGTTACCATAACCGGCATAGTCTGTTCCAGCAGAGGAGCAGATTACTGGAGTTACAATATACGGCATAGCCATACAAAGCAGGGCTCTGCCAGATCCCAATTCACTATAAAGAGATCTGGAGGGCATCCAGTGGGCATGCAGCTGTATTTTTCCAGCAGAAAGCCAACGTTTTTGCTAGAAACCTGCCGGATCCTATTATAGTGTATGGGAATACGGCAGTGTTCAGCAGTGATATAGTTCCCCTCCGCATTCTGCTCCTCTTCTGGAACAGACTACTTGAGTACTCTTATTTTCTGAAGATTTTACCAATTGCCAATACTTCCCCCTATAACCCAAGCCCCCCCAACACTAAACCACAAATTGCAAATTTGCATGCACAGCCACCTCACCATTCACTGCAGAGCAAAACATGGTCCAGAGATGGGACCTACACATATCAGACATTTATTGCATATCCACAGAATGTCCAGATTACAATACTCCTTTAATTACTGTTATTAGTCTCCTTGTGATTTGATCACATTTGATCTGCTGCAAAAATCTCATGGTGATAATTGGCCTCATTTATCAAATATGTGTACATAAAAGAACTACATTTTAATTTCCGAATAGTTTTTTCTTGTTTTTGATAAATGAGGCCTTTCTGTGGATTCAAATCCCCCTCCATGTTATAGCAGTTTTACAGTTATTTAAAATTTATGGCCTATCAGTGGTGGTATGCGGCGCCATTATCAATAAATTATTAATAATAAACATGAAAACCACATGGACATGTATGTTCATGTGTATCACTCAAAATCTGATGAATAAAGTATCTCAATGTAATAATAACACTATCATAATATACCTAGACAATAGAGATGAGTGACATTTTCAAAAATTCGATTTGGCTGCTGCGCTGAATTTTTGCTTCAATCCAAATTAATTTAACACAAAGTGCATTAAATCAAGTTTGTCCTGGAGTTAGAGTGGAGTCCTGCAGTTAGACTTTAGGTAGAATATATTCTGGTGTACTTCACTGTGCAGTGCAGCAACATGCATAGCTAGTAGAGATGAGCGAGTAGTGAAATATTCGAAAGTTCGAAATTCGATTCGAATAGACCGCGAAATTCGACTATTCGACCGAATATCGAATCCCATTAAAGTCTATGGGAAAAAAATGCTCGCCACTTGGAAATCTCAATTCGACCACTTGGAGGTCACCAAGTCCACCCTGAAACCTCAGAAAAGGATGCCAACACTGCTGGAATGCAACTGGGACAGCAGGGGAAGCATGTCTGGGTGCATATAACGCGCCCAAGTCGCACTGTTACGCCACTATCACAGCCTCTCAACAATACACTCCAAGGACAATCTAACCTCTCTGTAAAGTGAGACCATACAAGGAAACCTTCTTTCCTCTACATTGCCATGGACCCCAAGCCAAACTAGACAAAAAAGAAGATGAAATTCTGCACCCCTTAAAATCACGTTGCCTATGACAACCACAGATGGCATAGGCAAGGGGGAAAGCAAATAGACCCCACCCCTAATTGTCATTGTGTGTGTGTGTGAAATGTGGTCAGACATGTCTTCTTTAAAATGTAAAAACAACTCAAACACATGCAAGAAGCCTTAAAATGCCCAAATTGTTGGCGCTAGAGATATCAGTGACCCGACCTGGCCCAGTGTCATGTCTAGCAGGTAAAGCAGTGGGGATGTGGAGGGATGCGTAGGACCGCAAAAGGCAGTTAGAGGCCGTGGCTGGCCAGAGGCTCATGGAAAATTTTGTGGAGGCCCAAGAGGTGAGACGTCTTAAAAATTGTGTGGAGGCTAAAGAGGTGAGACCTCTTAAAATTATGTGGAGGCCCAAGAGCTGAGACCTCTTAAAAATTATGTGGAGGCCCAAGAGGTGAGATCTCTTAAACATTTTGTGGAGGCCCAAGAGGTGAGACCTCTTAAAGATTTTGTGGAGGCCCAAGAGGTGAGACCTCTTAAAGATTTTTGTGGAGGCCAAAGAGGTGAGACCTCTTAAAGATTTTGTGGAGGCCCAAGAGGTGAGACCTCTTAAAGATTTGTGCAGGCCCAAGAGGTGAGACCTGTTAAAAATTATGTGGAGGCCCAAGAGGTGAGACCTGTTAAAAATTATGGTGGAGGCCCAAGAGGTGAGACCTGTTAAAAATTATGTGGAGGCCCAAGAGGTGAGACCTCTTAAAAATTATGTGGAGGCCCAAGAGGTGAGACCTCTTAAAGGATTTGTGCAGGCCCAGAGGTGAGACCTCTTAAGATTTTGTGGAGGCCCAAGAGGTGAACCTCTTAAAGATTTTGTGGAGGCCCAAGAGGTGAGACCTCTTAAAGATTTTGTGCAGGCCCAAGAGGTGACACCTCTTAAAGATTTTGTGGAGGCCCAAGAGGTGAGACCTCTTAAAGATTTTGTGGAGGCCCAAGAGGTGAGACCTCTTAAAGATTTGTGGAGGCCCAAGAGGTGAGACCTCTTAAAGATTATGTGGAGGCCCAAGAGGTGAGACCTCTTAAAGATTTTGTGGAGGCCCAAGAGGTGAGACCTCTTAAAGATTTTGTGCAGGCCCAAGAGGTGAGACCTCTTAAAGATTTTGTGGAGGCCCAAGAGGTGAGACCTCTTAAAGATTTTGTGGAGGCCCAAGAGGTGAGACCTCTTAAAGATTTTGTGCAGGCCCAAGAGGTGACACCTCTTAAAGATTTTGTGCAGGCCCAAGAGGTGACACCTCTTAAAGATTTTGTGAGCCAAGAGGTGAGACCTCTTAAAGATTTTGTGGAGGCCAAGAGGTGAGACCTCTTAAAAATTATGTGGAGGCCCAAGAGGTGAGACCTCTTAAACATTTTGTGCAGGCCAAAGAGGTGAGAACCTCTTAAAGATTTGTGCAGGCCCAAGAGGTGACACCTCTTAAAGATTTTGTGGAGCCCAAGAGGTGAGACCTCTTAAAGATTTTGTGGAGCCCAAGAGGTGAGACCTCTTAAAGATTGTGCAGGCCCAAGAGGTGGAGACTCTAAACATTATGTGGAGGCCCAAGAGGTGAGACCTCTTAAACATTTTGTGCAGGCCCAAGAGGTGAGACCTCTTAAAAATTATGTGGAGGCCCAAGAGGTGAGACCTCTTAAAAATTATGTGGAGGCCCAAGAGGTCGAGACCCTAAACATTATTGTGGAGGCCCAAGAGTGAGAACCTCTTAAACATTTTGTGCAGGCCCAAGAGGTGAGGACCTCTTAAAAATTATGTGGAGGCCCAAGAGGTGAGACCTCTAAAAATTATGTGGAGGCCCAAGAGGTGAGACCTCTTAAAAATTATGTGGAGGCCCAAGAGGTGAGACCTCTTAAAAATTATGTGGAGGCCCAAGAGGTGAGGACCTCTTAAAAATTATGTGGAGGCCAAGAGGTGAGACCTCTTAAAAATATGTGGAGGCCCAAGAGGTGGAGACCTCTTAAAAATTATGTGGAGGCCCAAGAGAGTGAGCCATAAATATATAAATTTTTCTTATTTACGGAGCAATTCTACGGCGGTTAAGGAGGAGGAGGAGGAGGAGGTGGAGGAGGAAATGGCACTTCATACAGATGGCACTTCACTTTTGGCTGCTTTCCACGGTTGGAGAAGCAAAGTCCGGGTCAATCCACTTGCTGTTCATTTTGATTAGCGTCAGCCTGTCGGCACTGTCGGTTGACAGGCGGCTGCGCTTATCGGTTATAATGCCCCCGGCTGCGCTGAACACCCTTTCTGATAGCACGCTGGCGGCAGGGCAGGCAAGCACCTCCAAGGCGTACAGGGACAGTTCCAGCCACGTGTCCAACTTGGAGACCCAGTAAGTGTAGGACGCCGAGGGATCGGGGAGGACAGGGTTACGGTCTGCCAGGTACTCCCGCAACATCCGCCGATACTTGTCCCTCCTGCTGATAGCGGGCCCCGCAGTGATGGAAGTTGCACAAGGGGGTGCCATGAACGTGTCCCACACCTTCGAGAGTGTTCCCCTGGTGGCTGTGGGCCTGATAGATGTTGTGGGACTCTGGGAGACCCTCTCCTCTCTGCCGCCAGCGATGGTGGGTGGGAAAATCTCCATCATGTTCTGCACGAGTTCCCTCTGGTATTCCAGCAATCGATTTGTCCTCTCCTCTACCGGAATAAAAGAAGAGACGTTATCTTTATACCGGGGGTCCAGGATTGCGAAGACCCAGTACAGTTTGTTCTCCACTATCCGGACAACACGTGTGTCC
>ONZH01004706.1:0-222194 GCA_900303285.1 Rhinella marina | reverse complement strand
CTTGCAACACAGCAAGGGTTAACAGCAACTAAAACTAATATACATTGCTCTGATTCTGCAGTTTACAGAAATACCCCATATGTGGTGGTAAACATTCTATGGGTTTGTGACGTGGTCAAAGGAAAGGAGCGCCATAACGAATTTTGGAGGCAGATTTTGCTAAAATGGTTTTTTAGACACCATTTTGTATTTGAAGAGACCCTGACGTACCCCTACGTGGAAACCCTCAAAAGTGACCCCATTTTGGAAACTACACCCTTAAAGAATATATTAAGGGGGGCACTGGTCACTTTGACCCCCTAAGCGTTTTACGGAATTTGGAAACACTTGGCTGTGAAAATGAAAAGTTTAATTTCTTCCAATAAAATGTTGCTTTAGCCCCAAATTTTTCATTTTCACAAGGGGTAACAGGAGAAAAGCACCCCATAATTTGTTACCCATTTTCTCCTGAATACGGCAACACCCCAGTGCCTTGCGAAAGTATTCGGCCCCCTGGAACTTTTCAACCTTTTGCCACATTTCAGGCTTCATGTTTCAATATTTTTTATTAAGTCATTTTTTGAAAAAACATAGCATACAGCATATAAGCTACAGATATGGTATGGTACACATAAGGTATACAAATCCAACGCTATTGCATACTATTACACACTGGTAATACATCCCATAAGAAATGAAAATTACGTTAGCAGGGAACCAATAATGAAATAACAGCAGACTTAGTATGCATGTATACTGTTGAACAAAATAGGTCTCCTCACAGACCTTCAAAGTAATAAAAAAAAAAAAAAATCAACAGAATCTGAATAAACAACACAGGCTAAATCCAAATATTCTCAGAAGGGATCTCTGGTAGTACTTAAAGGGGTTGTCTCATCTTGCCTAATGGGGGCATATCGCTAGGATATGCCCCCATTGTCTTATAGGTGCGGGTCCCACGCTGGGACCGCACCTATATCGAGAACGGGGCCCCGAAAGCGAACGGGGGCGCACTGCGCATGCGCAGCCGCCTCCATTCATTTTCAATGTGGCCGGCGAAGATAGCCGAGCGCTGGCTCGGCTATTTCCGTCGGCTCCATAGAAATGAATAGGAGCGGTGGCCGCGCAAGCGCGGTCCCCATTCATTTCTATGGGGAGCCGGCTTGGTTGGCCGACGGAGTCCCCCGCCACCACCGCGGGGCCCGTTCTCGATATAGGTGGGGTCCCAACGGTGGGACCCGCACCTATAAGACAATGGGGCATATCCTAGCGATATGCCCCATTAGTCAAGATGAGACAACCCCTTTAAATGGAGGGTTTCTGCAAAGCAGAGGTGGTCGGAGAGGTAAAATCAAGCCATGCCCCCCATTGGGAAACAAATTTATGTACAGTGTGGTTTTTGTAGGCCATAATTCTCTCAAATGAACAGGTTGTTTGTACCCTAGCTAAAATCTCATTCTTAGTTGGAATAGTACTGGATTTCCAGTATTTGGTCAGCACCAACTTTGTCATGAGAAAGAGATAAGCCACTGGGATTCGGTAGCTAGCTGGGATTGCACTTATTCCTATGAATAACAAGGCCCAATATGGCGACTTAACAATACCCGCACCAGTAAATATCGAAGCATAATGGAATATCTCATCCCATAGTTGAGAGATAAGAGGACAGGACCATAGCACATGTAATATTGTACCCTTTCCTCCACAGTTCCGCCAGCATTGATGAGATGTACCAGGGTATATTTTGCTTAATTTATCCGGAGTAAAATACCATCTCAGGCACGTTTTCATAGCTGCTTCATATAAAGAGGTGCAATGAAAAGTGGAGGATATAAATTTGAATGCCGCCAACCAATCAGCTTCAGAGATAACTACTTGAAGCTCTTTGTCCCATGCCAAAAAGGGAGCTGTTTTAGAGAAGGTGGATTTAATAAGAGGAGGCCTCAATCTCCCTATCCTTGCGGATTATTTTCTAGCTTCACAGATTCAGGCACTTAAAAACTGGTTGCAAGAGAATATTAGGAGCCCATGGGTCCAAATTGAATCCTCTCTATCATCAACTCACAATCTAAGGGCGCTACTTATTAATGTGATTAGTGTCACTCCTATTGCAATCCCTACACTGCCATTTCTGGTCAAAACCTCCTTATACCACTGGCGTGTATTCCATCAACGATGTGCTGGCTCTTCCCTCTCACTACTGAAGATGTCTCCATTACAGCTCCTGGAATTGCACTTACCTGTTACTGATTTCCGGACATGGACTTCACTGGGCCTGCACTCTATTGGTCAACTATATGACCACACTACTCTCAAACCTTTCTCAACTCTCCAGCTTGAGTTCTCCATTCCCAAGGGAGATTTCTTCAAATACCTCCATTTTCTGAGAGCCATATTTTTTTTATTTTTCTGGCGATTGTCTCAGGTAGGGTCTCATTTTTTGTGGGACAAGATGACGGTTTGATTGGTACCATTTTGTGTTAAATACGCCTTTTTGATCGCCTGCTATTACACTTTTTGTGAGGCAAGAGGGAAAAAAATAGCTGTTTTGGCATAGATTTTTTTAAAACATTTTTTTACAGCATTCACCTGGGGAGCCATCTCATGTAATATTTTTATATAGCAGGTTGTTACGGACGCGACGATACCCAATATGTCTAACATTTTTATTTTTGGAAAGTTTTACACATTAGATGCATTTTTGAACAAATAATTTTTTTGTGTTGCTATTTTCTGAGAGCCATAATTTTTTATTTTTCGGGCGGGACAAGGGTCTCATTTTTTGCGGGACAAGATGACAGTTTGATTGGTAATATTTTGGGGTAAATATATCTTTTTGATCGCCTGCTATTACACTTTTTGTGAGGGTAGGTGACCAATAAATGGCTTTTTGGCATAGTTGTTTTTAAAAAAGATTTTTTCAGCATTCCCCTGAGGGGGGATATAATGTGATATTTTTATAAAGCAGGTTGTTACGGACGTGGCAATACCCAATATGTCTAACATTTTTATTTTTGGAAAGTTTTACACATTACATGCATTTTTGAACAGAATAAAATCTCATTTTTCTGTTGCTATTTTCTGAGAGCCATATTTTTTTTTTATTTTTTGTCTCAGGTAGGGTCTAAATTTCTGCGGGATGAGATGACGGTTTGATTGGTACCATTTTGAGGTAAATACGCCTTTTTGATCGCCTGCTATTACACTTTTTGTGAGGGAAGGTGATCAAACTTTTCTTTTTTCCCCCTTTTTTTTTACAATTTTTTTAACTTTATTTTGGGAAAAGTGTGCTTTTTTTTTTTTTACTTGAAAAGCTTCCTTGCTGGCTTACATTTAGACCATTTTCTACGCCTAAAACAGGTGTAGAAAATGATGAATGAGATAAGTATACCATCAGTGGGTGTCTGACCGCTAGTACCCCATCAATCACAAGAACCAGGATCCTGTGCCCTTGCATGAAAAGATCAGTAGGTTGCGCTTGGAAGTTTCCACCACAGCTTCCAAGAATGGTGAAAATAGCCATGTACAGTGCTCATCCATCTCCAGCAGTCCCATAGGGAATTAAAGGAGTGATAGCACATTTGCACAATCTACTTCTCTATTCATTAGGGAGCACTAGATCTCATTCTCATCATAGGTGTGGGTCTCAGTGGTCAGACCATCACTGATCTGATACTTATCCCCTATACTATGAATAGGATAAGTTCAGAACTTGACACAGCCCCTTGCATGGCTGAAAGCACAAAAGCAAAAAAAAAAAAAAAACACAATGTAGCAGTACTCTGCAAACACACATAATAAAGTAAATATAATCATGCCATACTCACTATAGAAAATATATTAATGCTAACACTACGCCATAAACGTGAGATTCTTGGCAAATACATTTTGTACAAAATCATTTGTGCCTGTCCACCAATGACAAGATGATCTCTTTAGAACAGAAACCTACACTAAATATTACCTCCTCTGGTGCCATACTGGCCTTCATTAAATTCAGGGAATGCAGGTTCCACATGCATGCTGAGCCCACTCTGTATTTTACCTCTCCTGGTGGAAAATGGCCTCCAATAAATTCAGGGAGAGCAGGCTACAGCTATACACTTCCACTAATTAAAATCAGGCTGTGAGACAGACAGGTTAGTTAGGAGTGCACGACCAATGGAGTCAGCCACAACTCCTATGCAGACTGCAAAGAAAGAAAATGGGGGTTAGTCAGCACATCCCAATGCGCAGGTGCGCATCGCCATGGCTGAAAGCACAAAAGCAAAAAATGAAACACAACTGCAGATGTTTTTTTCTGAAATTTAAAGACAGAGGTGCATTTAAAGTAAACCTGTGAGCATGGTGTCTGAGCTGCAGGCAGCATGTTATAGAACAGGAGGAGCTGAGCAGATTAATGTATAGTTTTGTGGGAAAAGAAATGTAAAAATAGCAATTTATACATTTAAATTCCTGTTCATTATGGGCTTTAAAGTCACAGAGGCGGTCCTATCAGTGATTGACAGCCTTCCCTCTATGACTGTGTATACAGAGATAGCTGTAAATCACTGATAACACAGACTCCTGGACTTCAAAGCCCAGAATGAGCAGGAATTTAAATGAGTAAATCACAAGTTATACTGAATCTATTCCTATAAACTACATATCAATATGCTCAGCTCCTCCTGCTCTATAACATGGTACCTGATGCTTACCTTGCATTTTCATGGGGACAGGTTCCCTTTTAATGTCTCGAATCCCTCCCCTTCCACAAACACTAATAATAAATGCATTTTTTGCAGTGTAACGTGTTTGAACTACATGCTCTAATGCAGTAATACTGTCCCTTTACTAACACTCATGTGTGACGTATTTTTTTTGTAGTGATGGTAAACTTCAATTCAACTAGACGCTATGATGCCATTGGTGATTGATGAGGCCACTGGTGGCGAACCTATGGCACAGTTGCCAGAGGCGGCACACCAGAACCATCCATGCACAAGAAGATGAATGAACAGATTAGCCAAAGATGCAACATAAATGAGCTTATCATGTATTGTGTTTGTTACTTTTTATCACTTTTCTTTTTTTTTCTCTCATTGTAAACACCTTCACACATAGACCAGGTTTCCAACATAGTGTGTCGGTATACCGACAACAGGGGGATATGTTATAGGAAAATATGGTGTCCAGCCAAAGCTTTAGTCCTAGACCACTCAAATATGATATAGCATATACTGTTCAGTGACATTCACCCATTGAGTGGCCAGAAGCCATTTGCCCTTGTTAGCATATCAAAGGCAGGAAGGGCACATGGCTCTTGGCCAACAGATTGGGAAGAGATTTGGGTGGTCATGGGGTGGAGTCGATGGTGGGGGCTGGGACACAGGAAGATATATGCTTTGGAAAACTTGGGATCGCTCTCTTCCTTCCTGCCACCACCTGGAACAACAGCACTTCTGGAGCAAGCTTAAGGTATATGTGTGTATGTATATAAGTATAATATCCCAGTAGACTTTATATGTGTACATATAGATATTTGTAGTCTGTGATTGTATTACCAGTAGATTATATATGCTGTTTATGCATTAGTCTCTATATGTACATGTACTAATAGTCAGGTACTGGATGTGAGCAGTGTTGATCCAGTATACGGTATATTGGTATCTGGATATACTGTATATACATACACATTATTAGCCACATTGCTTAGCATCCAGGGAGGGCAGGAACGAGGTGGCTGTGTGTGGTGGTGTCCTCTATGTATTGTGTTATTTGTAGTGTCTGTATCTTTATGTAATGTCCATTGCTTTGTCATCTCTATGTTATTAGTAAAGTATTTTTATATGTAAGTATCTGCGAGGGTTGTATGTTACTCCTGGGGTGTATGAAGGACTGGAGGGGTGTATATAATACACTGGATAAATGGGATATATAAGAAACAAAGACAACAGTCTAGGAACAGAATAAAAGGGAAGGAAGTAGAGATAAATATAAATCTCCAATTTCCAATAAGCATAAATTCCCTCTTTCACCTCCCTATAATCTTTTACTGTTCCTCCCTATCACCTTTTCTTTCCATATAATCTTAATATACTGTCCCTCCCTATTACCTTTTCTCTGCCTATAATCTTCTTATACTGTTCATCCCTGTCACCTTTTCTCTCCCTATAATCTTTTTATACAGTACTGTTCATCCCTATCAACTTTTCTCTCCCTATAATCTTCTTATTCAGTACTGTTTCTCCCTATCACCTTTTCTTTCCATATAATCTTAATATACTGTCCCTCCCTATTACCTTTCCTCTCTACAATCTTCTTATACAGTACTGTTCATTCCTATCACCTTTTCTCTCCCTATAATCTTCTTAAAAGGTCCCGCCCTATGACCTATTCTCTCCCTATAATCCTGATGTCCCTGGCTGGAGGCTCAATATGCAGAGTCACAGAACAGCTTCCTGCCAGGTTGCAAGTACAGAGCAGAATAATATTCTGCTCATTCTGCACAGGCTCCTCCTTGCCTGCTGCCCCCTTGATTGGCTGATCTAGGCTGTCTGTCAGCCTGTGAGCCAATCAGGGCAAGCCATCCCCTCCTACTTCCTCCTAGTGTCATGTGAACATCCTTCTTCTTCCTCCCTCGCTGAGTTACGCAATTCATTCAATTCGTTTGGGGAGGAATTTTTGTGATATTCATAACAATCCTGGTTAGTTACGAATCAATTTGCTCATCCTTACAATTAATCCACAAGCAGTTTCCTTTTTCCAATGTGAGGGGTCTCCTCTGGTGTTAAGGCTCTCCAGGAGTCACACTACACTGGATGTCTGCAATGAGGCTTGGGTTCCTTGCCTTGTAGGATGGTGGCAGCCTCCTTTACCTTTTTTCAGTCTCTTTCTAACCAACAGCTAAGGGAGATGTTGCGATCTTCCCCTTGTTGTATTCTTAGTACCTAGCTTCTTCTGGGCACTAGATCCACAGAGTTGCAGAGCATTGCAGACCTGCTCCACACGCCTTGTCAGAGCACTACCCTAGACCTGGAGGTATCTGCAATTGGCATGTATATAGTTTGTACTATCATGTATTGTGATGTATTTTGTATTGATTCTGTCATTTGTTCATAACTACCAGTAAGGAATGGTTGGCAAGGAACAGGGCTAACCACTCTGTTCCTCCCCTCTTGGTAGAAGTAGGCTAGTTCTGCTTCTTGTCAGGGGAGAGAGTTCCTATCCAGAGACAGAAGAGAGAAGACGCACACTGCATATCTCCTGTAAGAGGCTCTCCAGAGAGATCAACTTGACTGTATCTCAAGTGAAACCTTGAGAAGACAGAAAGGAGAGTGAACAGCTACAACCAGCATTAAAGACACTGTTGTGAGGTGAGGGACTACGGTTAAGACACCCATCAACCAGAACACTTCAAGGACAGAACTATACGAGTGCTAAAATTGCAACCATCCAACCATCCTCTATAATCCTTACTGGTGCCAGAGAACTGCACTTTGCTGCTATTGAATATACCTGAAGTTATACTTTGCACTCAATAAAAGAGAATGTTATACATTCACTTCTGGCCTCATTCTTCAAAACTACATTCCCACTGCACCAAACACTAGGGAGCAATGGCCTGAGGGAGTACACCGTGACAAAACACTTCATCAGGGCCACTGCCACTTCTATCCTCTGCACCATCTCCTCCGGGACTAACTGCATATGGAGTGTCTCTTTCTTTTGGCAGGGTCCAGCTGGTTTCTTATTCCTCATGGGAATAACTGGCTGGAATTTTTGTTCCTGTTATGTAGGGTTTTGGTTCCTTTGGGTGGATGGTCCGATTCTTTTCCCTATCCAAGTGGGGCATACTCTGCAATCTTCCAGCTCTTGGTGAGTCGGTTCTCAACAGAAATGGCACAGCACAAATTCTGGAGGTTAAACCCTTGTAGGATGACCTACGGCTTAGAGTGCAGTTCATTTCGGTGACAGCAAGCAGGGTGACCGGTAGCTCCCAAAATAAAACTCTGCAGCACAGTGCAGCCGATAGCACAGATGTACAGTTCTGTTCATATAAGGCACAGAAGTAAATACTGATCGTGAGTGGAATAACAACCACGAGGGTGCACGTGACGGCATGACGTAGGCCGTCTGCTTCCGCTGCCCGTCTCCCTCCTCCTCCACCTCTACCTCCTTACCCTGGGCTCTCTACACCCGGAACCCCTCCCCCCGTCATCCCCCAGTGATGGATGAGATTACCCTTACCCACGACCTGCCGGGGAGATTCTCAGTCGGGAGGGTGGAATGCATGGGGGCGGCCGCCTAGGCGGCGCGTGGATTCATGTGGGGAGCTGCAGAAGCGGCGGAGGCGGCGTCCCATGGTCCCTGGCCGGCCAGGAAGAAGCAGAAGTGCCGGGGATTGCTGGGGGCTTCATCCCTCCCCCCTCAGACACGTGGTGATGCTGCGGGCGGCGTGCCTCGGATGCGGGGAGATCTTACTCCAGCCGCCAGCCTCAGGAGGGCAGAGATACAGCTCCCTGGAGGAGTTAGTGCAGGAAAGGGGGTGAGTGTTCACTTGTTTTAGACCCAGGCTTTTGTGCTTCCATCCAAGTGGGATGGGGGGAATTGGAACATTTGAAACAAAGGGAAAGGTATTGGTTTGTGATAGGCTGGGCCTGGCAGTCAGGAATAAAGCACATGAGTAGTCCTGACTTGTATGCCGGGTGTTACATGTATTGGCAATCTGAGTCTGGAATTCTTCTCCCTATTTATACCTAAAGGATATATGGATAATAGTTCTTTGTATGCCCTAAATTGACTATGGAATAATGGATTCCCCTGTTTCTTCCAGCTTTTTGTATTCTGAACTGAAGAAGTCTACTCGAAATTCCAGCAGAAAAACAGGTGGAAAACTACCGGCTGTTATAGTATAACACTTAAGCCATTAAACGTGAGATAATCTTTATGACCCTTTTTTTTTTTTTTTTTTTTTTAGGAATTTCGGCTGTGAATGTATTTGAGCCCTGTATTGGGTTATCCAGTAGGGTCAGGGTATATGGCCCAAAGATGTCTAATAAGGGGAATAAGCAGGCCCGAAAATCAGGAGGTTTGGGAATATACCCGGACAGCAAACAGACTCATAAGTTGGATAAATATTTAAAATCTCCTGTGGAATGTGTTAAAACTCGTGCACAGAAACCTCAGCCTCAGACAAGAGAGCTAGATACATCGATTGGCTCTGGATATTCTGCCTTACAGGAAGAAGGAGGAGGAGGGATGGAGGAGGTTGAGGCGAATCATGCTCCAATTCTGGATAATATTCTAAAGGAAGTCCAGAACTGTAATAAGGCTATACTTGAGACCTCGCAGCAAATAGGTTACCTCAAAGCGGATATTATGATAATTAGAGAAGACTCAAATAAGATCCGGGAGAGGATGAAGAGTGTGGAGGCATCCTTACCTTTGATAATTAAGGAGGTGGATGAACTTAAAGTAAATATGAATCATATTAAAGAGTCAAATAAAGAGCTCACTGAAAAAATAACGGATCTAGAGGACCGGTCTAGACGGGCAAATATCAGGGTCTTGGGCATCCCTGAAGGCACAGAAGGCTTAGATTCGGTCAAATTTATCCAGGACTGGCTTCTACAGGAGATACAAGGACTGAATGAAAGAGAACTATTTGGAGTGGAAAGAGCTCACCGGGTTCCATCTAAAAAGCCACCCCCTGGCTCCTCACCCCGGGCATTTTTGGTGAAAATATTCTTCTCTAGAGATAGAGACTTTATCCTTAGGAAAATGAGGGAAAATCCAGAAGTATATATATATGGGGAAGCAGAGCACGCAAAAAAAAGAAATTTTTTTTTTTTTTTTTTTAGGGAATGCGAATTCTGACTTGGAATGTGCGGGGACTCGGGGAGGGGATTAAGAGGATAGCCGTGTTTGATAACATTAAAAAATATCTTCCTGCGGTGGTTTGTATTATCGAAAGCCATTTAATTAATTCAACTATATGTATAATAAACAGAGCATGGGCCCAGACGCAATACCACTCTGTGTTATCCTCATATTCTTCTGGGGTTTCAGTTATGGTACATAATAGTATAAAGCATGAGATTTATAAACATAGTATAGATGACAGGGGCCGCTATGTATTTTTATATGGTAAATTTGAAGGATTAGAAATGATAATGGCTTTCCTCTATTTCCCCCCTCCTTTCTCGCTAGAGGTTTTGATAAGGCTGGTAGAATTTATGCAAACATTAGAGCATCTCCCATGTCTTATAACTGGCGATTTTAATTGCACTCTTAATCCAGAAATAGATAGGATTAGTGCTATAGATAAGTTGCCTGGTTCTCCCACTCCACTGGCCAGATTTGTGAGCGAAATGGGATGGTTGGACCCGTGGAGAGAAAGAAATCCTGGGAGAAGAGTTTATTCTTGTTTTAGCGCTACACATTCAGCTTGTTCCCGTATTGACCTATGTTTATGTAATAAGGAGCTTCTACCGTATTTGGGGAAAATAAAGTATGAAACTAAGGTCCTGTCAGATCATGGACCCCTGAGTATTGATTTGAAGATAGGAAATATGGGATCCAAAGGGTCTAGGCTTTTTCGGATCAATCCTCATTGGGTAAATGTTATTGGGGATAGTGTGGAAATTAGGAATCATATATGGGAATTTATAGAAATAAATGGAGGCTCTGCCTCTATCCAAATAGTTTGGGACACATTGAAGGCTTTCCTAAGGGGCATATACTGTAAAGAAATAACCAACCATAAGAAAAGACAAAGAAAGAAGGAGGAGGAAATTAAAAGGAAAATCCAAACTTGTGAAGACCAACTAGCTAGGGACTCGTCTAAAGAAGTCTTGAGGGAATTAAGGGAAATACAAGAAATATATTCCCAGATGATGTTAGATAAAGCGGAACATGTCAGAGCCTTTAGGAAACAAAATATACATATAGAAGGGGGTCGTCCTAATAAATTATTAGCGAACATTCTTAGAGCACAAGGGGAGAATAAGAGTATATTGGCAATAACTGATAAATTAGGCCACATAGTCAGGGACCCAGGGAAGATAGAAAAGGTTTTTTTGTCAACACTTTATGGAAATATATAGCTCTGAGAGTACTGGAAACAATGTCACCATAGAGGAATTTCTTGGGTCTCTGAACCCACCTGTTGTCTCAATTGAAAAGTTGGGCAAATTGGATGAACATATATATATGGATGAAATTCAGAAGGCAGTTAAAGATAGCCCTAAATCCTCAGCCCCGGGACCGGACGGAATTCCATTAGGGGTGTATGAGCTTTATGGCGATATTCTTTTCCCAATATTATTGGAAGTAATTAATGAATCCTGGAAGGCTGGCTCCCTTCCTGTTTCTATGGGAGAGACATTGATGGTCCTGATCCCAAAGAAGAACAAGGATCCTTTAGATGTAGAAGCGTACAGGCCTATCTCCCTGATCAATGTCGACGCCAAGCTGGTGGCCAAAGTTTTGGCCAACAGGTTGGCGGGGGTGATCGGAGAGATGGTTAATGAGGATCAGAAAGGTTTTATACCTGGAAGAGCTACCCTGGACGCCATTGAGAGGGTTTTCCTTAATATGCAGGTGGAAGGGGAGGGTCCCCGCTCCATTCTGTCAATAGACGCCACTAAAGCGTTTGACAGGGTGGAGTGGGGATACCTCTGGAAAGTTCTTGATTTTTTTGGGCTCGGAAGCTATTTTGTAGGTTGGGTAAAACTCCTATATAAAAATCCCTTGGTTAGGTTACTTATTAATGGGAACTTAGCGGATAATTTTTATCCGTCCAGGGGAACAAGACAGGGGTGTCCCCTTTCCCCAATGTTGTTTTCCCTTTTCCTTGAACCCCTTGCAATATGCTTGAGAAATAATGAACAGATAAAGGGATTCGGGGTCAAGGGAAGTAGGGAAGTAGGGATAAAATCAGCTTATATGCGGATGACCTTTTAATGTTTGTATGTAACCCGGGGGAAGTATTACCTCATATAATTGATAAGTTTGAGCAGTTTGGGATTTTGTCGGGTTTAGCAGTAAACTGGGACAAATCCTTATTACTTCCCCTAGAGGGCAGTTTAGATCATGGTATAGATAGGCTTAGGACCCTACAGGGAAATGAAGAGATGGAATATCTGGGAATCAGGATAAATAAGAACCCACGCGACTATATTAAGATAAATGTTCAGCCCTATATCAAAAAACTAAAAAGGAAAATAGATATATGGGTACGACTACCATTGGGTATGGCAGATAGAATGGCCTTAATTAAAATGGTGGTGTTACCACAGCTCACATGTATATTATCTGCATCACCAGTGTGGATAGGCCCTAAATGGTTTGGAAAGATTGAAGTATTGCTCAATTCGTTGATTTGGGGTGGAAAGCACCCAAGGGTAAAATATGATGTTTTTTGTTGGAAGGAGGGGAGAGGTGAATTCGGCCTTCCAAAGTTTGACCTGTATTTCCTTTCACATCATGTACAGAGAATAAGGGCAGAAGATTCTCTAGTATTTAGGTATACACTAGGGTGTGAACACTGGGAAATGTCTGATGTAATTTCATATTTGGAAAAAGGAGAAAGTGGGGTAAAGGATGTGGTCACATTTATCACTTGTTATTTCAAGGTATGGAATAAGTTAAAAAAAAATTTTTGGAGTTGGGACTAGTGTCCGTTATACACAAATTTGGGGGAATCCTCATTTTAAGGAGTTAGCAGAATCTAATGAAAATAATTATTGGCAAAATAAGGGTGTAAACAGAGTAGAACAATTATTTATAGATGGTAAAATCCTAGAATATAATACTATGATACAGGATTTCGGATATGATGCTCTGTTTTGGTTTAGGTACACACAGGTATGGTATGCGTATATAACCTCTCGAGATAGAGAGAAGTATAGAGTCACATATAATGAAGTGTTGGATGGAATATGCACAAAAAATTTAGAGAAGAAAGGGAAGTTGGGTAAAATGTATAAAATACTGCATAATAATGTATATGTTGGGTATAATGAATATTATAAGAAAAAGTGGGAAAATAAGCTTGGTATTGATTTGAAAGAAGTATGGGAGGAAATATTGCTTAATGTACGTAAGGTCTCTATTAACCCCAATCAGAGGATTATACAGTGGAAAATCATTTATAGGGTGTATTTATCAGCCAAATTTATGAAAGAAAAGATGAAGCAAAATATAGAGGACGTTTGTCCCAAATGTAAGAAAGAACAGGCAGACTTTAACCATCTGATTTGGGGTTGTTCCGAAATTCAGGAATATTGGAAACATGTATATGACCTGGTAAAAACTGTAATCGGTATTGAATTTCCAAATGACATTATGTATATGATCCTTGGAATAGCAGGAAAATTTGAAAATAAGGCTTTAATCGCGTGTAGACTATTGTTTCTAGCTAGACTACTGGTTATAAGGCATTGGATGGATAAGAATGTACCTGTTATAAATGAGTATAAGAAGAGTATTCAAAAGATAGTCACATATGAGAAAGCATATTATAAAAGGAAACATAATGGATTTAATAAGTTCCTTAAGATTTGGGGCCCTTGGATACGCTATAACGAGGATGTGAGGATGGGTAGAAGCATTGATTAATAGGTTTTTTTTTTTTTTATGAAATTTTTTTTTAATGAATTTATATATTTGTATGAAAATAAAAAAATTAGAAAAAAAAAATACTGTTCGTGAAACCAATTTGTGCGCCAAGGTCGGGAAAGTGTGCGGAGGACGGAAGTGGTTATGTGGCACACAGCTCCACACAATAAGCACTTTTGGCTGTAATACATTTTTTAGGGACGCCAATGGGACACAGTCATGTTCAAGCACAATGATGACACATTCATGTTCAGTAGGACACAGATGTTCAGTCCTGTTCATATAAGGCACAGAGGAGCATCCTGTTTGTGACGCCAATTTGTTCAGTGAGCTTTGGAAGGAAAGCAGAGGAGGACAGGGGACGTGTCCTGGCCAATGCTCCTTAAGTTTCATTTGCATATTTTAAAGCATATTTTTTCTCAGCAATGCGGGCACATATGAACATGGGACCAACACAGATGCCTTCAGCAGCCAAGCGCACATGCAAAGGTCAACCAGTTTCATAGGTACAAATCTGCTGACAGATGCCCTTTAACTGTTTATTGCATATAGATCCATTTGGGATACACAATGCTTGAGGAAAAGAATACTGTAGAAATGAATCAAAACATTAAAGAGTAACTAAACCTTTATAATAATTTTTAATATGTTGTCCCTAATCCCCTAAATAATATTTTTCTAATGTACTTTATTTATTAATTTTCTATTTTTACTGTACTTTTACATATCTACCATTCAGTGTGCTCTTAAAACTCTGTTCTCCCTACACTGCTGACAGCTCAGCGGTCTACGGAGTACACATTTTATGAATAGGCAGCAGCAGCGCAGGAAGTGTGGGCAGGAGCGCTCATTGCTGCTCCTGCCCGTGCTTCCCGGACAATTACTAACTCCAGGCATAGCACATGGGTACCCTGTACCCATGTACTATGCCAGGAGTAGCTGAGCAGAGCGGGCTCCTGCATCTGCCTGCTTCGCTAAGCTAAGAGAACTGTGATGGTTGCCTATGAGTCTGTTAAAAAAAGGCAGTGATCTCTGGACGCCAGCAGGTCAGTAAATTAAGTACGACATGCATAGGACGTGTTGGCTCTAGTTTGTATGAGAGACTTTGTTTAAGCTCTAATCTGGCTGCAGTTCTTTTTAGGCTGAGTGTTCACATCAGTGCTCAGCCTTTTCGTTCTCCTGCTCTGTTATAGGAGCAGGAGAAAACGGAAAGGACGGATTCGGCACATAACTGAAAAAAGATTTTTGAAGCAGAGACAAGAGTCCTGCATGCACTACTTTTGTTTCCGCTTCAAGGCGCTTAATGGTGAGTTCACTAAAAGAGTACAAGAGGGGCCTGGATGTATTTCTGGAGTGTAATAATATTACAGGCTATAGTTACTAGAGAGGGTTCGTTGATCCAGGGAGTCATTCTGATTGCCTGATTAGAGTCAGAAAAATTGGCTCCTACCTCACAGGGGGTTTTTTGCCTTCCTCTGGATCAACTTGCAGGATAACAGGCCGAACTGGATGGACAGATTGTTTTTTCAGCCTTATAAACTATGTTACTATGTTCAAAAATCTTCCTCTAACCGAAAACCTGATGGACCCCAATATAGTCTTTGGGGTTTGAGGGCTCCGTTCAGCTCAGTCATGTGCTGAATCCGTCCTTTCCATTCTTCTGCTCCTATCATGGAGCAGGAGAACAGAAAGGATGAACACTGATGTGAACTAATCCCAAGCTGCTGGTACTGTATGGAGGCTCAGGTACAGTGTAGATTTAGCGTATCCCTCTACAGCTCCGTACACAACTCTGTACACTGTGTTCATAAGGCCTAAAGTGGGATGGCATTTCTATTACCAATGAGAAAAGAGAGGAAAACAATTCATATCATTCACAGTGTCCATCATCTGACTGGCTTCAATATACAAATAATGTAGCTGGCAACATCTTGGTAATAAGAAACATTAGATTCAGCACTAGTACATACTTTATTTCATCAGTACATCCCCAGAACCACAATAGCTGATGAACATTTTAATACTGAATGGGTAGAAGCTCTGCATAATGTGCAGTGGTCCTAGATATCACCTGCGTCTTATATTTACAGGTTTCTCCCCAGCTTCAAATGAATCAGCAAAATTTCTGGCTTGGATCACATTCCTTGTAATAACTAGCAGGATTATATGTAAATATAGGGTGTTACATCAAAGCCAGAATTGTTGCTTGTGAATGTTATGAGTGTTTTTATCTGAGTAACATAACGAGGCGGGCAGGTAATTCTGCCCGTTGTGTAAAGCCTCTTTCACACATCAGTGAATCATGGATGTGGGCCGTCTGTGAATATGCTGGTCTTTGATATCCCCTGCACTGATGGAGGATGCGCTTAATTCATAATGAAGGGCAGGCCTCTGAAGCAATCTGGAGGGGAGGAGAGGATTGGAGGAGTATTAGTGGCTATAATGATGGTAGTAATACTGACAGTTCACAGTGGCAATCTTCACCCTGGCTCTCCATGGGCTGTGCACAGTGAATGTAGGGTGCACCCTTTCCTCCCTCGGGCCACACCCTGGACTTCGGGCTCCTGTCTGGACTTTGGAGGGTTGCCCTTGATGGAGAACGGTTGGCAGGGTGCAAAGCAGAAGGGTAGATGAAGGAACTGGCAAACAAATGGTGGAGTCAATAACCAGGCCAATTGGTTGCAATGAATAAAGTCGACCATTACTGAATTCATTAGGTTCTCTAGACTTGGGCTTAGCCTGCAGGAGCTCTCATACACATCATCAAAAATTAGGTGCATCGTCCAACAGTCTACGTGCCTAGATTAAAAAAAGTTTATTTCAATTGTCATTTACACCAGGAAACTGATATAATTTGCTGGGGCTGATGGTTTTACCTCTGTCACGCCCCCACCCCTTAGTGTTTAGGGCAGCATAAAAACATCACATGCCCCCAAATTTAGTTGAACCGGTGTTTTAAAATGTCACAAAATGGGAAGTGTGACCTTAATGAGTACTGTACAGTTCGGATGTGATCTTTTGTAAAAGCGAACAACACCTGGATGGAAACAATGCCTACGTGAAACTCGCCTAAAACTCTCGGTCTGTGACCTCCCGCAAGATCCGCTCACTCCTCTCCTGGCATAACCGGTGCTGCTGTAAACCTTTCTGTAATCTGGCTTCAGTTGTGTTATCTCTGTGTAGAAATTACTCATCATACATAATGTACATGAGTTTCTGGCTCTTCTTTCCTCACTATCTGTTTTGAGGTGTCAGAAGATGGGTTTAAGTTTCCTTTCAGCTGTCTGCATTCTGGAAAACCATCAGCCGTCCATCCTAAGACACCTGTGACCATAATTAATATTTCATGACCACCCTAGTGGAGCTTTGGTGCAGGGTTATTTGATATGGGGAGGAGGTAAACCACAGGCAAGGCTCATCACAAGCTGAATCTTGTACATATATAAAATGAAAAGAAGCCACATCCAGTAAGCTTGAATGAGTTCTCCACTATGGACAATCTCCAGATGTCAGAAGGGCCCCTTTACATTAGGTTGCACACCTGTGGGACCCCCAGTGTTCAGCTGTAATTTGTTCAGAAACTGTGCAGTAAATTTAACTTGTTGTCCACATGTTCGCCATGAGTGATCTTGTCAAATGGATTGTCTTTATGTTGGGAATTCATACAGAACGGAATGGCGAACTATGGATATTTACAGATCTGCTGCATATTCAAGATATCTTTGTTTTACGTGTGTGGGGGGTATTGTGTTCTTGGTTTGCATTAAAATTGTTTAAACTTCAATAAAGATACACAATTACTTGTGCCCACTGTTCCTCTAATTCTCCACATGTGCTGGGGACAGAAAATAAAACCACAATGACCCTCTGACACTGATTGGATCTTTCACAAAGTGAGCTGAAACTATCCCTCTTTGACCATCTAGAAATTTAGGTGGTATGTAATAACAGTGTATTACCGTACCTCCCAACTTTTAAAGAATGAGGGACAACACCAGCAAGTTTTTATCTTACATTATACCCAGTTAAAGAGGACCTTTCACCTCTCCTGACATGCCTGTTTTAATAGCTTCATGCATTCCCCATGTAATAACAAGTCTGGAACATCTATTCTTATGGCTCTATGTTGTGCCATTCCTTTATTATTTGCACTAGAAGTTATGAATGAATTGCTATTTGCCTTTAGTAAGGGAACAGAGGGGAGGTGACCAGTTGGGGGTGTGAACCTGCACAGACTGACTCTAGCCAATCAGTGCTGCCATGTTCAGACTGTGCAGGTACACCCCCCCCCCCCCCCCACTTATTTATTTCATTTTTTTTACACTTGATTTCTCCTGTAACTGGGGCTGACATAGTAGCCCCAGTTACAGGGGAAATACATCCCCAGAGAGGCTGTACAGCATAATACTATGCTGTACAGCCTCAGTGCAGGGCTGATCGGGTCTATGAGAGACCCGGCAGCTCCTGCACTCTCCCAGCCCTGGTGATCACGCGACCGCCGCGCCGGAACAGGAAGCGCAATAGCGCTTCCTGCTCTGTATACACAGCGCTCCGCTGTGTATATACCGATCTACAAGGCAGGGACCCCTGGGAACGGTCCCTGCCTTCTCTTTGGGGTACCCCACTGTGCAGCTGCACGATTAGCGTGCAGCTGCTGTTTCTGAATGGACGTTCAGAAACGTCCATTCAGAAATAAACAACCACTTTACGGACGTTTATAGTCAATAGGCGGACGTGAAGTGGTTAAAGGTGTCTTCTATTTTGGCAGCATTCCGTTTTGTTTCTGCTTTTTTGTGTCCGGCCATAAAAACGGTAAAAAAACAGATCCGGCACTGAAAACAATGTAATTTAATGGTGACGGATCCGTTTTTATGGCGCTTAAAAAAACGAATGTATCACCAAATACATTGAAAGTCAGTGGGTGACAGATCCGTTTATTTCCGTTTTGATTTCACACAACCACATCCTAATGGAACGGATGCATCCTGTTGTGCAAAATCAAAATGGATCTGTTTAATTCCGGTATTGATATCCTCTGTTGAATACACATCAGAAAAATATGACGTGTATTTGATGTGGAGTCCACATTGGAATTTTGAGGCTAACCTCCAGATTTCTGCTATGGAATTATAGTTGTCATGTCATGGATCCAGGCGTGGATTAGCACAAGTCAATGTACAGAAACTGTGCCAAGAATGGACCTGTCACTTCCTTTATGTGTCTGCCATATAAACTGAGGCAGAGCTTTCCTATCGACAATAATGGTGGGCAGATTTTGTGCAAACGCCATGTGGATCTCAAAGTGCAATAAGCACCAAAATGTGCACTGAAATTTGTGTCCAGCAGGGTCAGTCTCACTCAGTTACGATTAAGAACATAGCTTGTGTTAGAAACGCGTGAACGGAAGCTATTGTGGAGTGTCATGTTCCTGTGATTTATTTTGCTACAAAGAATAAATGAAGCACAACAAGGATTTTGGATTCCCTTCTTTTCATGTTTCCTGGGTCTGACCTGACCCTCTCATGCACTGGCAGGTGAGCTACATACATGTTTACGTATCACAGACTTCTGTGCTGAAGATCTGACCGCCTACTTCACAGAGAATGATCCCTCATCCTTTTCAATTGCTCCACCTGAACATAAAGGAATTTAGATATTAATCCAGACAGGGAGTCCTGGGGTATTTCCCCTAATAGAGGATCCAAATAAGGATAGGGAAGGTATGGATCAATACACTCTCACCAATGATTATTTAGTGATCCCAAAAGCCAGTGCACTCAATTAATACTACTAGAAATGAGCAGATACAGAGTGGGAGAGTCAGTCAAATGTTAACCTTTTTGGATCAGTTTGTTCGGGGAATTTATTTTTAAAGAAAAAAGAATAAAAGGTTATGTTTTAATAGGAAGGTCACAAACAGGGATTTTTCGTAGTTTTTATACTCTGCTACTACTGCTGGCGCTACTCTTGCTGCCATTATTACCCATACACATCTTAGCCTTTTCGCTTCCACAATGTAGTGCTGCTGCTCCGGAATAAAAGGTAGAATTGTATCAAGCTTGTTCAACTTCAAAACAAGCCACTGTTTCTTCTGACAGTTAATACTGTGTGTATAACTACGGGCAGAAATTCTGCTTCCATCAACGCATAATTTTTGGATGCTTGTGCAGAATAAGCCACTGTTTCTTCTGACATTAACATTTCTGTGTATAAACAGGGGAAGGACCTGCCCCTGTTCAGGCATATTTTTTGGATGCTTGTTCCCAATAAACTACAGTTTTTTTTTCTGATAAAGCCATATGTGTTTAACCCCTTCAACCCCGGGCCTGTTTTCACCTTCCTGACCAGGCCATTTTTTGCAAATCTGACATGTGTCACTTTATGTGGTAATAACTTTGGAACGCTTTTACTTATCCAAGCCATTCTGAGATTGTTTTCTCGTCACATATTGTGCTTCACGACAGTAGTAAATTTGTGGCAAAATATTTCATTTTTATTTATAAATTTCCAAATTTCAATTTCTCTACTTTCAAAATATATAGTAATACCTCCAAAAATAGTTATTATTTTACATTCCCCATATGTCTTCTTTATGTTGGCATCATTTTATAAACGTCATTTTACTTTTTTGGGACGTTAGAAGGCTTAGAAGTTTAGAAGCCATTTTTCAAATTTTCAACAAAATTTCCAAAACCATTTTTTGAAGCACCAATTCAGTTATAAAGTGATTTTGAGTGGCTTATGTAATGGAAACCACCCATAAATGACCCCAGTTTAGAAACTACACCCCTCAAGTTATAAAAATTTGCTGTTACAAACTTTGTTAACCCTTGAGGTATTCCACAAGAATTAATGGAAAATGGAGGTGAAATTTCAAAATTTCACTTTTTTGGTAGATTATTCATGTTAATAATTTTTTTCTTGCAAAACAGCAAGGGTTAACAGCAAACTAAACCTCAATATAGATTATTCTGATTCTGCAGTTTACAGAAATACCCCATATGTGGTGGTAAACGTCTCTATGGGTTTGTGGCAGTGGTCAGAAGGAAAGGAGTGCCATACGGATTTTGGAGGCAGATTTTGCTAGAATGTTTTTTAGGCACCATTTTGTAATTGAGAGACCCTGACATACCCCTACAGTGGAAACCCTCAAAAAGTGACCCCATTTTGGAAACTACACCCTTCAAAGAATATATTAAGGGGGGTACTGGCCACTTTGACAGAAGGAGCGCCATATGGATTTTGCAGCACAGATTTTGATGGATTGGTTTGCGGGAGCCATTGATTTTTATTTTTTTTTGTTATTGTCTTACCTGCGGGCTCATTTTTTGCAGGATGAGGTGACGTTTTCATTGGTACCATTTTGGGGTACATAAGACTTTTTGATCGCCTGCTATTACACTTTTTGTGAGGCAAGGTGAAAAAAAATGGGTGTTATGGCATAGGTTTTTTTTACAGCATTCACCTGGGGGGCCATCTCATGTAATATTTTTATAGAGCAGGTTGTTACGGACGCAGCGATACCCAATATGTCAAACATTTTTATTTTTGGAAAGTTTTACACATTAGATGCATTTTTGAACAGAATAAAACCTTTTTTTGCGTTGCTATTTTCTGAGAGCAATATTTTTTTTATTTTTTAGGCGATTGTCTCAGGTAGGGTCTACATTTCTGCGGGACGATATGACGGTTTGATTGGTACCATTTTGGGGTAAATACGCCTTTTTGATCGCCTGCTATTACACTTTTTGTAAGGGAAGGTGACCAAAAAAAGGCTGTTTTGGCACAGTTTTTTTTTGTTTGTTTTTTACTGCGTTCACCTGGTGGGGTGGATCATGTGATATTTTTATAGAGCCGGTCTATACAGACGCGGCGATACCTAATATGTCTATTTTTATTTTTTTCACTATTTTTTACAATTTTTTTTAATATTATTTTGTGAAAAGGACGCTTTTTTTTGGGAACTTGAAACTTTTTTTTGTAAAACTTTATTTTTTCACTTTTTTTTTTTACACTTTTTTAACTTTTGGGGTCTGATCCCCTTTACCATGCATTACAATACTTCTGTATTGTAATGCATTGGCTGGAAGTGTATTACACACAGTAATAACACTTCCAGCTTACTGGATCTCACAGGCTTCCGTAGATAGCAGCCGGATGCCTAAGGAAGGCATCCGGCTGCTATCTAAGCCATCGGGACCCCGTCACAGCAGCGCGGGGACCCGATGGACACCCCCTCCGACCGCCCGCATCGCATGTGCACTGACCGCGGCACAGCAGGGGTCCGGCTACTGGGAACAGCCGGCCCCCCACAGCTGATCGGGCGGGCGCAGCTCCTGCACCCGCCCCGATCAGCGCGCCGTAGTACTACGGCGCTGGCCGGGAACTTACTTCCCGCAGCGCCGTACATGTACGGCGCTGGTCGGGAAGGGGTTAAATACCATCTGCTCCCCAATAAAAGACAATTTTTGGAAGCTTTCTAATATGAAAAAGCTATAACAAATGTGTTTTTAAACCTTACACTCCCAGCACCGTACATGTACGGCGCAAAAATCGCTGCCGCAAGTCCCAGCGCCGTACATGTACGGCGCTCTGATCGGGTGGGCGCAGGAGCTGCGCCCGCCCGATCAGCGGCGGGGGTCCGGCTGTGCCCAAGTGCCGGACCCCTGCTGAATGCGCCAGCATCGGTGAAAACACCGATGCCGGCGCATTAACCCTTCAGCGCTGACCGCGGCACATGCGGTGTGCGGGAGTGAAAGGACTTCAGGATGGCGAGCGGGGGGGCCATCGGGTCCCCGTGCTACTGTGACGGGGACCCGATGGCTCGGATAGCAGCCCGATGCCTTCCTTAGGCATCGTGGCTGCTATCCCTGCGTTCCTGTGCGATCCAGCCCCCTGGATAGCACAGGAAGCAGGCTGTAAGTGTATTACATTGAGTAATACACTTACAGCCAATGCATTACAATACAAAAGTATTGTAATGCATTGTAAAGGGGATCAGACCCCCAAAAGTTAAAGTGGAAAAAAAAGTTAAAAAATAAAGTTTCCTAAAAAAAAAATAATAATAAAAGTTTCAAGTAAAAAAAAAAGCCATTTTCCAAAAAAAAAGTTTTAAAAAATTTTAAAAAAAAAGGTAAAAAAAAGAAAGATAAACATATTAGGTATTGCCGCGTCCGTATCGACCGGCTCTATAAAAATATCACGTCATCCACCCCGCCAGGTGAACGCAGTAAAAATAAAAAAATAAAAACGTGCCAAAACTGACATTTTTTGGTCACCTTCTCTTACAAAAAGTGTAATAGCAGGCGATCAAAAAGGCGTATTTATCCCAAAATTGTACCAATCAAACCGTCATCTTGTCCTGCAAAAATGATACCCTACCTGAGACAATCGCCCGAAAAATAAAAAAAATATGGCTCTCTGAAAATGGGAACACAAAAAACAGATTTTATTCTGTTCAAAAAGAAATCTAATGTGTAAAGCTTTCCAAAAATAAAAAAGTTACACATATTGGGTACCGCCACGTCCATAACAACCTGCTCTATAAAAATATTACATTAGATGGCCCCCCGGGCGAATGCTGAAAAAAAAAAAAAAACGTGCCAAAACAGACATTTTTTGGTCACCTTCCCTTACAAAAAGTGTAATAGCAGGCGATCAAAAAGGCGTATTTACCCCAAAATGGTACCAATCAAACCGTCATATCGTCCCGCAGAAATTTAGACCTTACCTGAGACAATCGCCCAAAATATAAAAAAAATATGGCTCTCAGAATATAGCAACACAAAAAAAAGGTTTTATTCTGTTCAAAAATGCATCTAATGTGTAAAACTTTCCAAAAATAAAAATGTTTGACATATTGGGTATCGCTGCGTCCGTAACAACCTGCTCTATAAAAATATTACATGAGATGGCCCCCCAGGTGAATGCTGTAAAAAAAATTTTTTCAAAAACTATGCCATAACAGCCATTTTTTTTCACCTTGCCTCACAAAAAGTGTAATAACAGGCGATCAAAAAATCTTATGTACCCCAAAATGGTACCAATGAAAACGTCACCTAGTCCCGCAAAAAATGAGCCCCCACATAAGACAATAACTCAAACAAATAAAAATCAATGGCTCCCGCAAACCAATCCATCAAAATCTGTGCTGCAAAATCCATATGGCGCTCCTTCTGTTCTGAGTCCTGCCATGTACCCCCACAGCAGTTTACCACCACATATGGGGTGTTGCCGTATTCAGGAGAAAATGGGGAACAAATTATGGTGTGCTTTTCTCCTGTTACCCCTTGTGAATATGAAAAATTTGGGGCTAAAGCAACATTTTTATTGGAAGAAATTAAACTTTTCATTTTCACAGCCAAGTGTTTCCAAATTCCATAAAACGCTTAGGGGGTCAAAGTGGCCAGTACCCCCCTTAATATATTGTTTGAAGGGTGTAGTTTCCAAAATGGGGTCACTTTTTGAGAGTTTCCACTGTAGGGGTACGTCAGGGTCTCTCAATTACAAAATGGTGCCTAAAAACCATTCTAGCAAAATCTGCCTCCAAAATCCGTATGACGCTCCTTTCCTTCTGACCACTGCCACAAACCCATAGAGACGTTTACCACCACATATGGGGTATTTCTGTAAACTGCAGAATCAGAGTAATGTATATTGAGGCTTAGTTTGCTGTTAACCCTTGCTGTTTTGCAAGAAAAAAATTATTAACATGAATAATCTACCAAAAAAGTGAAATTTTGAAATTTCACCTCCATTTTCCATTAATTCTTGTGGAACACCTCAAGGGTTACCAAAGTTTGTAACAGCAGTTTTTTATAATTTGAGGGGTATAGTTTCTAAAATGGGGTCATTTATGGGTGGTTTCCATTATGTAGATTCCAACATAAAGTATACATATGGGGAATGTAAAATAATAACTATTTTTGGAGGTATTACTATGTATTTTGAAAGTAGATAAACTGAAATTTTGAAATTTGCAAATTTTTCAAAATTTTTGGTAAATTTGATATTTTTTTATAAATAAAAATGAAATATTTTGCCACAAATTTACTACTATCGTGAAGCACAATATGTGACGAGAAAACAATCTTAGAATGGCCTGGATAAGTAAAAGCGTTCCAAAGTTATTACCACATAAAGTGACACATGTCAGATTTGCAAAAAAACGGCCTGGGATTTGAGGTGAAAAGTGGCCCGGTACTGAAAGGGTTAAAACAGGCTGCTTGTTAGCAACGTCAACCATGGTATATAGCTATATAGGTCAATGTCACGCTGACATCATTTGGTACTACTGTTATTGCATTAAAGAGCTTAAAAAGTGAATGTGTGTGGGGGGAATCTGTAAAAAAGTTTTTAAAAAGAGAGCACGGCAAGATGTAAAAGAGGAGACCTCACAGTGTCTTATACCAATTCTCAGGCCAATTGATTTGTGTGGAATTGATTCAGCCACAAATATATATTTTTTTTAATTTAACAAATCGAACATGAAACAAATTTCGAGTTCGCTCATCTCTAATGGACAGATGTATACATAGAGAGCTATGTTCTATGGCTACTGGAGGTCACAGGAAAAGGAGGTCACAGGAAAAGAAAAGTAGGCTTTCAGGTTCTAATTCAGGTAAGTTTCCTTTTTGTTCTACATTGTTATTAGTTTATTATTTGTCTAGGGCGAGTCCTGCTTGTGGTTTTCACTTTTGCGAGGCAACATACACACTTCTTTGTCTTTCTGCACAGTCTCCTACATTATCGATAACTCGCTTGCCTCATAAATCCGCTGCTGTGAAAAGTCAGTTTCTTCTCACAAATCATAGTTAATTCCAATGTCCCTTACTTGACCCTATGGGAGGTATTTTAAGAATGAGATTGCAGCCAATATACAGTAAATGCTGTATGTATCGATCTTCAGTTTTGCTGTGGTATAGCTTTCTCTACCTTCTTTTGTGGATTCACACATTTGTTTTTAGTGGTGTTTTTCAATACTGTGGCCTTTTTAGCACATGTGGTTTTTGGTGCAGTTTTTGCTGAAAAAATGTCAGCTTAAGATCTTACAGTGCCTTGGAAAGTATTCGGCCCCCTGGAACTTTTCAACCTTTTGCCACATTTCAGGCTTCAAACAAAAAGATATAACATTTTAAATTTTTGGTGAAGAATCAGCAACAAGTGGGTCACAATTGTGAAGTGGAACGAAATTTATTGGATCATTTAAACTTTTTTTGTAATAATAAAACTGAAAAGTGGGGCGTGAAAATATGAGTAAAGATGGAGTAAATACTACTCCAGTCAGGAGTAGTTTTAACTCCAGGTGAACGGACTGCTGGAGGTGCACCTAATTTATATTCAGACACACGCCTTGTCATAAATTAGGCGAATTCTCCGGCAGCACAAGGGGGAATTAAAGTTTAGCTTAAAACGCCAGTCTTTGTAAATAACACCTGCTGTGAGTGAAATTTATATACAGCACAGTTTTGGCGCTAGTTTTCGATAGCCCCTGCGCTGCCAGAGGTAGCACCTTTTTTATGACGAAGTGCAGGCCATGTCATAAATTAGGAGCACCTCTGGAACTCTGTGGCCCGGAATGAAAAATACTCCAGCCCCTGACTGGAGTCGTTTTCACTCCTCTTTTATGCATGCTTCCAGGCGCAAATGTAAGGGCTCTTGCACCTGACCATTGGCTGTTTTGCTGTCCACTAATTGCGGATCCGTAAAACACAGATACCGACCATATGCATTCTGCATTTTGCGCAACAGTTGGCCCATAATAGAACAGTCCTATCCTTGTCTGTAATGCAGACAAGAATGGGAAATGTTCTATAAATTTGCGGATGGCGCTAAACGGACGTGAGGATGCAGACAGCACACAGTGGAGGTGGTTGTTAAATCTTCAACTGCCACCAGCCATAGCTTCTATTAAAAGCTGTGTCAGTAAGGACAGGTTCGAATTCGCGTTACAGAATTCAGTTATAGAGTTCCTTTTTAACGGAATATAATGGATTTTTAGGACAGAATGCAAAAGGGAAGCCTTTAAGAGGCATTCCATTTTGCTCCCTCCTAATACATGTCTATGACCACAAATAACAGTTCCGTTTTGTTCCATTATAAATTACGAAAAAAATAGTCCTGTCGACAGGACTATTTTTTCCATCATGTATAACGTACAAAATGGAACCATTATAACGGAATTCCATAACGCAAATGCAAACCCGCCCTTACAGGGAGAGAGTTAGAGCAAAAGGACACGCCCCTAAGGACACACACCCTGAGCTGCTAGTCTTGAGCAATGAATAGGGAGATGGATGCAAGTACAGGGCCTGGTTCTAGTTTTGTTACAAACGGAAAGGGATTATCATGTACTATGTGATGTTATTTTTACATCAATTATGGCTGTCACGTAATAGGTAGGGAATAGTGCTGCCCTGAGCTCCACCCACACCACATTATTTGCACGGTCAGTCCTAACGGTGCGCAACTGAACGACGGTCCCTAGCTTACGTAAGTGCAGGGCCTTACAGGGAGGGGTAACAATAGGGCAAAACAACAGACAAAAGACAGACACCACTGAAGCGTAACCGTTACCAGGCTGGATCAGATACCGAGAAGTCAACAATCCAAAAACCGGAACAAGGATAGCCGAGATCAAGAGCCAGGAGGTCACGTCAGTACAAAAGAATATCACACGATCAAGGTCGAGTTTCATGCCGACGACAAGTTCCAGGAGGTCGCGTCAGTACAAAGGGGTATCACAAAGTTGAGGTTGAGTTTCAAGCCGAGGTCAAGGTCAATAACAAAGTAGACTAATCCAAAAGGTATGCTAGTGAGGCAAAGACCAATCACGGGCAATCTATGGCCAGCAGGTTGCCTGTCTAAATAGGCCAGGCTGATATGTCACATAACGTGGCCAGCGTTACGTGACCCTTGTCAGGAAGACTAAGGGTACTTTCACACCTGCGTCAGTACATGTTGTACTTTTGTTCCGGCCGCCTCTCGGCAAGGTTTGCCGTGCTGTGGCCGGATCTGTGGCCCACCCCCATTACAGTGAATGGAGCCGTAATATAGCACCTGCGGCAGCACGGTGTGAAACTAGCCTTACACGGCTGTGCGCCGACTTGTCTACATCGGCGCTCACATCCTCCCTTGCTCGTTGCCATGCGGGTGGAGGACGCCGGCGGCACTGTGGAAGCGCTGTAATAGTATAGCGGGCACCGTAGCCAGGGTGCCCGCTGTCGCTTCATTTCCCACAAAAAAATCAGGACTGGGTCTAAAACACAGAATCAGAACAAATATTTCTATTATAACTTTTCTCTGTGGTTTCCACTCCTGGTTTTGGCTTACATATACTGACCAAATATTGATTCAAAACATTGACCAAATACTGACAGTATTGACCAATTCATGACAATACTGACCCTATTCATGAACTCATGGCTATCCCCGTCCACCTACCTCTGACTGACAGGTTTTTTTCCATATGAAATTTTGGCAAAACGGCTGGGTAAGTTAAAGGGGTTATCCCATGAATAATGTAAAAAATTAAAATCAGACATCATATAGTATATGAAAATACCTTTCTAATGAAGCTAGAACCATCCCTGTTCCTCACATGGATCCAGAGATCTCCCCATTCATTGCTCTGCTAGGTTTATATCAAGCTGACAGCTCAAGGGAGGGTCTTTTTCACTGCAGCTAAGGGGGTGTGTCCGTGGTCTCCCTATCACAGCTCAGGAGGCAGTTGAAAGATGAAACTGAGCATGTGCGCCTACCTCAGTGAGCAGATCAAAGAAATTAGGAATTATTTGGCACTATAAAGATATGTTTTACTGAATAAATTAGCAGCTATACAAAATTTTTAATTACATGCAATTACAAAAGTATTCAGAGCCAGGTGCTGGTTTGAAAACTGTAGAATATTTTTCATGGGACAACCCCTTTAAAAAAAGGGCCCAGCATTTTGCCAAAGGGATATGTCACTAGTTTATGTTGCCCTTAGTTAGGACACCATGAAACTGGTGACAGATTCTCTGGCGCTCATTACAAGGCAGCAATGGCATCCCTAAGGTGTTTGACACTCGGGACAGGTCCTTTCTCTGACCCCCCCCCCCCCCACCACCCCCACTCATACTTTAAAATATTGTGCCACCTCACAGTAGTAATGCCCTCATTGCTCCCCTTCACAGTAGTTATGCCCTCATTGCTCCCCTTCACAGTAGTTATGCCCTCATTGCTGGCCTTCACAGTAGTTATGCCCTCATTGCTCCCCTTCACATAGTTATGTCCTCATTGCTCCCATTCACAGTAGCTATGCCCTCATTGCTCCCATTCACAGTAGTTATGCCCTCATTGCTGGCCTTCACAGTAGTTATGCCCTCATTGCTCCCATTCACAGTAGTTATGCCCTCATTGCTCCCATTCACAGTAGTTATGCCCTCATTGCTGGCCTTCACAGTAGTTATACCCTCATTGCTCCCCTTCACAGTAGTTATGCCCTCATTGCTGACCTTTACAGTAGTTATCCCTTCTGTGTGCCCCTTCACAGTAGTTATGCCCTCATTGCCCCCCTTCACAGTAGTTATGCCCTCATTGCTGGCCTTCACAGTAGTTATGCCCACATTGCTCCTCTTCACAGTAGTTATGCCCTCATTGCTGGCCTTTACAGTAGTTATACCTTCTTTGTGCCCCCTTCACAGTTGTTATGCCCTCATTGTGACTCCTCACACTAGTTATACCCTCTCTGCGCCCCTTCAGAGAAGTTATACCCTCACTGCGCCCCCTCACTGTACATATGTCCTCTCTGTGCCCCCATAACAGTTGTTATGCCCCCTCACAGTAGTAATGTCCACCCTATATACAGCACCTTATTCACACACCACATAGATGACACCCTATTCACCCATATTATAGTCCTCCTCCTGTGCAGTGCTTGGCTGAAGAACCTTGATCATGTGACTGTGACATCACGGAAGGTCCTGCAGCTTCTGCTTGTAGATGCGAGCTGTTCCCCTAGAATGTCAGGCTTGTAGCCCCGCCCACTCTCCAGTGAGGTAAGCAGAGGACTGGGCCCCTGCTGGATACTGAGAACAGCAACACAGAAAGCAGGCTGTCTGGAACATGTGCTGTGGTGCCCCTTCACAGTTGCCCCCAATCCCCCTGCTCCCCTTCTTAGCATGCCACTGTCAGGCAGACATCTGCCCATGTAACAAGACCTTTAGGATATGTTCATATGTAATGGATATGCTGCGGAATTTCTGTCTCAGAACTGTGGAAATTTTGCAGCATTTTGCTGTACCAGCAAAGTGGCTTTTACTTAGGTTGCATACATATGACATTATGTATTTTGCGGTCCACAAAACGCAGATCCGCTAAAAATACAGCTGGGGTCCGTGTTGCATCCAATTTTTTTTACGGATCCATTTTAACAATGCCTATCCTTGTCCACAAGAAGGAACAGACATACGTATTGAAATGAATGGGTCCGTATCGTATCCGCAAAAATGCAGATTGGATGTGAACTAAAAATACAGTGGTGTAAATGGGGCCATGAGATTTTACTTAAAGGGGTTGTGAGCTTTCATAATAGTGAAGACCTTAGGATCAATAATATCAGTCGGAGTCTGATTCCCAAGACCCCCACCGATCAGTTTGAAGGGGTTGCGGTGCTTGTATGAGTGCTGCATCCATAGGCGTAACTATAGGGGTCGCAGTGGTTGCAGTCCTCAGGAAAGTGATCATTAGATGTTGAGGCTAGGCACAAGACCAATGTCTCCCTGCCCCGCCGTTCCCCCTGATAGGCTTCCAGCCTAGTGCCTGTAGCCTATCAAAATCCAGCGCAGGTGGCACAAAGATCAGGAAAGATCAGGTGGCAGCTCAGGAAACAGGCCAGAAAAGGTTTGCACTGCATCGCTGATAGCCACATGAAGGTAAGTATTTAATATCATTTTGTATTTGACACCATGCTGTTGGGCCATTGGGGGGGGGGGGGGGCAGAGAGGATCACTATGGGGGCAATGTTTCTACTGGCAGCACTAAATAGAGGGCATCTTATACTATAACACATAAGGGGGCATATTTATGTACTGGCACACATTATGTGGAGCACTATGGGAACTTTAGCTCTATTGGGGGCACTGAGGGGTTATTTTTTGTACTGACACAGAAGGGGCATTTTTTGGACTGGCACACATTACATGGGAAATATTTTTTGGACTGGCACGAATTATAAGGGGGCACTTTTTCCACTGGCACATGTTATAAGGTGCACATTATAAGGTTTGGGTTTTTTTTGCACTAGTATGCATTATAAGGAGACACACATTAGAAGGGTATTTTTGTGCTGGCATTGCATAATAAGGTGGTATGTTTTTGTAATGGTGCACATTATAAGGGGTATTTTTGTACTGACACATCAGGGGGACTGTGGGGAACATGATTACTAGTATGGGCACAATGAGGACATATTTACTATTAGGGGCACTATTATCACTAAGTGCACTCTGACTATTACTATTGGTGAGAAGCATTATTACTGTGGGGGCACCTTGGTGCAGTATCAGCTCAATTAGCACAATTATGTTTAGGGGACATGTTTATGTTTATGGCACTATTATTATCAGGGGCCCTATTTGCTGGGCGCAGTCATATTTTTAGGGTACTATGGGTCAATAATTATGGAAAGGGCATAATCTGTGTGGCACTAGTATTTTCAGGGTGACTGTTTCTGCAGTATAGCGTTGGGGAGCACAGTGGCAGCAGTATTAAGGGTGGCAGGATGGGGTGTTCAGAAGGTGGGGAGGATGATGGAAAAGTAGTAAACTAAGATGTCTGTTTGTTAAACTCTGCGGAGACAAGAGATGGCTGAAAGAAATCATCATGGTGGTCTGGCCTGAAAGGAGAAGATGTGGAAAGAGAATGTCTACATCAGAGGAAACATCACTGTGGTGTTGTATTAACCTGTATGTTTTGTAGTACTGTATGTAATCTTTTCCAAGTAAGTCTTTAACAGTAGGGCTATGGGAAGAGGTTAGCTTGAGAATTTAAATTTGGCATGCACAACTACACAATCTCCTCTATATGTTGCATAAAAAATAATCTGCAGTGGAAATTGACCCGTGGTGCAGATTTTAATCTGCAGTTTGTCAATTTATGTTTCAGATTTTTATTGCAGATTTCACCCTTTGCAATACAAAGAGTGAAATATGCATCAAATCAGCAGCATTTACACGATGAAATGTGCAAAAAAATGCACCATTTGTACCGCATTTCAGTCATATGTGAACATACGATTACATTAAAGGGGTTATCTGAGACTAAAAAATGTCCCCCACATGCCCGGGCCCCCTACACTGATTCTACTTACCTGGCTTGCCGCGCCGCTCCTGATCCCCACACCGCCGCTGCAGCTTCTCCCCGTACACGGATTAAAACATCTGGTGTTGTGGGGGGAAGCAGCCAATGGCAGGCGGGGACAGGGACGAGCCTCTCTAGCACCACCAGGGACCTAGATCCTACAGTGCCAGACCTGTCCCCCTGCTTAAGCCAGTACATATCCGGGCCCGTCTGAAGTTTGCTAGAGAGCATTTGGATGTTCCAGAAGAGTATTGAGAGAATGTCATATGGTCAGATGAAACCAAGGTAGAACTATTTGGTAGAAACACAACTCGTCGTGTTTGGAGGAGAGTGAATGCGGAGTTGCATCCAAAGAACACCATACCTACTGTGAAGCATGGGTGGGCAACATCATGCTTTGGGGCTGTTTCTCTGCAATGGGACCAGGACGACTGATCCGTGTACATGAAAGAATGAATGGGGCCATGTATCGTGAGATTTTGAGTGCAAACCTCCTTCCATCAGCAATGGCATTGAAGATGAAACGTGGCTGGGTCTTTCAGCATGACAATGATCCCAAGCACACCGCCATGGCAACGAAGGAGTGGCTTTGTAAGAAGCATTTCAAGGTCCTGGAGTGGCCTAGCCAGTCTACAGATCTCAACCCCATAGAAAACCTTTGGAGGGAGTTGAAAGTCCGTGTTGCCCAGCGACAGCCCCAAAACATCACTTCTCTAGAGGAGATCTGCATGGGGGAATAGGCCAACATACCAGCAAAAGTGTGTGCCAACCTTGTGAAGACTTACAGAAAACGTTTGCCTCTGTCATTGCCAACAAAGGATATATAATAAAGTATTGAGATGAACTTTTGTTATTGACCAAATACTTATTTTCCGCCATAATTTGCAAATAAATTCTTTAAAAATCAGACAATGTGATTTTCTGGATTTGTTTTCTCATTTTGTCTCTCATAGTTGAGGTCTACCTGTGATGTCAATTACAGGCCTCTCTCATCTTTTTAAGTGGGAGAACTTGCACAATTGGTGGCTGACTAAATAATTTTTTTTTCCCACTATATATACCCACTCTGCATGTGTCTGTACATGTGTTTCTATAGAGTGTTACCTAATGTCAAAGGAGGGACTGATACAATTAATGTTTAGTAGTAAACTGTGAGAATGACATGGTTACATTGCATCACAGTGGTAATTAAATAAATGGCTACAATTCCTGGCAGTAACATGTCCTTGTGTGACATTTACTAAGGGTGCTGGCACACAGTGCAGTTCTGACATGCATTCAGGATGCAGTTTTTATTGTAAGTAGCTGAAATTACTTAAATCACTTCCACTATTGCAGAACACCAGGGGTTAATGAGGCTGCTAAACCGGCTAAATTGAAAACCGCATCCTGAATGCAGGTCAGAACTGCACTGTGTGCCAGCACCCTAAAATGACTTTTTACATTGGTCTTGGTTGTCCCTCTGCTGTAGTATAGAGCTTATTTATGATGAGCCGTGCACCTTGTCATAAATTAGGCGCATATATTGCAGTCCGTGCGCCTGTCTGAAAAACCGTGCCAGTCCTTGACAGGTGTAGTCTGCTATAGTCTACTTTTTCATCTGTTTCCAGGAGAAAAAGTAGCAAATTTGCTGGAGTTGAAGTTTTGGGTTCAGCACAGCCCCCATCCTGCCTATCTATGTTGTTACTTAGCGTAAAAACGCTTTTGTCACACAAGTGTTAAAGTAGTCACAAAAATGTCCTTTGCAACAATTTTTTCACCAGATAATAAATGACCCCTTACACACAACAGCGCACAATGGGGCACTGCATGCGAATTGGCCTTAGGCCCCTTCCACACGAGCGTGACGGATTAGGTCCGGATGCGTTCAGGGTGCGTTCAGGAAAACTCGCATCATTTTGCAAACAAGTTCAGTCAGTTTTGTCTGTGATTGCGTTCAGTTTTTTCTGCGCGGATGCAATGCGTTTTGATGCGTTTTTCACGCGCGTGATAAAAAACTGAAGGTTTACAAACAACATCTCTTAGCAACCTTCAGTGAAAAACGCATTGCATCAGGACTTGCTTCAGGATGCAATGCGTTTTTCACTGAAGCCCCATTCACTTCTATGGGACCAGGGCTGTGTGAAAAACGCAGAATATAGAACATGCTACGTTTTTCACGCAACGCAGAACTGATGCGTGAAAAAAAACGCTCATGTACACAGACCCATTGAAATGAATGGATCGGGATTCAGTGTGGGTGCTATGTGTTGACGTCACGCATCGCACCCGCGCGGAAAACTCGCTCGTGTGAAAGGGGCCTTATACCAGTATAGTATCCCTCATCTAATTCATCAACTGCCATGCGACTTTTAGGGATGTTTCACACGAGCGAGTCCATTGTGGGAATCACGCTCCATGTGCGAATGTGATCCTCCTTTCTGGACTTACAGGAGCGCAGGGCATTATTCTGATTTATAATGCTGTGTGGCTCTGCTTGACCTTATTTCTACAGGATCATACTGACATAAAGCTGTGAGAATGATCCTGTAGAAGTAAGGTCAAGCAGAGGCACATAGCATTATAAGGGTGCATTACAAGGGTTTACATGTCCGTTGTTCTGGGTCCGCATCAGTTCCGCAATTTTGTAGTTGGTTGCTATGAGCAACTAAAATAGTTCTACTTTACACCAGTTTGATAAATCTCCTCCTATGTCTTAACATGCCATGTTTGATGCAGATTATTGAATAAATCACATGAATTGGAAGAGTGCTGTGGTTTTCCTTTACTATATTGTCTGGGATTTCAAGCCAGGATCCAAGGCTGTGTGCACCAAACTGTCCCATCCCTGGCCCATACCAAGTTTGGTAATCTGTGGTGCTGCTTGTTCTTCTCTGGTGTTTGGTGTATACACTGTGCAGTTTCATTTGCTCCATACTTTAGATGTTTCTGCAGGCTTCCATTTCAGAAAACAAAAGGTTTATCGCAAACGTTCTTGGTGGTTTCATGTTTTGTAGCATCCAACACATTTCTTCATAAATCTCCAGATGGAAATCTGTCTGACCCTTATGGTTACTGTAAAGCATACATCTGTCAGGTGTCTGTGCTCTTGTGGTGCTATGATACATACAGGTTTATGTATAGTTATTACCTCTGTCACCTGGGCAGATGTACAGATTTGTCAGAAGGTTTTCCTGCCTCTCAGGTTTGATATCCTATTATCAAAAATGTCTGGAACTGTCACAGTGTTAGGTACAAGCAGAACTGGTTTTATGTCACACTGTGCAAAGGTCGCATACACCTCCCCCAGCCAGCCCTGAGCGGAGATGTGTACACCTGTTCCACAACTCCCTGCTGAGACCTAAGGAGCGCACAGGTACAGGTGAGAGCTCACGCATACACCTTCTTCTCATCAATTCGTCTTTGTATTCCTGGATCTTCTTGCTCCCATCCAGGGATCACAAAAAGTTTCCAGTCACTCAGATGAATTTTTATGAGTCTGGTTATTCTGTTTGGGTAACTTTTACGAATAACTTGTTGTGTTTCTGTCACTTTTCATTCTTTGCCTATGTAACTTACTGATGACGTGAGGTTAATCATTAGTTAGTCAAGGTGGGGTACAGGACTTACTGTGAGGGGTGGGGTAGCATTGTAGGCAGGTGACCGCAGTTTTGACTATGAGGGGGGAAGGTGAATAGTGGTGGAGACTATAGCAGCTTGTAGCATATGGCAACTATTTGGCTGGTTTCATACTCAACGGGGGTCATTTGTGAAGTGCGCTATGCCTGTTTTAGGTGTAAAAAAGGAAAAAAACGCCTTTTTGCTACTTTAACACCTGTGTGACAGTTTGTTGTGCAGGCGTTTTTGCTTCGTGCTCGCCACTTGGGAGTGGCAGGGGCTGGATCATGGCTAGGACTTCAGCCCTAACAAATTTACTATCCCTTACACTTGGAAACAGGGTGCCTCTTCACGTTGCAAAACATTATGCAAGAAAATCAGTAAGATTGTTGGGGATTTTTTGGTGCAGATTTCCTGTATGAATGAGAATCTCTCCATTCAGTTATCTTAGTACAATATAAATCACGCTACACCCTATAAAGGGGGACATTTATAAAGACTGGTGTCTTTGGTGCGGTGACGTGGGATGCACCAAAATTATTGACAGCCATGTGCCCCTTAATTATTTTGGAGCACCTTGGTTGGTCTGTGTGCCAGAACCTGAAAGCTACAACAGCTACGGGCAGGCACTAGTTTCAGGCATTACTTACACTAAAAAACTAGCACTAGTAATAATAAAAGTTTTGGCCCACTTACGCTCCAAACCCTCATTACCATGTCCACCCACTTTTAAAAAAGAAGAGGTGTACGTGGTGGAAAAGGGGAAAAAAAGTCACAAACTGTTTCAGAAAACAAGGCTTGCGCAAATAATTGCAACATTTTGACACCACAATTCTTGCAATCTCCCCCAATGGGGGTCATTTACTAAGACCAGTTTTTATGCTGGTCCTAGATTCCCCCCGAACGCTGCCATAGGCGGCTTTCAGACTAGCATATTGAGATCCGTTAGTATTCTGGCTCAGGATTAGGCCTCATTCACACATCCGTATAATGTGTCTGCATCCTTTCCGCATCCGTTTCCGCAATTGCGGACAATTATGTGGATGGGATGCAGATCCATTCATTTCAATGGGTCCCGAAAAAATGCAGACAGTACACCGTGGTGTCCGCATAAAGAAATCCTCCTGTCCTACTTTTCTCCCGAATTGCGGTCCGTAGCACAATGAAAGTCTATGGATCCGCAAAAAATGTGGAAGACATGCGGAAAGGCATCCGCATGTCATCCGTATTTGCAGATTCCGTTCCAGGAGGGGAGAAAAAAAAAGAAAAGGTACAGATGTTATTCATCCTTCTGTTTTTTGTGGATCCGCAAAAAACGGATGACATATGGATACATCCTTTCCGTTTTTTACGGAAAAACGGAACGGATGTCCTGGAAAAACTGAGTTTTTTTGCGGAACAACGTTTTCCAGGATATGCACAAACACGGACGTGTGAATGAAGCCTTTAGGCCCCATTCACACGACCGTATGTTCATTTCCGTATCTTATCCGCATTTTTGCGGATAAGATGCAGTACCATACGGACCCATTCATTTTTCCATAGGAGAAAAAAAAATGCGGAATACACACTGTGTGCATTCCGCATCCGTATATTACGGAAGTTCTCCCGCAAAAAAAAAGGAAACATGTCCTATACTTGGCCGCAAAACACGTCCGTAGCCTCATTAAAGTCAATGGGTCCGCAAAATTATGAAACACTACGGAAGACTTTCCGTATGTCTTCCGTTCCGTTTTTATACGGACACGGAATACATCCATCATACATACATCAAATCCGCAGCAAAAACCACATATAACACACTTGGTATTTGATGCACAGAAATCTTCATGGAAATTAGTGCAGAATTTCTCCAGGACAGCCTGCAGGTAGCATAAAGCCACATGCACACAATCGTATGCCGTCCTTACGGGGTCCGCGATCCGCATCCGACAGTACGCACACCAAAAAAGTAGTTTATGCACTACTTTTTCACAATGCGGAGGCACTGACAGAAAACCCACAGAAGCACTTCGTAGTGCTTCCATGGGGTTACGCGCTTCCGTTACACACCTTCCGAATTGCGGTGTGAAGCAGCTCTTTGCGGGCCGCAATACGCCAACAGCACCAGTCAACAACAGATGAAAATCCGCATGTAATCTGCAACGCATGCAGGTACCCTAAAGTGGTAGTTTCAGGCAGGGTTGCCAACCTTTCTTTCAAATTTTTCTGGACAACTGAACAAAAATTTACGGACAGCCCAAAATTTTTACGGACATAATAAACCACACCCGTTTTTAGAGGACACACCCCTTTTTAGAGGGCACACCCCCTTTTGCGCCCTAAAAATGCCCTTGAATTAAAAACACTGCAGAATAAAAAAGGATTGTTCAGTAATTAAAAATAAAATATGGCGGCAGCAGCATATGGAAAAAAATCCACAATTCTCAGCTGTTCCATCCCTGCTTCTAGTCTAAGTGCTTTGTTTATATGGCTGCAGTAATGATGCCTATGACACGCTGGACTTTCTGGCATCATTCTGCTGCCATTTCAACAAAGACTAAGGCTAGGGCTACACGACGACAGTTGTCACGCGACCTCTTGTCGCACCAAAGTCGCGTGACAATTTTTATAATGGAAGTCTGTGGTGTCGCACTGCGACATGCGACATGCTGCGACTGCGACACGACAGTCGCAAAAAATCCATCCAAGTTGGATTTTTCTGCGACTGTCGCAGTCGCAGCATGTCGCAGTGCGACACCATAGACCTCCATTATAAAAATTGTTGCGCGACATCTGTCGTCGTGTAGTTGTGCACTATGTGTCGCGCGACTTATTGTCACCGTGTAGCCCTAGCCTAACAGGGATCTAACGGGCAAGACTGATGTGCAGGTGTATGGCATGTGTCCACTGCAGCCAGTCCTCAGCATTAGACCACTGACTGGTGATTGGCTGCAGCAGTAACATGCCATATACCCCGCTGCAGTTAGTTAACAGCTGCAGAAAGGAATAGGTGACACATATTTGGATGGACATTACATTCACCAATACCAAACATACAAGATGATACAGCACACATACCTCTTAAATGCAGTGACGTCTCCCTGACGTTGAAGTTCTCTTTTCTCATCTTCTCTATTTGGCCCAGACGCCATGATTAGTTCTTTCAGCCACTTCTCCCTGAAGAGTATGCCACAAAGACAACTTAGATTACCCACTTTTCTATCCTCCTTCTCCTCAGTGGTGCCCCGACATTGTTATCCTGCTGCTACTCCCAATACTGTGCCCGCTGTGCTCCCCAATGTCCCCAGATATTATACTGTAGAAATAACAGTGCCATATAGGTAGGACCCCCCATAGTAACAGTGCTCCCCAAAGTCCCACTAATACTAATAATTCTCTCCCAGAGTGCCCCAATAGTGATAATGCTTCACGAGTAGCCCATTTAGCAGAAGTGCCCTCCATATTGTACCAAATAATGATAACACCCCCAATAGTACCCCTGGTAGTAGTAATAATTCCCCATAATAGAAATAATTTTCTCATAGTGTCTGAGCAGTAGTGCTCCCAGAAATTATAAGGCCGCACTATCATGCTCCCAGTAATTATAATACCCCTTATAGTGCCCCCATAGCTTAAAGAGTCCCCTATAGTGCCCCCAGTAGTTTAGATGGCCCCCTGTAGTACCCCCTCTAGTTTAGATGGCCCCCTGTAGTGCCCCCAGTAGTTTAGATGGCCCCCTGTAGTGCCCCCAGTAGTTTAGATGGCCCCCTGTAGTGCCCCCAGTAGTTTAGATGGCCCCCTGTAGTGCCCCCAGTAGTTTAGATGGCCCCCTGTAGTGCCCCAGTAGTTTAGATTGCCCCCTGTAGTGCCCCCAGTAGTTTAGATGACCCCCTGTAGTGTCCCCACTAGTTTAGATGGGCCCCTGTAGTGCCCCCACTAATTTAGATGGGCCCCTGTAGTGCCCCCAGTAGTTTAGATGGGCCCCTGTAGTGCCCCCAGTAGTTTAGATAGCCCCCAGTAGTGCCCCCCAGTAGTTCAGATAGCCCCCTTTAGAGCCCACAGTAATTCAAATGGCCCCTTGCAACGCACTGCCCCCAGTAATTTAGATAGCCCATTGTAGTGCACTGCCACCAGTAATTCAGATAGGCCCCATATAGAGCCCCTGTGATCTGTAGCTTATCAGTAGCTCCTCAGTAGCGTAAATGCCTCCCTGTAATGCCCCTAGTAGCTTAATAGTCCCCTATTGTGCCCCCAGTAATTATATTGTCCCCATAAGTACCCCCAGTAGCTTTACTGTACCCTATAGTGGCCCACCCAGCAGCTTAAATGACCCCATACCTTAATTAAATGCCGGCAGCACCACTCCAGTCTCACTGTTTAGCCTGGCGCGGGAATGCCGCAGGCAGAAAACTTAGAAAGATAGCCGGGCTTTCATTGGTGGTCAGTGTGGGGGCGGGCTCCTCCTCTTCATGACTTCCGGCACTTTTCCTCTCCTCTCCAGCGTTGCGATGGTTCGGCTCTCATCTCCCTGCATTGCGCACGCATGCGCAGTGCAGAATTCAGGTTTCAAGCCACAGGTTTTACGGACGGTGTTTTTTTCTGCCGGACGCTACGGACTGTCCGTAAATTTACGGACGGTTGGCAACCCTGGTTTCAGGAGGAAACTTGACAATACTTTGGATCTGCCTGCAATAAATAATTGATCACTGCTTACCTGATTCCATGCTGTCGCTCTGGATCACCCACCTAAGCTCTGTTTATCCAGCTGAAGCTCTGATGTCACATTGATAACATGTGACCTCTACAGCTAATCACTGGTCTCAGCAATGCATTGCCATTTAGGTGGAGGATGACATCATCTGTGCATGCACAGTTCATCTCTCGGCATCAGGGAAATCTGAGATCTACTGATCGTGGGACAGATTGAACATTAACCATGCAAAGCTAGGCAGGAAGATTGTGAGGATGCCTGCCCTGTCACTCACTGGTAGGGTGGAGAGGCTAAAGGGCAAAAGTTCATGGTGAAGCAGTGCTCCGAGGGCCTAGACCCATCCCTTGTGGAACTGAACACCTCATTAGCTGAGATAAACTGCAGGTTTTCAATAAGAGAGGGGTCGCTTTACTCAGTATGATCAATCCTAAAGCCTCATTCACGCGTCCGTGTCCATGCTCCAATCAGTGAGTAGGTGGTCAGTGATGCATCCTTGAAGCTGTCCGTGAAGGATCCGTGTTTCACTGACGCTGAACAGCTGAAAAATAACTTTCAAAGCATCTCTTCTTGGCATCCGTGGTTTTCACTGACCCATAGACTATAATGGACATGATGGATCCGTGAACACGCACAAAATAGAACATGCATCCGTGCTAAAAACACTGATCAACAGTGCTAAAATACTGATGTCTGAATACACACATTAAAATGAATGGGGACGTGTGCTGTCCGTGGAGAACATGTACAGCACACGTCTGTGAAACACTGACGTGTGAATGAGGCTTAACAGTGTGCTTGGCTTAATAATGGTTGATCATGATGACAATGCTTTTTTAGGGCTCATTCATATGACTGTATCTGTTTTTGTGGTCCGCAAAAAACACTGATACCGACCGTGTGCGTTCCCCATTTTGTAGAACAGAACGGCAAGCCCTATGATGACTACAGACAAGGAATAGGATGTTCTATCTTTTTTGCAGGGGCACGTAACGGACATATGTGCTGTCCACATTGAAATGAATGGGTCCCCATGTGTTCTGCAAAATTGATATAAGGTCGTGTGAATGGGCCCTAACGAGCAGAATCTGGCAGAATAAAACTTCATGTTCACACTACTTCTGATGAGAAAAACTCCACAAAATTTATGTTTGTAAAACTCTGCCCAGCTGTGCAGTTTAGCATGGTCAAATCTTTTCACTATATAGTGAAAATGACATCAACCCAGGGAACTGATGGGAGGTCACACATAACTTCTGCAGACTTGAAAGTCACTGATTTTCAACAGCAATGTGTTGAAGAAGAACTTTTCTGTATTCTCCCCTATAAGCAATGAATGGATGCGGACATTGGACATCACAACGTTATAGCTCTTCTCCATAGTGCTGAGAAATGCGGCTTATATATCACTCGTCACATTAAATGTTATGCAGATTCAGTTGTGAAACGTTGCATGGTTTCCATCCTTGGTAGTTGTCATTTTTTGGGGTCATTCGCAACATACGTCTAAGCACAGATCCCTGGGGAGGAGCATGGATTTAAGGTGAGCTAGTCCCAATGTCAGACAAATATTCAATGGTTTACTTATAGCTACCACTGTCTTTCTTATTTGTGTAGCTGTAGTCATAGTACAGGTTGTCTCTGTTTGTATTAGATAATGGATAAAGAGACTTGAAAAACCGGGCTGTGGCCTGACCCACCTGATTGTGACTCAACTGGAATTTACAATGGGACATGTCACACTATAATCCTCTGTAAATATAAGTCTTCAGTGATTCTTTTGTGTATAGCTCTGTCTTGGGGAAAGCTGGGTGACGACCAATATTCACAAAAATTGCAACATAAACTGCAACATGTCCATGATGCATAAATAAACCCTATGGGCAACGGCACATGATGTGAATTATGTGCGGTTTTTTCTGTGTGCATTTTCATGCGGGAAAAACCGCAAGGTAATACAGTATCACGAACGTGAAGGGCATTTGCCAGATGTCATGTAGACATTGCGTATTTTCTATATGCGTAAATTGACCTGCCGTGCAGATTTTGAAATTTGACGCATGTCCATTGTTTCTGTGATTCCGCACCTTATGCAGACTTCAATGTGGTTTCCCCATAGACTTGAATGTGTTTGTCAAAGGGGTTGTCCAGTTTCCCATATTGATGCCCTATCCATAGGATAATGGATCAGCAGAGGTCCGTCGGCACTGCAACTGCTGCATCCTATACAAGTGAATGGGACGGAGCAGCTGTGATTAAACTGCTCCACTGCTGCAGTGTCAACTGTGCGCGGGTAGTGAAGAGAAGGCAGCGTCCGTACGAGTGCTGTGGTCTCTTCAAACAGCTGATTGGCGGGGATGCCAGGAGTCACACCCTAGGCAATCTGATACTGACTTAGGCCTCTTTCACGCGACAGTATTTTTTGCGGGCTCCAATCCGCATTCTTCACATGAAAAATGCGGACCCATTCATTTCTATGGGTCCGCAAAAAATACTGAGAGCATACTGTGTGCTGTCCGCATCCGTATGCCCGTTCCGTAGCCCTGCAAAAAAAATAGAACATGTCCTATTCTTGTCTGCAAAACGGACAAGGATAGGCATTGTTACAATGGATCCACAAAAAAAAAACGATGCCATACGGATGACATCCGTTTTTTTTGCGGATCCGCAATTTGCGGACCGCAAAACACAACGTTCGTGTGAAAGAGGCCTTATCCTGAGGATAGGTCATCGATATGGAAAAACCAAACAACCTGTTTAAAAAAAACAGAAAACGTGCAACAAAAACCGCATAAAAACTGCACATAACGTCATAAATAGTGCAAATTTTTGTGATTATTTTAATTGCATTTTTGCTGCAGTTTTCATACAAATCTACACCATGTGTGGGTAGCCTAAGGCTACCTACACGCGTTGCGGAATATGAGCAGTTTTTCTGTGCCGATTCCCGTGTAGAAAAAGCGCAGCAAATGACATTACCAGCAAAGAGTATGAGATTACACAAATCTCATGTACACTTTGCAGATTTTTTTTTAGTCCGGAAATTGACCTGCATTGCGGATTTCAAAATCTGCAGCATGTCAATTTCGTATGCAGTTTTCACTCTTTTCAATGGAAGGGTGAGATCTGCGGCAAAGCCACAACAAACCCAAACTAAAAAATGCTGTTCTATTTTTGTGCAAGAAACTGTTTAAAATAACAGATCTCTAACGTCACTGAAAAAAACGGATGCAAAATGAGCATAATCGATGCGCAAAATAAAGGATCCTTTTTTATTTTTCTGTTCTTCTGACGGATCAGAAGAACGGAATACAAAACAATGATGTGAACCCGGCCTAACACAATTCTGGTTGTTGGTGCGGAAACCCTGAAATACAGCCCATACCTTTGTGCAGGTTGTCTCAGCTCGCTGTTACTAAGGCGAGATGAGACACAGTTGTGAACACATCCTGGCCGAGAAACAGCAAGGTGCTGTACTGTAACCGCATAGCACAACAAGCTATGCTGTTTCTGAGTTAGGGAGAACCAGTATCTTGTTGTGCTATGTGGTTTCAGTAGCTTTCATGCACGGCAATGAGAGCTACTGAAATAGCAGAGTGCCGGAGCGGAGTGGCGGCTGGGAGGTGGTCGGAACTGTGTCTAACTGTAAGCTAAGCAACCACGTTGCAGTGCCCTCTGGAAACAAGAAACCTGCAGAATTATGAATGCAGCTCTGGAGGTGACTGGAGTATAATACATAAGTGAGGGCTCATGACCATGAACGTATTTTCTTTCCGTGTCCGTTCCATTTTTTTTGCGGACTGTATACGGAACCATTCGTTTCAACGGGTCCGCAAAAAAAGCGGAAGTTACTCAGTGTGCATTCCGTTTCCGTATGTCCGTATTTCCGTTCCGCAAAAAAATACTCATATTATTGTCCACACTATGGACAAGGATAGTATTGTTCTATCAGGGGCCAGCTGTTCCGTTCCGCAAAATACAGAATTTATACGGACGTCATCAGTAATTTTTTGCGGATCCGTTTTTGCGGACTTCAAAATACATACGGACTTGTGCATGAGGCCTGAAGCAGAGGATTTGATTGTTTCTCCCATTACCACTGCTGTCCATTGATGTCTGTGGTAAATATATCATATCCCTTTAATAAAAAGGGAGGACATTATAAGGTATCGCCAAGCTCTGCTCCACCTTGTACTTCAGTTTTCTTCCTCTGGTTAATTGCACTGCACATTCCCTGTGTTGTCAGTGCCGCTCCCGTCCCCAGGGGAAGGGTGAATTACATCTACAACTCTTATCATTTTACTGATTACATTTCTGTTTCAGGGAAATAGATGGCGAATTTCAAAGGTCACGCGCTGCCAGGCAGCTTCTTCCTGGTGTTTGGCCTGTGGTGGTCGATAAAGTATCCACTCACATACTTGAATGGCAGAATCAAGGGAAAACGCAGCAGCAACAGGTGTCACAAGCGCCTGGAACTCATCGAAGGGGTAATGAAGGTCGTATTCACTCTTGTAGGTAAGAACAGTCATTTATTAAAGGACTTGTGACTATTTTAGTGGTAAAAATTGTGACCAGCCGTGCAACAATATTTAGTCGCATGGCTGGTTTCATGACATGTTCGGCAGAATGGGGGGTTTTTGGGCCTGGAAAGAGGCGTAAATGTTGACAGAAAAACTATGCCAGATGCAAGGACTGCCTTAGATGCACCTAATTTATGACGAGGGGCACAGCTTATCATAAATTAGCCATCTACTACGGAAGTGCAGGTGGAAAACTAAGACCTGCTTAAAAAGCTGGTTTTAGTAAATGTGTCCCAATGAGTGGTCCAGTATATCCGTTGATGCAAATAAGGCAAATCCTAGCACGTTCCTCATTCTGGGGGGTTCATTGATCTCTGTCTCCATGTAGGAATGCTGGCTGAGCAGTTTGTCCCAGACGGTCCTCACATGCACCTTGTCAGTGGCGATGAGCACGGCTGGGTGAAGTTAATGAACTGGCAACACACCACAATGTACTTCTTCTATGGTCTGTCCGGAGTGGTGGACATCTTGACATACTTCCCATTGAACTTTCCACAAGGGCTGGACCGTCTGTCCTTAGCTTTGGCTGTTTTCATTGAAGGTAAGAAAGTTGTATAAAGATATGTGTCACAAATGAAGTCTCCTTAATCTGTCCACAGTTCCTCTGGGACCCTCAACTATCAAAAGAACTGGGGGTCCGGGGTCCCCTGGTCTCCACCCTCTAAGTCAAAGCAGCTTTCCTATTGAAATCAAAGAAAAGATGTGCAGGATAGTAGTTACAGAACGGCAGAGAAAGCCGCCTGGTATGATAATTGATTGTGGCAGAGGTGTCCCCAGGGCAATCAGGCTTTTATGGTATATCCTGAGAATATGCCATATGTGACTGAGATGGGAATACTCTATGAAAGCGTTCTACAATTCTGTTGGGTTTCCTGCTAATCAGATCTGCTAGGTCAGATGACAGACTGCAAAGCGCAGGTAATTCACTGACTGTTTACCTGCTGCAGCAACGTGTATTTTGAGCGCAGCTCTGACAGTGGCTGCAGTATGTCATGATGTTAATTTTGCAAAGACTGAGGGAGATTTATCAAACTGGTGTAAAGGAGAACTGGCTTAGTTGCCCATAGCAACCAATCAAATTCCACCTTTCATTTTCCAAAGGAGCTCTGAAAAATGAAAGTTGTAATCTGATGGGCAACTAAACCAGTTTTCTTTTACACTAGTTTTGATCAATCTCCCACAATCTAATAGTACATGTAAAAATTATTTTAAAAATTATGTAATGTAATGTTAAAGGTTTCCTTTAACCACCTAACTGTTTGCTGAGTTGCTGAGTTCAGCTCCAGCAGTGTGAAAAGTAGCTAACTGGAGGGGGGAGGGCTGCTTTAGATGATGATATCTCCTCAATGGTAGCAGCTAGAAACGTGCAACTGGTCTTGTATGAAAGCTGACAGTCATACAAAATGACAGCCAAAGTCCAAGCAACAGAGGAGAAATCACTGTTATAAATCAAGTCGGGAATAATCAGGAATAAAACCTGTTTTTACTTTCATTTTCAGCTGCATTCACAGCATCCCGATTTCTGTCAGTGATATCTTTCTCTGTCCTGAACCTATTGCTATCATTTTGGTATTGTCTGAAAGGTTGGAATGTCTGCTTTCAAACAAGATCAGTTTCATGTTTCTAGTTGCTACCATTCAGGAGGTAGCAGCATCTAAAGCAGCCCTCCCTTTTCCAACTTTTTTTTCCCTACTTTTCCCACTGCTGGAGCTCCACTCTGGCAAAACAGTTAGGGGTTAAAGAGGTATTATGCTGAGAAGGTGCATCCAGTGTCATCTTTATACAGAGAGGACCATAGGACCTCACATCATAAACAATTCATAGCATGAATGTGTGACTATTACAGTGGCTGCTCTGTTCTTGGTCTGTTATTTCAAGGCCCCAGCCTTGGAATAAACAAAAGAGAACCCTTAATTTACTAGTTATACCATGTCTCAGGTGAAGCACCCGACACCTGGAGCCTGCTCTGCTGCTTGTGATTTTACACGAGAATATTCAGTGTGAGAAACATGCTCCATTAGTACAAATTAAAAATGAAAAAAAGATTGAGATTCATCAATCTTAAATGTCAGTACAAATCATTAGAGTTGAGGTCGGTTAGGAACAAACAGCATTATAAATTATTATAATGCTGTGTCCATGTAAGACTACTTTTAATTCAGATTTTGAGATCCGGATTTGAGGATTTGAAAACCTGAATTAAAAGGATCTGTTCCATTTAATACATTCTGATGGCTCGGTTTCGACCTGTTGTATTAAATCAAAACTGAACAGACCGGATCAGGCATGAAAACCATTGTAATGAAAAAAACAAACTAGGAACCATTGACTTTTAAGGAACATTGATTTTCATGCCTGATCAGGTTTGTTCAATTTTGCAAACTGGACACAAAAACACTGCTGATCCATTTAATTCGGGTTTTAAAATCATCTACCGGTTTTCAAAACCTGACGCAGATGTGAAAGGCGCCTAACAGGAGCAGCATTCAGGATGGGAAATACCCCTGACACACTGGGGGTCATTTACAAGGACCAGTGATTACCCCAGTCTTTGAAATCTGAACTTTGAACCAATGCCCAAGTAGATACTGTATTAAAGGGTTATGTTCATGCTGCACCTCACTTTTTTTTTACAGGCCTCCTCTTCTATTATCACGTACACAATCGTCCGCCTCTTGACCAGCACATCCATTCACTGCTTCTCATTGCCGTATTTGGAGGTTCAATCAGTATTATGATTGAAGTGTTTTTGAGGGACAACATTGTCTTGGAAATGTTCCGCTCCAGCCTGGCAGTACTCCAGGGGACCTGGTTCTGGCAGGTTGGTTTCACCACATACTGATGTTTCCAGTCATGGTCATGTGATTGGCACCATGATGGGATTCAGACGAATTTATTTTTCCTGTCAGCAGAGCTGAGCACTGAAGAAATGGTGCTGGAAGATCCTCTCATTCTTCATTCATTCACTCACTCATTCTCCTCTCCTTGTAGATTGGATTTGTTCTGTACCCCCTTGGAGGAGCCCCTGAGTGGGACCAGAGCGATCATGAGAATATCATGTTCATAACCATGTGCTTCTGCTGGCACTACGCTGTGTCCCTGATTGTTATATCTATAAATTATGGGTTGGTGTACTGGTAAGTGTGAAGAAATTATATTTTCATTTTATTTTTATCATATACTACAGCTTTGTACAGAGAATATATTACTCTCATCATCCCTGACCCCAATGAGTTCCTTATAAAGAAAAAAAATGTATCGTGTTTATTGCTGATTAATCAGTAGCATCAAGGATAGTCTCCATGTTGGATATTCACAGTACAGTGATACCTCCGACAGCTGTAAAGAGTTGAATATATCGGCAGTGCACACGATCAACTGGGGGGCATTCTGATTCCTCCATTTTTTGAGATTGATGGGGGACCCATCCTGCTGATATGTGATGTAAAGTTTCAGTATTGGCCCACCCTGCAGCCATTACCAAACGTACGTGATTCCACTAATGGAAGCTCCACTTGTATTTCAGGTGTTTGAAAAGAAAAAAGGGTCTGGCTGGAGATGTGACCATCGGTATTAGGAAATTAAACTCCAATAACCAGGGCGAGGCACAGGCTGCTCTGCTCGCTGCCTCCGATGAGGAGTAAGTATTAGAAAGAGAATGAATGAGGACAACGGATGATGGCTGCCATTTGGACCCTGAACTAAGTCTCTGCAATACATGGTGAAGCCTAGAAGATGATCTCTTCACTGTTCTTCATGTCACTTGGGTAGTGTTGACGTCATGGAGTCCTCTAGTCTGGAATGAAGGATTCTTTACACACAAGCTCTGTGTGTGGATACTTCTAGAGTTGACAACGCACTGAACCAATGCTGTCCTGACATGTTATCTCCATATTACACCCCAGTGCAGTGTTCATCGTGGAGTGACATAGCTTGTAGATTGTAAATTATTGAACAGACTCTGTATGCTCTCCTTCTGTGTTCCTTCCACATTCAGGGACTGGAAATGTGGTAATTTCTGTGGATATTTTATAACTTTTGAAGATAAAATAAATTGCACTGGTGTCAAGCTGTGTCTATCTTCTAGCACATGCCCTCTGAACCATGTACCAAAACCTCCTGGAAACAACACAGAGATACAAAGGTGACAAGCTGTTCATTACCCGTCGGACTCCAAACATCAGACATCTTATTGTGTGTGTATATATATAGTAAAGAAAAATGACCGCACAAAAAACAAGAGCAAAGGAGGTGCCAAGCCTATGATCTGACCATGATCATAAATAATAAAGAAAAAAGGCAGCACTCTCCAAAAAGATAAAATCAAAAGGATTTATTTACCAAAGGTGAGACACGCGACGTTTCGGCTCTAAACAGGAGCCTTTCTCAAGCGGATTGGTTTAGAGCCGAAACGTCGCGTGTCTCACCTTTGGTAAATAAATCCTTTTGATTTTTATCTTTTTGGAGAGTGCTGCCTTTTTTCTTTATTATTTATATTTATATATATATATAATTTTTATTTTTTTTACAGAAACACTTATTTCAATGATCTGACTCTGGTATTCATTTAAATTTTGCTGAGCTGCAATACCAGAAATAACCATGGATAAAACTTGTACTGTTCCATGAGAGGAAAAATACTCATCCCTCCTTATAGTCTTAGACAATTCCTAAAGGATATGTACAATTTAAATTCATTTCATTGCTCCAATGCATCATAAAGAAAACCCATCACCTTAAAAATGCGTTGCAATCTGCAGGCAGTATTTTATAGAGCAGGAAGAGCTGAGCATATTGATATAGTGAATATTTTACCACAAAACTATATAACTTTTATTTCATTAATTTACAGCTCTGCTTACTCTGGGTTTTGAAGTCAAGGAGGTGGTCCTATCAGTGACTGACAACCTTCCTTCTAGCTAGTGATAGCTGTCAATCACTGATATGTCCACCTCCTTGACTTTAAAGCTCAGAATGAGCAGAGATTAAAACGAATGAAATAGAAGTTTTACTGAATCTTTTCTCACAGACCTATGCATACATCCTCCTGCTCTATAACAGGCTGCCTTCAGCTCAGAGAGCATGTTCAATGTCACAGGTTCCCTTTAACTTCTTCATACACTGAATCATACATGTACGGCACAGCAGGCAGATAGTGACCCGTAATATAATGCAATCACAGGTAGCCATTGGATAGGCATGGCAGCAGGGGACCTAATGAAGGTCAGCAGGTCTTCCACCTTTTGTATATCTATTGCTAGAAACAGAGTCAAATTGGTTGGCTGTCATTTGTATTGCAGTGTATTATATCAACGATCAGAAGATCACTAGAAGACTGAAAGAAAAGTAAAAAAAAATATTAAAATCTTTAAACATATTTTAACCACCTCCCCTGTACGCATTTTGGGTCTTAGTAACCAAGCATTTTTTTTTCATTTTTTGATCATCGCAATGATCATTTCAAGAGCTATAACTTTTTTTTTCTTCAACGTCCTATGGCAGCACAGTCACAATTGGGTTCAAGCCCCCTAGGTACAACTAGACAGAGACAGGTTAATAAGCAGTGATGATCAATCAATTAACCAATCACTGTGGCCCCTATAAAGCTGAGCAGGAGGAAGGAGCCAGTGTATTTTTATTTCTCACTAGGTCATGATGGAGGCAACATTGTGCCTTTTACAAACACTTCTCCAGTGCTCTCAAAGCCTTTCAGTGCTTTGTGTCTCTATACCGTCAGTGGGGGGGATCAGGGGCACGGTCCACCCCGGGTGCCAGCTGCCGGAAGGAAACGCTCCGTGCTAGAACGTTGGGGAGCTGGTGGTCCTTTCACTTATTGACCGATCAGCTCCCCATGCTCCTTCCCTCCTCCAGGCTTTCTGCTTCTTGCTTCACCATTTAGCCCGGCAGTGCAGGCACAGATCGTGCTCCCGCACTGTGTAGGAGGATCTGCCTGTGCACTCCTCCCACACAGTGCTGCAACGCGAACTGTGCCTGAGAAGGCATAATTACTGTGAGGATACACAATTAGGGCATAACTACTGTGAAGGGGCACAATGAGGGCATAATTACTCTGAAGGAGGCACAGAGGGCATAACTACTGTGAAGGGGCAGAGAGAGGCCATAACTACTGTTGGAGGGCACAATGAGGGCATAGTTACTATCAAGGGGCACAGAGAGAGCATACCTACTGTAATGGGGGCACAATATGGGCATATTACTGTGAGGGGGCACAGCTCAACATATTACTGTGAGGGGGCACAATCCTGAGCTTGTTACTGTGAGGGGGCACAACTGGGCATGTTACTATGAGGGAGCACATAACTGGGCATATTAGTGTGAGGGGGCACATATCTGGGCATTGCTACTGTGAGGGGGCACAGCTGGGCATATTACTGTGAGGGGCACAACTGGGTATATTACTGTGAGGGGGCACATATATGGGCATAATCTGTGAAGGGGGAACAATACTCGCATAACTAATGTGTGGTGGCATAAAGGGGGAATAATTACTACGTGGGGCATTAAAGGGACTAGGTGGGATTAGGTGTTTAGTTATGTTTTGGGCGGAGTTAGATGCATGGCCTAGTGCAGAAAAAATTTGCCTCATCGCACAAGCGAGCCGCACAAAGTTCCTTCCTGGAGTTGGGAGGTGTGATTTCACGATCATGATGCATTTCACCCAGCAAGTAGCTCCTGGCTGGCCTTCCCCAATGGGAATGATGGGGAAACCGTCTCAGAAAGATATGGTGACCTCCTCACCTCCTGCTCTGGCTTATCCAGGCACCACTTGCCATCAAGGTTGTAGGTTTCGGAAGCCTCGCAGTCTCCAACCTGCCATCAGTTGATTCACTTATGGACAGTCGGAAAGGGCAGAGGACATGGATGCCAGGTCAGTGCACTCTTCAAAACTGCTTTTTCTCTGAATGATCTTGGATAACTCAGGGAGTAGAGCATCTGACACAGATCTGACAATCAAGGGTTCAGGTCCCTGTTAAGTTCACTCATGCTCTGCGTGCTGTGATTTGACTTTTTAGTTCAGTATGCTGCATACACCCAGCAATATCACCCTCTACTTGCCCTAGGTAAGTACAGCAGACGTTGTGAGTACTTTTATTACAGCTGTGTTCACTCTGCTGAATGTTTCCTGGCACACTAGGGCTGCTGTTTTCTGGGAGATGTCTCTGGCTATGTTGTGGTCACCTCCAGAGTTCTCATACTATGTTTGTTCTCCTCTTAGATGTCTGGCTATCATAGAGACTCCAGAAAGAGGTCTAGGAAAGGTCTAGGCACTGGCCTCTACATAACTTCAGCGCATCCAGCGCAGCTTCTAAATGTAAGCCATCTTCCTTCCAGGCTTACATTTAGAACATTTTCTACGCCTAAACCAGACGCAGAAAATGATGAATGAGATGGGTCTGCTGGCCCGTCCCCTTCCCCGCCCACTTTTTTTAGACCTGGCATGAGCGAGGAAAAGTCATAATCTGCATCTGAAATATGCCAAATATAGGTGTATTTCAGGTTAATAAAAGACCCCCTTCATTCTTTGCAAAATGATTCCAGGAAATGTTTTGTCTTTGTGTTAAGATAGTTTACTTCTGTTTCTACAGCCTCTCAGTCCTGAACAGGTACAGCTGAGCTGAGTTCTGTCTGGATGGGAGACCTATGCTTCCACCCAGCAGGTGCTGTTCCTGATTTATTAAAGTTGGTTAAAGATAGAGTAGAAAGGGACAAAAAATGTGCAGAATAAGTGGAAATGTGAGAGGCTTTTGACCTCCCACAAACCAAAGAAAGAGTTTTCCTAGTCACTCGGTCCTGAATGTACAAAACAAGAGATTAGATGGAAAATCTCTAAATATAGGATGATTTCCCAAAAGCTGTTCAGCAGTGGCAAAACATTTGCTCCACAGCTGATGGGATCCATGGATAGGAAAGTGGATTCATTATTTAAAATCTTATACCTCACCTTCTGTGGCTTGTAGAACAACCTTGACAAGGGTACTACGAATCTGGCTGAGCCATTTGTGTTAAGATGTGGAAGAGGGGTATGCCAAGCTGAGAGCACAAAGGACTTTGAATGCATGGCGAAGGAAGCAGTTTGACAATACATATGGTCTTCTATCACACTATCGATGTAAGGTCTCTTTTACTGTTGTGTATGGTGAATGTATTATATAGAATACCTAGCAAATAAGGAAAGATATACGTTCTGTGTGAACACGGCTAATTGGTGGGCTGCCAATGTACTGTACCATCCAAGACCCATTTTAGTAACCTGCTGCTGCACCCAGGGTCAGAAAATTCCTTCCAGATGCCCTTTTCCCCAATTCAATCAAGAATCCAGTATTTCAGCTCCTCCAGGTATTGTTGAAAAGGCAGCATTAGAAAAAGTGCCATCTTCAGAAACCAATAATTTAAAATGAGGACTATTCGATGTGTTTTGGATGGAAACATTTTTCTGGCCACAATAGATCTTACTGTTGTCTACCTGCACATTCCCATGTTGCCCAGCCACAGGAAATTCCCAATTCACTTATTTGCCCTTCTGCGTTTCTTCTACTCCCAAGGTGTTGTTAAGAGTGCAGTGTTTGATAGGCTCCCTAAGGATGCAAGGTGTTGCTGACACCTTATACTTAGATGATTGGTATCATCCAAACATCATTTCCTGATGGATCTGCACACAACCATGCAGCTGTTACAAGCTAATGGCTCCATGATCAATTACAAGAAGTCACAGCAAGACAGAAACTTAAAAACCTTGTTTCATCATGAATTCTCCTCAGCTAACGATAAAGTTGCCTTCAGAGAGAAGACATGCAATCCTGAAGTCACCAACCTGAAAGATCCAGGGCTATCAGACTGGTCTAGCTGATTTCCAACCTTACTCTTGCAACCACAAATGCTTGTTAATTTACCAAATGATTCATTTCAATAAACAGCCTGCAAGGAGCCTTATCCAGAGTGGAGCCTCAACTCTACAATCTACTTTTGAACAGGGAAGAAGTAAGGACGGGGCGTAGCTATAGGGGGTGCAGAGGTAGCAGTCGCTACCGGGCCCAGGAGCCTGAGGGGGCCCAAAGAACCATGTGCCGCATAAGAAGACATACAAAGTACTGAGGGAAGGGGGACCCAAGCTGAACTCTTGCACCAGGGCCCATGAGCTTTTAGCTACGCCCCTGAGTAAGGAGAAGGCAAAATAAAAAAAAAAATAAAAAAACAGCTATAGATGCTTATAGCAACAGAGAGGAAGAACTAAGATTTCTTGCGACTGCCGCGGCGATCCCATTCATTTCCATGGGATCCCCGCTACTCAGCGATCAGGGCCACGACAGGTGTCCATGAGACTGGTGTAGCCCTAGCCTTAAAGAATCTAACTCTAGCATTTATAGCCTACACCTTCTTGTGGTTGCCTAACCATCAGTTTAAAACATTGGAAGATTTTTCTCTCAGATTCATCATATTCAAGATCTTGAATCACCTCTGCAAAGCACATTAGTGAACTGTAGGATTAGTTATACAAGGAACCTTATCTCAGAGATCTATAATCCTCAAGGTCAGGAAAAGGGGGAATGGCACTCCTTTGAGGTCAGAAGAACGGTCTTAATATACACTACTCAAAAAAGTTAGGGATATTTGGCTTGTGGGTGAAATTTCAGGATGAACCTAAAAAGCACTCTCACCTTTACAGGTGAACTTAATGTGACCTTCTCTAAACTTTTGAATGTCCAACTATTCAATGTTTCAGTGCTTTTTGCACAACTTGCTGTTCTCTAACAAGGAGCTTAAAGAGGACCTCCCACCACTCTTGACATGCCTGTTTTAATAGCTTCATGCATTCCTCATGTAATACCAATTCTGGAACATCTATTCTTATGTCTCAATGTTGTGCCATTCCTTTATTATTTCTACTAGAAGAGTGAATTATTAAAGTTATTAAAAATTATGAGTGAATTGCTAGCAGTCTGCAGTAAGGGTACAGAGGGGCGGTAACCAGTTGGGGGTGTGTACCTGCACAGTCTGACTCTATCCAATCAGTGTTGCCATTTTAAGACTGTACAGGTACACACCCCCAACTGGTTACCACCACTCTGTTCCCTTACTGAAGGCTAATAGCAATTTACTCATAAATTCTAGTAGAAATAATAAAGGAATGGCACAACACAGAGCCATAAGAATAGATGTTCCAGAATTGTTAGTACGTGGGGAATACATAAAGCTATTAAAATAGGCATGTCAGGAGTAGTGAAAGGTCCTCTTTAACCCCTTCACGTCAGCCATCTGTGTATATATGTCCTATCTGCACATGCCCCGTGCAGATAGCACGTATATACACGTGCAGGCAGCACTTTAATCTCAGCGCTGGAATTAAAGCTCCTGCTCCCGCAATCTAGCAGGAGCAGGTCGGGTCCCGGCTCACAGACAGAGCGGGGACCCTCAGAAGACAGGAGCGGTTTATTACTTCTGCCTTCTCCTGTGCAGGAGGAGGACGGTACCTGTGGCCATGCTGGAGGAGGAAGGAAGCGGCAGAGCCGCTTCCTGTGTTAGTCCCAGCGGTCACGTGACCGCCGGGTGTCTCGAGACCAGAGCAGTGCTGAAGGGTCTAAGGAGACCCTGATCAGCTCTGCCTGTGTCTAATGAGCCCACAGGGGGCTGTTTTCCCCTGTAACTGGGGCTCCTGTGGATGCCCCAGTTACAGTGGAAACAGTGAAAAAAAAAAGTGTTAAAAAAAAAAAGTAAATGTCCTCCAGAGGTCTTTTAATGACCTCTTGGGGGACATATTATGTGTCAAAAATAAATTAATATATAAGTAAAAAAAATAATAATAAAAATACAAATAAAAAGTGTAAAAAAAAAAAAATTAAAAACGCAGTCGCCAACAGAAACAGTCACCATAGTCGCCCTGTTCAATAAAATATATACATGTTATATATCAAAACGATCGTCATGAAATAGGGAACCCATTACAATAATTAATTTGTGTGTCAGTTTTTATATTTAAAAAATAAAAATCTATAATTAAAAAAAATTACTTTTTTTTTAATAAGAATTAGCGGTTTTCATCCAAATTAAACCTAAAAAAATATAAAAAATCTTTGAAAAAAAACATTCTAATAAAAAGTCCTAAGTGTCAAGAAAGAAAAATTGCAAAAATTATTTCGGTATTCAAACAAATAAAAAAAAATTAGGGTCACTAAACCACCATGTGCCCAAATCACAAAAAGTTGCCTGGACATTCAGGCCTTTTATGGTCCGGTCATGAAAGGGTTAATGGCAAAATTCACAACAGGTGTTTGATCCATGAATCGTCCAATAAATTTCCTGGTTCAATTAGAATTAGTATTTAAACAGTCCTCCTCATCATGCTGTTCACATTTTGACTTGAATAGAAACACATGATTTTCATTCCAAGAGTGTATTTCCGATACTGCCCGTAGATATGTCATTTTAGTTTGTTTCACATTGTACAATATACCGTGACAGCAGTGTATGCTCCCAATGTCCATCAGATTAAGTGCTTATTCACACGAACATGGTTTGGTTCTGCTTCCAAGCCGCATTTTTTGCGGCTTGGGTGCGGATCCATTCACTTCAATGGGGCCGCAAAAGATATGGACAGCACTCTGTGTGCTGTCTGCATCCGTTGCTCCATTCCATGGCCCCGCAAAAAATTATAGATCATGTCCTATTCTTGTCCTTTTTCCGGACAAAAATAGGCATTTCTATAATGGGTCGCCCGCCCCGCAAGTTGCGGAAGGCACACCGGTGGCATGTGTTTTGCGGATATGCAAAACATGGCACGTTCGTGTGAACGAGCCCTAAGGGGGTCACGATTACAGCAATACAACATTTATATACACTACCGTTCAAAAGTTTAGGGGAACTTAGAAATTTCCTTATTTTTTTTTTAAAAAAAGCACAGTTTTTTCAATGAAGATAACATTAAATTAATCAGAAATACACTGATTTTTAATGCAATATCTACATAGGTGTATAGAGGCCCATTTCCAGCAACCATCACTCCAGTGTTCTAATTGTACATTGTGTTTGCTAACTGGGTAAGAAGGCTAATAGATGTTTAGAAAACCCTTGTACAAGTATGTTAGCACAGCTGAAAACAGTTTTGCTGGTTAGAGAAGCTATAAAACTGACCTTCCTTTGAGCTAGTTGAGAATCTGGAGCATTACATTTGTGGGTTCGATTAAACTCTCAAAATGGCCAGAAAAAGAGAACTTTCATGTGAAACTCGACCATCTATTCTTGTTCTTAGAAATGAAGGCTATTCTATGTGAGAAATTGCCAAGAAACTGAAGATTTCCTACAACGGTGTGTAGTGCTCTCTACAGAGGACAGCACAAACAGGCTCTAACCAGAGTAGAAAGAGAAGTGGGAGGCCCCGCTGCACAACTGAGCAACAAGACAAGTACATTAGAGTCTCTAGTTTGAGAAATAGACGCCTCAAAGGGCCTCAATTAGCAGCTTCATTAAATAGTACCCGCAAAACGCCGGTGTCAACGTCTACAGTGAAGAGGCGACTCCGGGATGCTGGCCTTCAGGGCAGAGTGGCAAAGAAAAAGCCATATCTGAGACTGGCTAATAAAAGGAAAAGATTAATATGGGCAAAAGAACACAGACATTGGACAGAGGAAGATTGGAAAAAAGTGTTATGGATGAATCGAAGTTTGAGGTGTTTGGATCACACAGAAGACGCAGAACAACTGAAAAGATGCTGGAAGAGTGCCTGACGCCATCTGTCCAGCATGGTGGAGATAATGTGATGGTCTGGGGTTGCTTTGGTGCTGATAAAGTGGGAGATTTGTACAAGGTAAAAGGGATTTTGAATAAGGAAGGCTATCACTCCATTTTGCAACGCCATGCCATACCCTGTGGACAGCGCTTGATTGGAGCCAATTTCCTCCTACAACAGGACGATAACCCAAAGCACACCTCCAAATTATGGAAGAACTAGAACTAGGGAGGAAGCAGGCAGCTGGCATTCTATCTGTAATGGAATGGCCAGCGCAGTCACCAGATCTCAACCCTACTGAGCTGTTGTGGGAGCAGCTTGACCGTATGGTATGCAAAAAGTGCCCATCAAGCCAATCCAACTTGTGGGAGGGACTTCTGGAAGCATGGGGTGAAATTTCTCCAGATTACCTCAGCGAATGCTAAAGGTCTGCAATGCTGTAATTGCTGCAAATGAAGCATTCTTTGACAAAAGCAAAGTTTAAAGGAGAAAATTATTATTTCAAATAAAAATCATTATTTCTAACCTTGTCAATGTCTTGACTATATTTTCTACTCATTTTGCAACTCATTTGATAAATAAAAGTGTGAGTTTTCATGGAAAACACAAAATTGTCTGCATGACCCCAAACTTTTGAACAGTAGTGTAGTTCCAATACTGAAAAAATAAGCTTATTTTTATATTTTAATAGTATGGGCGTTTTTGGAAGCAGCGATGCCCACGATGTCTAATTTTATTGTATATTTTTTATTCTAAGAAAATGAGGGTTGATTTGAATTTATATTTTTTAATTTTTACTTTTTTTCAAGTCACCCTCGATGACTATAACAAGAAATTAATTGTTTGCCTCTTGTACTCTGTAATGAATATCTAGGGATTACAGGATACGGTATATTCCAATGCAGTGCTGCCACCTTCAGGCCAGTATTGGAATATACTAATAATCGACCTGGAAGCCTTGCTCAGGCTTATTAGTTATATGGGACACCTTCCCTGATCTCAGCCAGGGAGTGCGCGGCTTCCAGTTTTAGCGCTTCTAGATGCCTCGTCACATTTGACCAAGCCATCTGCAGGGTTAAATGGCTGCATTATGGCAATCGCGTACATTACCCCAGGATTCTGCTGTGTAAAATAGCAGGAAAGCAGTGGTTATGACTCCTGGAAGCAGGCTCCATCTTTAAAGACCAGACTTGCAGAAAGGGTTAAATCTCTTTTCTGCTTAAGGTGCTTTTCATAGAAGCTTTTTTACTGTTTATAAAGTTCTGCTATCTTCTCCTGTACCTGGTAAGCAACCGCATATGTCTAAGCAGGAACTGGAGCTGAAACAATCATTTTCGTTTTTTGGAGGTATTACTATGTGCCGTATTTTTCGCTTTATAAGATGCACTTTTTTCCCCCAAAAGTAGGGGGGGAATTGCCGTGCATCTTATAAAGCGAATACTAGTGAGCGCTTCCATTATGGAAGCGCTCACTAGTATGTAGTAGGTGCCGGGACCCCATCAGACCTCAGATCAGCCCACCCAGCCCCATAAGGATAAAATAAAATACCTCTCCTGCACCGCGGCTCCACTCCGGGTCCGGCGGTCCTCTGTCTTCTTCTGTCGGCGCTGCACTGTCATAGTGCGGGCACTACGTCCTGACACTGTACGCGGTCAGGACAGTCCAGCGCCGACAGAAGAAGACAGTGGAACGCCGGACCCGGAGCAGAGCCGTGGCGCAGGAGAGGTGAGAGACATTTCTATTTTATCCTTATGGGGGGGCTGATATGAGGTGTGATAAAAAAAAATATTTTTTTCTTATTTTTCTACTCTAAAATCTGGGGTGTGTCTTATAATCAGGTGCGTCTTATAAAGTGAAAAATACGGTATTCTAAAAATAGAGAAAAAGAAATTTTGAAATTGCTCAACGAGTGCCGTGTATACAGGTCACGTGATCGCCGGGGCCGGGAGAGTGCAGGAGCTGCCGGGTCTTTCATAGGCTGTACAGCGATGTGTTATGCTGTACAACCTTTCTGGGGGTGTACAGTATTTTTCGCTTTATAAGAGACACTTTTTTTCCCCCCAAAAGTAGGGGGAAAATTGCAGTGCGTCTTATAAAGCGAATACAAGTGAGCGCTTCCATTATGGAACTCGGAGAACCCCTTTAAGGTGAAAAATGGCAGGGTCCTGAAAGAGTTAAAGGGGTTGTCCCACAAAAAATACTCTGCTGTTTTCAAACCAGCACCTGAATACTTTAATTGCATGCAATTAAAATGTGTTAAAGCTACTGAGTTATGGATCTGTATAGCGCCACCTGTTTTTTTTCTCTGTCCACTGTGCTGAGGTAGTTGCACATGTTCAGTTCCATCCTTCAACTGCCTCCTGAGCTATGATAGCGAATGAGTTGCATCAGAAAGGACACACCTCCAGAATTAAACAAGCCCCCTGAGCTACCAACTTGATATAAACCTAGAAGAGCATTGAATGGGAAGATCTCTTGATCCATGTGCGGTACAGGGCTGGATAAACCCCTATAAGGTCAAAATAGGTAGAGTCCTTAAGGGGTTAAATAAATAAAAAAAACATAAAAATCTGTTAAAGAGGACAGGACTGCACCGGTCACTATGGGTAAGTCGCACAGGTCGCTCCTGTCACAGTACAGACACCACACAATCTTTTCTTTGATTCTTAAATATAATTTACATTTACAAGCAAAAGGTAAATATATATTAATTTTTTCACCATTTGCTATTGCAGCATAAAAACATAAAAGTCCAAACAACAAAAAAGTCCACAGTGTTCACCAGGAACTGTACAATTTCTCAGCACTGCGTCTTCTCACGTTGAGTTCCACCAGCTGGGCTGGGACCACAGAGCTGACGTTCTATCGCTCGCTCTCTGGCCTCCAGTCGTCAGCTGGAGCACAGATCAGGACTGGATCCAGTTGCTATTAGCTGAGTGTCTCCATCACTGAGGCTCCGTTGCTGGCTTGGGGGGAGGGGTGGTGGTTACTACAACAGTGGACACAGCCTTGGAAGCTGCAGAAGAGGAGGCTGGTTGCAGATGGGAGGCAGGAACAGCTTGTATACGCACCTGGCGGAAAGACAGAGGAAATTTTATTGTTACAAGTTCTTCACATATGCGTTCCCCCTCCCCTCCTTTCTGCCAGCCATGGTTTTGCTGCTTTTTGCCCGTAGATGGTGTGAGCTTAGACAAGCGGTAGACCTGACCTTTAACCCTTTCACCCCCGGAGGTTTTTTCGGTTCTGCATTTTCGTTTTGCGCTCCCTGCCTTCAAACAGCCATAACTGTTTTATTTTTCTGTTCACATAGCTGTATGAGGGCTTGTTTTTTGCGGGACAAGTTGTACTTTCCAACGCCACCATTTAATATTGCATATGGTGTAGTGGGAAGCGGGAAAAAAATTCCAAATGGGGTGAAATTGCAAGAAAACCCGCTATTCCGCTAGAGTTCTACGGGTTTCTTATTTACAGCGTTCGATGTGCATTAAAACTGATCCGTTACTTTCATTCTATTGGTCAGTACGAATCCGGCAATACCTAATATGTATAGTTTTTCCTGCGTTTTCATAGTGATAAAATAATTAGAAAGTTGCCCTTTTTTTTTTTTCCCTTGTCATATCTTGACCCCTATAACTTTTTGTTATTTATGTGTACAGAGCTGTATGGGGGCTCATTTTTTGCGGGACGATCTGAAGTTTTTATTGATACCATTCTGGGGTGTGTATGACTTTTTGATCACTTTTTATTTAATTTTTTTTAGAAAAAAAAAGCGACAAAAAAATGGCAAATCGCCATTTGGACGCTTTTTTCCGCCACACAATTCGCCGTATTGGAATTTTTTTTATATATTTTAAAAGTACGGGCGTTTTCGGTCACGGTGATACCCATGATGTCTATATTTATTGTTATTTAGGTATTTATTTAATTATACGGAAAGGGGGGTGATTTGAACTTTTATATCTTTATTTTTTAACATTTTTTTTATTTTTATTTTTACTATTTGAAAGCTCAAATATGGGCTGATATATTGTGGCTTTTTTTTTCTTTATGAGCAATCAGGGATTTTCTAGACTCAGAAATCCAAGAATTGCTCATTTCTTATCCTGGCCTGCCATCTAGTGGCCAGAATAAGAATTGCACTTTGAAAACTGTAATCCTCACCAGCGAGGATTACAGTTTTCATATGGTGTACAGACACCCCGATTGGCCACACAGGGTGTCTGTACACCACCCGGAAGCGAACGCTTCCGGGTTCAGATGCAACTAGATGCCGTGATCACGGCATCTAAACGCCCAGGAAGACACCGCCGATCTAGTAAGTAGCGGCAAGTCTGTGCTGTTAGAAACAGCAGAGACTTGCCGGCCATGACGCCCGGCGCACTTGCGAGCGGGCACCATGTGCCCGCATCGCCCCAGCGCCGTACATGTACGGCGCTGGGCGTGAAGGGGTTAAAAATGCCAGAATGACGGCATACATTTTTTGGCCACCTGCAGTTCTTGTAGCATTTTCTAAGAGGTTTGTGCAAATAGTGTGTTCACCCACTGGCATTCTCACCGTACAGAGCAGGTGATGTCAAAATACCTGAAAAAAAATCCAAGGCCTCCAGCATGCTGCATTTTATAAAAGAAACCAGAAAGACAAAAAAGCCAGTAGAAAAAAACTCCACTGAAATCACAAAAGTGCAGAAAAACAACTTCTGTGTTAACGCACCCTAAGGGCTCATGCACGTGGCCGCTGCCCGTAATGCAGCCAGTAAGCAGCTTGAATGGGTCCGCAATCCAGAAGGCCTGGATCGGAGGCACAGAACCCCACGGAAGTACTACGGAGTGCTCCCGTGGGTTTATCTCAGTGCCTCCGCACTGCAAAAAAGTAGAACATGTTTTATTTTTGCGGTGCGCATGGATCACGGACCCATTCAAGCTGAATGGGTCTGGATCGGTCTGTGGAATCCGCACAGATATAGGCCATGCATTGGGGACCGCAAATTGCCGTCCCCAATGCACGGAGCGGCCGAGTGCATGAGCCCTAAGAGGGGGTACACACTTAGGGTTTAATTGTGCTTTGTGCACTTTTTTCGTTTTAGTTTGCACCTTAAGTTTTTGGTGCATTTTTGAAGTAAAAATGCCATCTCATCAGGTCAGCTGAAGGTCCATGGTAAACTATGAAAGGCAGGACACACAAGTGGGGTTTTTTTTTGGCTACGGGTGGTTTTGTTAATTAGGTGGTGTTTTTGGGTCTCTGGCAGTTTTTATGGTATTTTGAGATCTGGAAATGTGGTTGAAAAACCGTCCACTTCTTCATGTTTTCTGTTCACGTTGATGATTTCTATAGCGGATAACATTGCCTCTTGTTTGCAATTTGAGGTTTCTTAAATATACTAAACGGTAACGCCTTGTCTTACTGCTTATTAGATATTGCATTTAACGGAGAATACTAGATGGAACGTTATCTATTGTTTTGCTTTACATTCATGCAGTTGATTGTTCTGCAAACCTTTTTCATATTACTGTGTGAAAAATAACACTATGAAAAAAATCAATAAAAAGACAATTGAAACGAAAAAAAAAAAGAAAGAGTTTCAATGGCTTTTGAGTGAAAAGCACAATGCCAGAGCAAAATCCTGTGTAGGGACTGCCTAAAAAAAGCTACATCAAAAATTGGACCAATTTGGCAACATTTACCATCTTGTGGCAAAAAAAACAAACAAACAAAAAAAACGACAGACACAAAATGCATGCATGGCCTAGCAGTATATGTAGTTTTTAATTCATGGGCAAATTACTGGTGCAAGTGTCTGGCTATAAGGCCCCATTCACACGACCGTATATTTGTGGGCCCGCATTACTGCGGACCTGCAAATATACGGGGGACGCCCGGCGTGTGTTCCGCAGCGCTCAGAACACACGCCGTGCGGCCCCATTGAAAATGCCTATATTGTCCGTGCACACAGACAAGTATAGGACATGCTTCAAAAGAGCTAGCTCCGTGCCGCGGCTCCCGGCCCCATAGAGGTGAATGGAGCCGCATCTATTCCCGCATTTTTGCGGATAGATACGGCCCCATTCATACGGTCGTGTGAATGGGGCCTAAGAGTAAGGCATTATTCACACGCCAGCGCTTTGGTTAGTGATTTCCATCAGTGATTGTGAGCCAAAACCAGGATTGGAGCCTCCACAGACATAAGGTATAAGATCTGCTCCTGTTCTGTGTTTAGAGGTGCACCTGGTTTTGGCTCGAAATCACTGATGGAAATCACTGACCGAAACACTGATGTGTGAATAAGGCCTAAAAAGAATTTCCTACAATTAGATTATAATTTGAATCATCATCAACTATCTTCTCTAATTTGATTGGGATAAAACCTCCACTAATTAATGAATGACAATGTTTTTAACCCCTTCCCGACCGCCGCCGTACATGTACGGCGCACGGGCGGTGCGGGGACATGACGCCCGCTCGCGGGTGCGGCGGGCGTCATGGCCGGCAAGTCTCTGCCGTTTCTAACAGCAGAGACTTGCCGCATCTTACCTCCGTCTGCGGAGACTTCCAGGGCCTTCTGATGCCGTGATCACGGCATCAGGATGCGTCTGAACCCGGAAGCCCACGCTTCCGGGTGGTGTACAGACGCCCCGATTGGCCAATCGGGGGTGTCTGTACACCATATGAAAACTGTAATCCTCGCTGGTGAGGATTACAGTTTTCAAACTGCAATTCTTATTCTGGCCACTAGATGGCAGGCCAGGATAAGAAATGAGCAATTCATGGTTTTAACTGCATCTAGTAAATCCATGATTGCTCATAAAGAAAAAAAACAAAACACAATAGATCAGATGATATTTGAGCTTTAAAATAATCACAGAAAAATTAAAAAAAATGTTAATATATAAAAAATAAAAAAGATATAAAAGTTCAAATCACCCCCCTTTCCGTATAAGTAAAAATAAATACCTAAATAACAATAAATATAGACATCATGGGTATCACCGTGACCTAAAACGCCCGTACTTTTAAAATATAAAAAAAAAAATTTCAATACGGCGAATTGTGTGGCGGAAAAAAGCGTCCAAATGGCGATTCGCAGTTTTTTGTCCCTTTTTTTTTCTAAAAAAAATTAAATAAAAAGTGATCAAAAAGTCATACACACCCCAGAATGGTATCAATAAAAACTTCAGACCGCCCCGCAAAAAATGAGCCCCCATACAGCTCTGTACACATAAATACAAAAAGTTATAGGGGTCAATATATGACAAGGAAAAAAAAAAAAAAAAAAAGGGCAACTTTCTAATTATTTTATCACCATCTAAACGCAGGAAAAACTATACATATTAGGTATTGCCGGATTCGTACTGACCAGTAGAATGAAAGTAACGGATCAGTTTTAATGCACATCGAATGCTGTAAATAAGAAACCCGTAGAACTGTAGCGGAATAGCGTTTTCTTTGCAATTTCACCCGGTTTGGAATTTTTTTCCCGCTTCCCACTACACCGTATGCAATATTAAATGGTGGCGTTGGAAAGTACAACTTGTCCCGCAAACAACAAGCCCTCATACAGCTATGTGAACAGAAAAATAAAAGAGTTATGGCTGTTTGAAGGCAGGGAGCACAAAACGAAAATGCAGAACCGAAAAAAGCTCCGGTCGTGAAAGGGTTAAATAGGAGTCAAAGAATATCACTAACAGCGACATCTAGTGGCTGTAGGTGGAACTACCCCCACCCTCTAGGGGATATCGAACAGGTCAGGCTTTTGGAATTTCACACTGAGAAAAGGGTTGCCAATCAAAGTAGGTAACATTTTTCCTGTGTCTGATTCTTTTTTGAGATCGCCGGTACTTGAATAGATTATTTTCATGGTAATTATTTTACAGCTCACAGTAAGGGGCCATTCACACATCCTGAAAATGGGTCCGCATCCACTCCACAATTTTGCGGAACGGGTGCAGACCCATTCATTTTCAATGGGCCCGCAAAAGACACATCCGCACTTCTGGTCCGCGGCCCCGCAAAAAAATAGAACATGTCGTATTCTTGTCCGCAGCCATGGAAAAATACGGGCATTTCTATTATAGAGCCGGCCATGTGCGGTCCACAAAACACTTGCAGACGTGTGAATGTAGCCTAAGTGCTGGTAATTAATTCTTATCAGTATATTGAACTATAGGCGTGTATTAATTATAATCTTTATTTTGTTAAAGTAAAAAATATATATTTGTACTGTGGGAGCCAGTAAATATAAGATGAAAAAAGATTGAGAGTCCTCAGTGGTTGATACCATTTAATGGCTAACTGAAAAGAGGATGACAAAATTGCAAGCTTTCGAGGCTACTTGGGCCTCTTCATCAGGCTTCTCTTAAGACAATATCTGAAGATTTACATATTTATACACCAGATGTTTTACCTGTTTTACAAGTGGAAACTGTCCCCTTTTTAGGTATGCTGTACAGCTTTTATGGATAATAAAACTTTCACACTTCTTATCTATAATTGCTCCAACAATTTACTGTTACAACTGTTTGTTTCCTCCTTCACTCACATTGTTCCGCTTTACATCACTTGTCTCATCTACCTCATTATTCCTATGTACTTTGGTGTATAAATATGTGAATCTTCAGATATTGTCTTAAGAGACGCCTAATTAAGAGGCCCAAGTAGCCTCAAAAGCTTGCAATTTTATCATCTTTTCAGTTAGCCCTTAAATGGTATCAACCACTGAGGAATCTCAATCCTTTTTTCATCTTATAATCTTTATAATTTATTAAGGTTTTCCAATTTGTCTGTAAAAACGTTGGCTGCCCGTGATTTACATAAGTTGTCCAGAAATAAGAAAAATTCTGGTTGGCAACCCTGATTGAGGATTATCAGCAGTTACTGATTTTAGCCAACAACTGGTCTACAATAATACAGTCATGGCCAAAAGTTTTGAGAATGATACAAATATTAATTTTTACAAAGTCTACTGCTTCAGTTTTTATAATGGCAATTTTCATATACTCCAGAATGTTATAAAGAGTGATCAATTACACAGCAATTACTTGCAAAGTCAATATTTGCCTAGAAAATGAACTTTATCCCCCAAAACACATTTCAACATCATTGCAGCCCTGCCTTAAGAGGACCAGCTAACATCGTTTCAGTGATTGCTCCATTAACACAGGTGTGGGTGTTGATGAGGACAGGGCTGGAGATCAATCTGTCATGATTAAGTAAGAATGACACCACTGGACACTTTAAAAGGAGGCTGGTGCTTGGCATCATTGTTTCTCTTCTGTTAACCATGGTTATCTCTAAAGAAACACGTGCAGTCATCATTGCACTGCACAAAAATGGCCTAACAGGGAAGAGTATCGCAGCTAGAAAGATTGCACCTCAGTCAACAATCTATCGCATCATCAAGAACTTCAAGGAGAGAGGTTCCATTGTTGCCAAAAAGGCTCCAGGGCGCCCAAGAAAGACCAGCAAGCGCCAGGACCGTCTCTTAAAAGTGTTTCAGCTGCGGGATCGGGCTACCAGCAGTGCAGAGCTTGCTCAGGAATGGCAGCAGGCAGGTGTGAGTGCATCTGCACGCACTGTGAGGCAGAGACTCTTGGAGCAAGGCCTGGTCTCAAGGAGGGCAGCAAAGAAGCCACTTCTCTCCAGAAAAAACATCAGGGACAGACTGATATTCTGCAAAAGGTACAGGGAGTGGACTGCTGAGGACTGGGGTAAAGTCATTTTCTCTGATGAATCCCCTTTTCGATTGTTTGGGACATCTGGAAAACAGCTTATTCGGAGAAGACGAGGTGAGCGCTACCACCAGTCTTGTCTCATGCCAACTGTAAAGCATCCTGAAACCATTCATGTGTGGGGTTGCTTCTCAGCCAAGGGAATCGGCTCTCTCACAGTCTTGCCTAAAAACACAGCCATGAATAAAGAATGGTACCAGAATGTCCTCCGAGAGCAACTTCACCCAACCGTCCAAGAGCAGTTTGGCGATCAACAATGCCTTTTCCAGCATGATGGAGCACCTTGCCATAAAGCAAAGGTGATAACTAAATGGCTCAGGGAACAAAACAGAGATTTCGGGTCCATGGCCTGGAAACTCCCCAGATCTTAATCCCATTGAGAACTTGTGGTCAATCATCAAGAGACGGGTGGACAAACAAAAACCTACAAATTCTGACAAAATGCAAGCATTGATTGTGCAAGAATGGACTGCTATCAGTCAGGATTTGGTCCAGAAGTTGATTGAGAGCATGCCAGGGAGAACTGCAGAGGTCCTGAAGAAGAAGGGTCAACACTGCAAATATTGACTTGCTGCATTAACTCATTCTAACTGTCAATATAAGCTTTTGTTACTCATAATATGATTGCAATTATATTTCTGTATGTGATAAAAACATCTGACAAACACACATAAAACCAGAGGGCAGCAGATCATGTGAAAATATATTTGTGTCATTCTCAAAACTTTTGGCCATGACTGTACAGATACTGTTTTCTAATAGGTAAATCATCCAGCCTAATCAATAGCCAGCATGCTGATGGTTTCCAGGGATTCCTCTTACCTGAGTGGCCTGTCCCTGCTGCTGGAGCTGTTGCAATTGCTGAGTTGTCAGGAAACTGACCGGCTTGTTACCAGCTATGAGCTTGGTCCCAGCTGGCACAGTGGTCAGGATTATATTTCGTCCCAGTCCACTTATACTACAGAGAGAGACAAAGGCATGAGAACACCTTCCGCTTACATTTCATGCTTATCTGAGGAGTGCAGCCAGGGAACACACACGTCATAAAAAATTCTGAAATACTTTACCACAAAGTTCACGAACAATATTGAAGACCGTGCTCATAAAATACTCTTAAAGGGGTTCCCTCATCTCCCTGGTTTAGAGTGGTCTGCAGCCCTGAATTTCTTGACGGATATGGCGGTTGGGGGACTTAAAGGGGTTCTCCAGGAATTAAAAAAATTTAAATACTTAAATATTATTTTATAATAAATATATTCACAAATACCCTTCATTAGTTATAATGGCTTATTTTGTCTGAGGAGCAATCATTAGGAGAAACAAAATGGCCGCCGTCCTATCAGTACACACAAAACCTGTCCTAATCACACAGGAGGACAAGTTACTTCACCATAATCAGCCAAAGTTCTGCCTCATCCTCCTCTCTGCTTTACTTGTCAGGAATCATGATCCTGAATACAAGTGAATCTCTGTGGGAATGGAGAAGATGCAGAGACATGAGAGGAGGGTGAGGTGTGGCTAATGAGCAGCAGTACTTGTTTACAGTCTCCATTACCACAGTCTGTCCTGTCCACCTTCTCTGTACTTCATCTCTTTATAAACTAAATTCCCCAGAGATTCAGCTAAAGTTCTTATCTGTATTCAGAATCATAATCCCTGACAAGCAGAGCAGAGAGGAGGATGAGGCAGCTCTTTACCTCAGTGTTGTAAAGTAACTCGTCCTCATGTGTGATCAGGACAGGTTTTGTGTGCACTAATAGGACAGCGGCCATTTTATTTCTCCTGATGATTGCTCCCCAGACAAAACGAGCCATTATAAATAATGAAAGGTATTTAAGAATATATTTATTATAAAGTAATATTTAAGTATTTTCATTTTCTTAATTTCCGGAGAACCCCTTTAACTCCAGCGTGCTCCCGAGGCTGCAACCTAAGTAATCTCTCTCCAGCCCCAACCCCTCTTCCAGTTTCTAACAGTTTGCACAAATCACACTGTTATCTCTATATGTATATATAACGAATAACCAGTGCTTCAGAGGGAGCAAGAGCACTGTGTAATGACAGCTGCAATCGCTCTGCCCCGTATATTTATTCACACCTCCAAACCGTCCTGGATTCAGTGACTATCCTACGGTCCTGGGAGGGCCGAGGAATGTACCGCTCTCCACTGTCTCTGCATCTATAGGACAGCTGCCCACTACTCGCTTTATCATTCAACTGCGGGCGTTCCCCAGCAGGTACGATGCGGTCACACACACAATGCTGCTGGGCTATGCAAGAGGAGTAGGAATGCCTGGGAATCAGCCTGTGCTCTCCTCTAACACAGTCCAGCAGGCCAGATGCGTGTGATCGCAACGTGCCTTCTGGGGAACGCAGGAACCGCAAGATCATCAGGGGAACGCCTAGGTGAGTATTTAGTGGGTGAAGGGGGCACAACATGGGCATTACTACTGTGTGGGGGCACAATGTTTCCACAATAAACTGTGAGGGGGGCACAGTGTGGGCTTAACTACTGTGAGGGGGGCACAGTGTGGGCTTAACTACTGTGAGGGGGGCACAGTGTGGGCTTAACTACTGTGAGGGGGGCACAGTGTGGGCTTGACTACTGTGAGGGGGGCACAGTGTGGGCTTGACTACTGTGAGGGGGGCACAGTGTGGGCTTGACTACTGTGAGGGGGGCACAGTGTGGGCTTAACTACTGTGAGGGGGGCACAGTGTGGGCTTAAAGAGGTTGTCTGGGATTTTTCTATGGATGACCTATCCTCAGGATAGTGAAAAAGGGAGGGCAGGACAGCGCACCTAGTTCAGTGAGCAGTGGGTGCACGTCTCTGGGGGAGTGGTAAGTTCCCCCTAATGTTCTCATGGTAAGGTTAGATAAAGATGCTCAGAGAAATGCATTGTACTTATAAGTGTGATATTGTAATTCAGTCACACATCCTCTTCCCTCTCTGACCGCTGTGAATGGTCTGATTGAAAAGGTCAAGTAGAGGCTGTGTGCCGTGCTCCAAGTCCAACCAGAGAAGGATGTTTAAGAGACAGGACAAGAATACTTGGGAGTCTCTTCCAAATATTATATCCAGAAAACCCATCCACCAGTTTATGTTAAAAAAAAAATGACATAAAACATTAACATATAGGCTGTTAACATATGAGAAAATTTTTTTTGATGGTAGCATCCTTAAAAAAATGAGTAGACATTGTTTCCCAGGGCCTTTTAAAGGGGCCGGTCTATCCTAAACGGGAGGAGTCTAATGCTTGGTGTGCCGCTTTCAGAAAGTACACTGTATCACTGACACTGATTTACAGGTAACCTGTGGTGACAATGACTCCAGATGATACTTACTTTGCTCCTAAGTTGCCTTTGATGATTGGCGCAGCCACAACACTCTTCCCTTTCATGGGCTGACTGAGCACAGAGAGCGGAACAGTGATCCTTGCTGGAAGCTTTCCCTGGAAAAAAAAGAAGAAAAAATATAAACCAAAAATGTAATTCAATTATATAAGGGCTTGGCCCATCTTACATATTATTGGCATATGCGAGTATATGCCACCATTGTCAGGGGGGTTGCAGACTTATAAACCCTACTCAGGGCAGAATACACTTACAACTAGAAGAAGAGATTGATCACATTGTCTAATATCGCAGTAAACTCACATAATAAATATATGGTTAATAAAAATATAACAAGTCCGATTCCTTGTTCATACCTTTAGGAAATCTAGTAATCAATACAGGATCCAAAAGGCCTCTCGGGAGTGTTAATTTCATTCCCAATCACCACTTCTAAGGGGACAACTGACTTTCTTGGCCCATTACTTGCAAGGTGTCACTTCTACCCTGAAGTAGATGATCATCCTGTGTAACATTTTATGTAAAGGGGCTCACTTTGTTGCTAGAAGGCCTTTAACAATTGGCAATAGAGTTTCCTCCAGTATGTACAGGAGCGGCACGAGCGTGCGAGATTCAGTACAAGGGGAGAACTATTAGACCACTGAGGAAAGATTAGCAGAGCACGTTTCACATCTCCGTTTGCAGATCCAGCAGACTGTTCTGACATAGAGCAGACCACTGGATCCTCAACTTCACTGCCAGACCCCATTGACTGCAATGGATTCTGGCAGTGATCCGGACGATTTCCTGGCATAAATGTCTGGTTTCGGCCAGACATAAACCACTTCATGCAACTGTTTTCTTCCGGCCAAAACCTGGCATTTTTGCTGGAAATTGGCTGGATCACCGCTGGTCTCCACTGCAGTCAATGAGGATCCAGCAATGAAGTAGAGGATTCGGCAGGCTGCCCTGTGCCGGAACAGCTTCCTGGATCCATAAACGGAGATGTGAACAAGGTCTAAACGCAACATGGAAGCAAAGTCTTCTTGAGACATCAGAGTAGAACTGACAGCAAGAAATGGGACTTGAGAAAGTCAGTTGTCCAAGTAGAGAGGGTGACTGGGAATGAAGATAACACTCCACAGAGAGGCGTTTTGGATCCCAACATTGGATACTAGGATTACTAAAGGTATGAAGAAACGATCTGACTTGTTCTATTTTATTAACCATTTAATATGTGAGCTTAATGCGATATTTTAGATGTGAACACTCTCTTAAGTCTAGTTGTCTATTCTGACTTGAGTAGGGTTAAGGAGTCTTGATTCTGCTCGTACACCTGGAGCAGTAAGTGATGTGCTTTTACATCTTGACTGTCACCCAGCTGTCCCAGAAACAGATACATCTAGGTAACAGTTGGACAGAATTTTATGTTAGTTTATTACAAGTGTTAAGTGATATCACAAGTCTTAGAGCTGCAGTTATTCCTGACACCTTAATGACACTGAATGTCTTTAAGTGGATGCCAACGCTCGTTTCTCCTACTGTCATTTACATAATTTTCAAGGCATGGAAAATCACTCATACCCTGTGAGAATTGTTGTCTAGGCCGATCACTCCAAGCATGTCTGATTCTGCTTCATGCCATAACCTATACACCTAGGTCCTACTGAACCTGTGAGAGTTACCCCTTTATCAGTTATCTCACCTGTTGGGTTGTCGTGGCCGGAATCTGCCGTATGGTTGCTGCTGCAGCTCCCATGGTGACTCCAGGAGGCGGAGGTTTTGTTCCAGCGCTGGTCACAGGCGAAAGGCTTACGGTTGTGGCGGTGTGAACAGGGCTGACCACAGTGGAGGACGCCACAGGGACTGGTTTGGCAGCTACAGTAATACTTTGAGTGGCTGCAGGCTTCGGAGGGACTACACCAAGTCCCTGAACAATTCGTATGGTGGTAGCAGCTTTAGTGTCAGCTGCAGCTTTGCTTTTTTGATCGGCTACAGACATCCCCAAGGCTGGCATAAGTCTAAACCCAGAGTTACTTGCCTCCACCGGTTTAACCTCTGGGGTGACTTTGATGGTGGCAGGAGCTGGAGGGGAAGGAGAGGAAGGGTTTGAAGTCATTTGTAGGAGTCCTTTGTTGGAACTGGTTGCTGGCGTAGCAGAAAAGAGTTCTTGTGACAATTTGACGGCTGTAACTTGGGACTTGGCCAATGTGGCCATCATGTCGGGAGTAATGCGTAAAATAGTCTGACCCTTGGCATCAGTGGTGATAGAAGATGGAGGAAGACGCAGCACATCCTTGCCCTGTATCCGGAGATTGGTGGTTGACAAAGGAAGACTTGAGGTTGACTGGGACTTCAAGCCGAGTTGTCCAGACAGCGCCACCTGGAGGTGAAGGGAAGAAACAGACAAATATTTCAGATTTTACTGCAGGTAGCTATGAAATGTCATTGAATAAACAAATTATGCACAGTGAGAATGGTTTATCATGTGCTAAGGCCACAGTGAACAGATATAACACTTTATTCGATGGAATTTTAAGAAAACATAGCCACACATGGATCGAGTCCTCCTCTGGTCACGCCGCTGCACGGGTGAGCTCTTATGTTTTGTATAACTATATAGCTTTTCTTGCTGCATTTTGTCATAGTACGCTGGCCTATGTTGTGCTTTATGGAAACCTTTCCCAGCAGCAGGTATACTTAGTTTATCTCATATTACTTTTCTTCATTCATGTTCCCCTGTGTCCAGGTGTGGTCCTTGGAGGCCGCTTTTGTCTGTCTCATTTGTCTTTGCATTCAGTAACCCCTTTTTGGGATGTTTTATATATATTTATATTCAATAAAGACTTTTTATATTTGGTACATTTTGCTTGTTTGTTTTCTATGTAGGTTTTGTATTTGCTTGAGCTGGTACCGTGTAACTACATTGGTGGCCTGACTATTGGATACCATTTCCTGCCAACTTTTGGTGGGTTTTCTTGGGCCCTTTTTGGTACATTTTTAGTTGTTTGAATATCATGAATAAAACCTAAAACCCCAGGAACATTTCCCGTGTCACTTCATGTTAGACATTCCCCCCATTGAAGCCATTATGTGTCCATTACCTGTTTGAGGATGCTTTGACCGGTGATGCTCTGCAGAATGGTTGGAGCAGACCCAGCAGGAGAACTGACAACTGGCTTGGAAGCAACTACAGTAGAGGAGGCCAGAGTTGTCACAGTAATTCCTGCATGAGTGGTCAATGAAGCCCCAGGACGAGGGACAGCAGCAGCTGGCTGAGTCTTCACTGGCACTGTCACAACCTATATTTAAAGAGACAGTACTAAGCATTTTGAGTAAAACCCTGTACTCCCAGATGCAGTCCCCAACCAGGCTCTTACTGACCTGTGTCACCCCCTTGGTTGCAGATGAAGTGACCGGCAATCTGATGTGAGACACTGCTGGGGAGAGTGGCTGAGACACAATGGCAGGTGGGGGGGCAGGGGTGACTGTAGCAGGAGCCGTCACGATTCGAACTTGAGGGATTGCTGGGGCGGTGGAGAGAGTGGTTCTTACAGGTCCTGGAGTCACAGTGGTCACCTGGCTGGTCACAGAAGGAGTCAACAATGTGCTCAGCTGAGGTATGGTTGGAGAAGACACCAAGAGAACACTGCACAGAAAGAAAAAGTCAGTTTCAATCATATACAATGCATGAGATACCAGTCACCAGGTGGTCCCTGCAGGTCTTACCTCTGACTGGATTTCGGGGGCTCTGTGATGCTACTGGCAACGATTTTGCTGACGGCTGCAGAGATGGATGGAGACAATGGTGTTGACGGAAGTGCTGGGGTAGTTGGGGTGCTGGGAGTTCCAGGGGTTGGAGGCATGCTGCACTCACTCAGGGTCAGTGGTGCCGGTTCTGGGGTGCCACCACTTTTCACTGAGAACTCTTTACTACTCGTCTTCTGATTAAAAAGGAATAAAAAGCAAATCTCATCACATGGACTCATCTGTGAACCCAGCCAAAAATACGTGCCTAGAAAATGGATGTAAACTCAAAATATAGAAGAAATAGTCACTCCGTAATTAGAAATTGCAAGGATAAATACATCAAGAGCAAAGGTAATAATGTGTGCCAAAAGGAAAATGAAAGCAAAAGTGAAAAAAAGGTCTAATAGTGATTATATTCAATAGCTACTGAAGAAGGGTCAGAGAAAGGCCGAAACATGTCTGCCTAACAGAGCCTTACTACTACCACCCTCAACAAAAGTGGAGCGCTATCAATAAATTATCCAGATTTGGGAGACTACAAGTCCATTACTTAAACACTGATTGCACCATTGGAAGAACTGCCAGCAGCTGCCATACACAGCACCATTATAGGCTTCTTTCACACTAGCATTTTTGCTGGATCCGGCAGGGTTCAGCAAAAACGCTTCCGTTACTGATAATACAACCAGCTGCATCCGTTATGAACGGATCCGGTTGTATTATTTCTAACATTGCCAAGACAGCATTAACTCCATTGAAAGTCAATGGGGGACAGATCCATTTTCTATTGTGTAAGAGAAAACGGATCTGTCCGCATCTCAGGACGGAAAGCAAACCACAGCATGCTGCAGTTTGCTCTTCGGTATGAGAACGGAATGCATTTTGGAGAACTCCGTTCTGTTCAGTTTTGTCCCCATTGACAATGAATGGGGACAAAATGGAAGCGTTTTTTTCCGGTATTGAGACCCCTATGACGGAACACAATACCGGAAAATTTAAACACTAGTGTGAAAGTAGCCTACGACATTTCAAGCACTTGATACTTTGGCGACTGAAGACAGGCATGCACGGAGTATCCAATCATTAGGATATCATACCAGCAGGAGAAGTCACTGCTGTGGTGCACTACAAACAGCAGGGACCCCATAAACTGGCTCCAACAGAACCCCCATCAAGGACAAGGTGGAGACTTGATATATTGTGCATTTTGACAGAAAGAGGGGAATCATTTATCATTCTCTGCCCCCACCCCCACATCAGTTTTCTGACATAAAAAATGTTTTGCAATTTTTTTAGAAAATAGATGTGTCACCAAAAAAATCTGAATTATACACTGAAGTGACACAGAGCAGAATGACGATTTAGGTTTAATTCATGATATAAAGCAAAGGTCTGCACATCATACCTTGTATTTCAACTAGTATCATTTTTATCCCATTCTCTTATTCACATCCAGACCTAATAACTTTCACAGCTGAGGGTTTGCTACAATTGTATCAAAACTAGACAGACAATCCACTGTGAGGTAAGTGCATCAGCAGAACAAGCCACTCCTTTGTCCTGACTGGATACATTGTGACACAACCTCAGCTGTGAGAAGTATTAGGTAAGGAATGTTTTTCAGCTTCTGGGTATGAACAAAAATGTCCCTACTGACTGACAGCTCGCAGAGCTTAGAAGTTTCAGCTTATTCTTAATGTCATTTACAAAGCACTGGGGATACAAATAGAAGGTTATAATGTTCAGAGCTGGAACGTACAATCTTTGACGGAGTCTTGGGCTTCTGCTGCAGCGCTTTCTTGGCTTTGGCAGCTGCTGCTTGAGCCTGGTGGATCCTCTCTGCAACACAACCCACAACAGACAATGAAGGATTGGACAGCTGCAGCTGATTTCTGCATGAAGCATCTCAGTAATGTTTTTACCAAACTCTTCCTCGCTCCGGTCTCGGTGGAGGTAGATCCAGAGCTTGCGGCCAATATCGTATTTCACACAGGGATCTTTCTCATAGTGCAGTCGGTCCAGAGCTCCGCTCACCACGGTGTTGACCTGACGACCATGAGGAGAGGACACCACATGACAAGGAGCAAGATGACCACACGGAGAAATTACCCAACCCACAAGGTTGTATTAGGTCCCCAAAGTCATCTAAGAGGTGCATCTTATGTGACTTCAGTCTCTGCCAGTCATGTGACACAATCATACAAAGGCTCAGATAGTGACCACTAAGAGCCTAAGGACATCTGGACCCTTTATCATTTATATCCTCCCACAAATGGAAGCAAACACATTGCAAATCTGAACCCGTGTAAGTGCTGTAAACTCCTGTTAAAGGGGTTGACTGGGCTTTTACTATTGATGACCTATCCTAAGGATAGGTTATCAATATCAGATCGGCGAGACTCCGACACCCAGCACCCCCGCCGATCAGCTGTATGAGGAGACGATGTGCACGTGCCATCTCCTGTCTTTCTTCCTGTTCACCGCTGCTTTGCCATAGACAGCAGCAGGCAGAGAGAAGGGAGATAGAACGTGCGCACTGCGTCTCTTCATACAGCTGACCCACGCCAATCTGATATTAAAGAAGAACTCCCGCAAAAATGTTTATTCCATGTCCTGCTAGAAATGTACATGATGTAATGTGTAGTGAATGTCATTTTCTTACCAGTAGCTGAATTTTTGAGTTATATCATCCTGAAGTTTCTTATCTGTGTCATGTGACTAGGAATTAGACCCACCAACTCACACATCATCTTATGTGTGGACAGGAAGTCCAATTTTCTATGCATTCCTATGGGAGCCTCACTTTCAGTCTCATAGTAATGAATAGAGAAGTGACTGGCTTGCTGTCCTGGGTCAGTTGGAGGTCAGGGAGTTGGTCACATGACCCAGCTACAATAAGAAGAGATTGGAAACTCTCAATTTCAGCCTCTGATAAGAAAATGTCATTCACTACAGATTAGATCATGCACCTTTCGAACAGGTCAGAAAATAAAATTTTTTGCGGGAGTTCTTCTTTAATGACTTATCCTGAGGACAGGTCATCAATAGTAAAAGCCCGGACAACCCCTTTAAGTGCGCAAGTTCTTGGCCGCACAGAGCACAACTCACCTGAGCGCTAGTGACGTCCGGTGCCAGGAACTGAGAGTCCTTGAGCAGCTCACAGATTTCCGCACGTGTTCCTTCTCCATTGGGGAGTCGGGCAGCAGCATCTCGCACTAGTGAAGAAGCCAGCAGTTACACTGGAAGTCATTACTATTTGTTTCCACTCTAGAGACACCGAACCATTGTCACTGCTTACCGAGAGACAAAATGGTGACATATGCAGGCCGGTCAGAACGCAATAAGGAATGCTCTCGCGCTTTGTTCAGGGACGTCTCCTTGTCAAACACACCTTTTACAGGACCCACAACAGATTCGAAGCCATGCATGCGGAACGTGAAGGCTTTGTGAGGCTGGAGATAGCGGTGGCGCTCCTGGGGGAGGGGTGAAATAAGGAACAAGGTCAAGAGACTGAGCGGACACTGGCGACACAAAGTGACAAATCATACGGACAGTTAGACATTGGACAGTCTACAGACAAGGCCCTCAGAAAACTACACAAGGAAAAGGGGGAAGGACCCAGAACCTTCCCTCACATAATCATCTCCACAGAGAGCTGTCTATGAGACAGGCTCCATTACCACATCAGCCAAATACTCCTCTCATCTTCTGAAGTCTTACCTGCTCCTGGAAGATCCGCTTCTCATCCCCAGAACTGGGACGCACAATGTAATCCGTCCTCCTAAAACAAGACACAGGATAAGTATACAGAACATTCCCTTCCTATATTAATCTGTGCGCAGCGTGCAAGGCCTCTGATCTGTGATACGCGGTCACGGCATCACTTACACTCTGGGGACTGGCATCCCGCTGTCTGAACACTCTTCATTCTCCTGGAGAAGAAATCAAAGACAGAGAATACCATTACAACCATTCCCCTAGGAATAAGGGCTCATATACATGACTGTATGTATTTTGCGATCCGCAAAAAATAAGGATGACATCCGTGTGCATTCCGTATTTTGTGGAACGGAACAGCTGGTCCCTAATAGAACAGTCCTATCCTGGTCCGTAATGCAGACATTAATAGGACATGTTCTATTATTTTATGGAATGGACATATGGAAACGGATTGAACCATTGAAATGAATGGTTCCGCATATGGTCCGCAAAAAACAAAACAAAAAAAACCCAACGGACACGGAAGGAAAATACGTTTGTGTGCATGAGCCCTAAAACACAGGCATCGAGAGAGGTGTTCAGCCTCCAATTATGACAAAGTACTAACCGCCTCGTCACTGCTCTCACCTTGGGTAATATGTGATCCTTCGTCTCTAACCAGAGGTGAAATAGCGCCACAAGCTCCTTCTCTGAGTCACTGGGGGGACCTAAAAAAACAGAAAATTAGATGTCTATTCACTGCAACCAAGTTATGGAGGCATGAGGCGCCAGTGACTCACCAAGACATCTCCACTGCTGAGTTTTCTCCTTGAATTCAACGTATGGAGTGAAGCCAGATAAAGTACCTGAGCAGAGAAAACTAAAATGAATCATTTCACAATATCCCGTCCGTAGATTACTGGATCTCACAGATTCCACCTCTCACCTTTATTGTCCCCACCAAGATACAGGAGAGCAGAATGAACCAATTCACACCAGTTAGAGGCCGCCGAGTACCAACTGTTCAGGGTACTAGCGGCTGATGACTGCCAATGCGACACCTTATCCTCCAACTGTAACATAAAATCATCATCAACAGTTCAATATAATAAAGATTAACCACTGTATAATAAGTTCTGAAGTTGTAACAGGCTTTTCATCTCAATGCCTCAACATTTTAAAAGACATCTAATGCTATCCGTGAAAAGGAGGGCCTTTAGTATAGAAAACCTCCACATGGGCTATGGGGCTCCGATACGAGTATATGGTGCCACGGCAGTGTGACTAAACATACTGTAAAAAAATCTGCGTGTGATGTGATGTTCGCCTCTTACCAGCATGAGACTGGAGGGGCCCTCCACCATCAGAATATCCAGTAACAACGTAAAGAAGCTAGCCGAAATCTCATTGAATGGTAAAGGCGGCTTCACATCATCCATGGGTCTGCAGAAGAAGATGACAACAAGTTCAAAACTAAATAAGACAAGGAGGCAGCAGAGGCTTCTGAGAAATGTCATGCAGACAACACACACAGATGGTTAGGGGATAGAAGTCAGCAGATCTGAATGACAGGACTCACTCTTCCTTCACTGCAGTCAGGGGAAGAGGGACAGGTGGGTCACTGGGTAACAGAGCAGGCATCAGGTCTGCTTCTTCAGAAACTTCAGGGTAATCATCTGGTTCTGTCTTAATAGGTTTCATCTTCTTCTTTTTCCTTTCATCTCGCTCTTTCACTCTTCTCTTCATAGTCGCCAGATCAAAAAGTGCTGACAAACAAAATGAACTAGGGTCAGACAGATGAAGTCTGCATCCACATTAGAGCAGCACATAAATACAATCTGTACGGAACCTCTACATCCGGTTTTATACTCCAGAGCTGCACTCACTGTTCTGCTGGTGCAGTTACTGTATACATACATTACTTATCCTGTACTGATCCTGAGTTACATCCTGTATTATACTCCACAGCTGTATTCACTATTCTGCTGCTGGAGTCACTGTGCAAATATATTAATTATCTTGTATTGTTGCTGACTTACATACTGTATTATACTGCAGAGCTGAACTCACTATTCTGCTGGTGGAGTCACTGTACATTTATTACATTACTTATCCTGTACTGATCCTGAGTTACATCCTGTATTTTAATCCAGAGCTGCACTCACTATTCTACTGGTGGAGTCACTATGTACACACATTACATTACTTATCCTGTGCTGATCCTGAGTTACAGCCTGTATTACACTCCAGAGCTGCACTCACTATTCTGCTGATGGAGTCACTGTGGACATACATTACTTATCCTGTACTGATCCTGAGTTATATACTGTATTACAACCCGGAGCTGCACTCAATGCTCTGCTGGTGTCGTCACTGTGTACATACATTACATTAATTATTCTGTACTGATCCTGAGTTATCATACTCCAGAGTTGCACTCACTATTTTGATGGTGGAATAAATGTGTACATACATTACTTATCCTGTACTGATCCAGAGTTACATCCTGTATTATACTTAAGAGCTGCGCTCAGTATTCTGCTAGTGGAGTCATGGTGACCATACATTTCTCATCTTGTCATGATTCTGAATTCCATTGTGAATTATACTCCAGAGTAGAGCTGGGCGATATGGCCAAAAAAAAAACTCGTTTTTTTTTAAATTTTGGACGATTCACGATTTAAATCTCAATTTTCTTATGTTATTAAAAAATATAAAAAAATAAATAAAAAGAGCCTACTGTGCCCCCATCAGACCTCACATCAGCCCACTGTGCCCTCATCAGACCCCACATCAGCCCATTGTGCCCCATCAGACCCCACATCAGCCCACTGTGCCCCCATCAAGACCCCACATCAGCCCACTGTGCCCCCATCAGACCCCACATCAGCCCACTGTGCCCCCATCAGACCTCACATCAGCCCACTGTGCCCCCATCAGACCTCAGATCAGCCACTCCCCTGTCAGATCAGCCCACTGTGCCCCCATCAGACCTCAGATCAGCCCACTGTGCCCCCATCAGACCTCAGATCAGCCCACTGTGCCCCCATCAGACCTCAGATCAGGCCCACTGTGCCCCCATCAGACTTCAGATCAGCCCACTGTGCCCCCATCAGACCTCACATCAGCCCACTGTGCCCCCATCAGACCTCAGATCAGCCCACTGTGCCCCCATCAGACCTCAGATCAGCCCACTGTGCCCCCATCAGACCTCAGATAAGCCCACATTAGTGCCCCCTTCAGACCTCAGAACAGCCCACATTAGTGCCCCCTTGAAACCTCAGATTAGCCCACAGTAGTGCCCCCTTCAGCCCTCAGAACAGCCCACTAGGCCACCATAAGAATAAAATAAAAAAATCCCTTACCTGTCCTGCGCCGCGGCTCCGCTCCACGTCCGGCGCCCCTCTTCTTCTGCCGGCGCTGCACTGTCACCTGACTGCGTGCAGTGTCAGGTCAGAGTGCGCGCACTACGTCCTGACTATGTATGCGGTCAGGACAGTGCAGCGCGGCTCCGGAGAAGAAGAGGAGCGCCGGACACCGGAGCGGAGCCACGGCGCAGGACAGGTGAGAGATTTTTTTTAATTTTATCTGGCGGGCGCCATTTTAGGAAAATCAAGTTCACGATTTTCCTAAAAAATAAAATCGTGAGGCTTTCAATTGGCAAATTAATCAAATTAATTTGATTAATCGCCCAGCCCTACTCCAGAGTAGGGCTGAAACGATTTATCGATCTAATCGATGAAATCGACACAAAAAAATCTTCGAAGCAAATTTTCTGCATCGAGGATTCGTTTGTGTCACATGACCACAGAGCAGGAGTAAAGCACTATCTATTACTCCCACTTACCCGACGTAACACCGCGTCATGACTGATGCGGGACTGATGGCAAAGGGGGCACCTTTAGGCACTGGGGGGCATCTGGGGGCAAGCTGGTGGTACTGGGAGGCACTGGGAGGGCAAGATGGTGGCAATGGGAGGCAAGCTGTTGGCACCGGGGGGGGCAAGCTGGAGGCATAGGGGAGCTGATGGCACTAGGGGTAACTGATGGCATATAGGAATGATGGCATATAGGAATGATGGCACAGGGGTTAATGATGGCATATAGCACGGGGGGGGTCTGATGACTTTTTATAAAGGTAAATGTTCTTTTAATTAGTTATTTCCTATTAGAGTACTTGATTATTCGATATATTACTTCATTACTAAAATAATTGTTTGCTGCAGCCCTACTCCAGAGATGCACTCATTATTCTGTATGCATACAAGAGCATATGCAGCAAAGAGCCTCTAGCATTCACCAGAGTTTTATGTGATATTGCTATGTATTTGTATATGGTGCAGAGATTCATTTTTCCACAGATGCAGTTGGGGGAACAATTTGCTAAAATGATTTACTTAATAAAACGTGCTGCAAAACTCAGATGTGCTTGTGTAATGGTTCTACATACTGCTGCAGGTGCCCTAAGCTGTGGACACCACTTAATTCTGAGTCATAAAGCAGTCCGTTACCTGCCAGAGAATTCTTCCTGCCGGCATTTACACGAGTCATGATGTCATTCATGGTCACGTCGTCCATCATGAGGTCTGGATGATCCTGCAGCAGAGACAAGCGAGTCATTATATGATCTACAACCACAAAGCATCTGCATATATGGCCTATGACATTATCAGGAGTTCTTACTGTCCCTGGACAGACAGCACTGTGACCTCCAACTGCCCAGTATTAGAGAATTCAACCCTCCCCCTCGTTACCCCAATCAATGTCACAGAGGAGCATAAATGTCTTTTGTGTGTACAATATACACACACGTCTTTTCTTTTAATTAAAAAAAAAAAAAGAAAAGAAATATTCTTTAGTATTATTAGTATATAGCGGTCTTTTGCTTACATCATATAACTACATATACATCTTTTTGCTGGTGCACAAATGTCTTTGATTTTTTTCATATAAAAAAAGTCTTACTTTTTGTAATAGCATAGTAGTCTATCAAGTGTGACTTATACATGCATTTGGGTATTTTATTTAATAAATTTTCACACATTTTCTCCACCCAATTCCTTTCAGTTTCCCTAAGAAAGCAAAAAGCTTAAAATGTCCAAATTTCCCCTAGATGAATATCTTAATCCCCTCCCACCTCCACAAAAAAAAAACCATATTAGAGCATACTTTAAGACACCTTTTCTAACATGGCAGGTTTAGATGAGCGGCTCAGCTCTATGCATGGCAGTATAACGCTATAATACTGTCATCAATTAAAGGGGTATTCTCATCTTGGACAATGGGGGCATATCGCTAGGATATGCCCCCATTGTCCTATAGGTGCGGGTCCCGCACCTATATCGAGAACGGAGCCCCCAAAGTGAAGAAGTGCGCACTGTGCAAGCGCGGCCCGCTCTCCATTCACTTCTATGGGGCCGCCGCAAATAGCCGAGCGCTGGCTCGGCTATCTCCGTCGGCTCCATAGAAATGAATGGGAGCGGTGGCCGTGCATGCGCAGTGCGCTCCCAGGACCCGCACCTATAGGACAATGGGGGCATATCCTAGCGATATGCCCCCATTGTCCAAGATGAGAATACCCCTTTAATGTTCTGAAACACCATGATTTCAGTGCAGTTACAATTTCTTTGTTACAATAATCATCTGTACAGCTCAGGATTTTCTTCTATACAGAAATGTGCTACAAGAAGACTGTAACCCTTGCAGCCGCCTGTCTGCATTCTTCTCCACAGCTTCCCTTTCCTAACTGTTGCTGCTACTTTTGCCATTAAAAGGTTAGCAGGAGATGTCTGAGCATCCATAAATCATCTTCTCCTGTTTCCTCCAGTTCAGCTTCTCAGTGCCCAGAAACATTTACGATATATAGGCTGCGAGACATTAAGAAGTACCATCAGCCTTAGGGTGGTGAGTGGGACTCATGGACCCCTATGAAACTGAAGCCCCATCATCTGTAAATTAAGATTAATCTTTGTATGGTGAAAAGTTCTGTAACTTTCTAAATGCTGGGCTTCCTTTCCTCACCTTTTTCATGATATCTACATCTCTCATTGAATGGGAACAACGCTGTAGAAGTTCATGAACACTGAACAAGACACAAACTTCTGAGTGCAGAACAGAATATTTCTACTCACTGGCAGCAAGCAGACATTTTTATAACTGTGGGCAACTGAAACACAAAGTTTAGTCGTAAAGTGAGGCATTCTCAGTGTACAAGAACTGCTTCATTTATATAAAACCAGGCTTGTATGGACAAAGGGTCATCAGGGCTATGTCCTATGTCACTTACCGGCTGATATTTCCTCTTCTCACGGTGTTTTCGTAGCAACAGCTTGAAGTCACGCTCCGTCAGCTCAACTTTGTCTTCAACAGAAAAAAATGGAGTTCAAGTCTAGATCTCAGCTCCAAAATACATGAAGATAATGTCAGACGGTCCACCATTTCTGGAGGGTGTGGACTACTTACCTGCAGTCTTCATGTCCTGAGTGGAAAGTGTGGGGACTGAGCGGACTGGAAGGGCAGCCCCAGGGGACTGGGTGGGCGACCCCGGTAACCAGGTGCTCAAATCTAAATATGAAGGAAGAGGCTTTATTACATCTACAGAATTGGTGGAAGTGGGAGGACACATAAGGCCCTGAGTCTTGGATCCTCACCTTCTTCCTCAGAGGACAGGGTGGTGTCTCCACACTCCTCCTTCACCTCCCGCAGGATCTTCAGATAACGCCGCTGCGCCCGCCTCTCTCTCTCCTCAGGCGAGTTCCGCAATGAGGCTGGTTTCCTTTTCATCACCAGGTCTGGACCCTTCTTTCTTGCAACATCTAGAAGTTCCTACAAAGAGCAGATCCATCCAGATCACTGACACTGGTGCAAAGAGGCAGCACTAGGCATGTCTACTGATGACTGAGGGGCATTACCTTCCTGGATGCCAGGATTTGCTTCAGTAGGTTGTGAAAATACTGCTGCTGAGACGTCAGGTATCTTTTATACTGGGACTTCAGACACAGCTGCCGATACTTCACCACCTCCGGGTTCAAATGACCGTCTGATATGCAAAGATAAGGGGAAGAAAGTGTGTAATATATATATTAGCTTTATAAAGATCCCCGAGCCCCTCCCATCTGCCTGGAAGCAAATATCAGAAATTGATTTATTTGCAGTACGGCTTTTTCTATGGTACCCTTTTTATAACTCACTCATGTGTCATCATAATTTTTTCAGTCAATTAAAACCAGATAGTGGTAAAACATTTTTTCTATCTACTTTTATTTTCTGACTGTAGATTCTTTATTCCATTTTCTATGCGAGATTATGCAGGCAGACAACCAGACTGAGCACATGGCTATTATTCATGTTTTGCGGATCTACAATTTGCGTCTGCATGAGCCCTTAGGCTAGACTAGGCTACCACCAGGGAGCAGCTTGTCGGAGATATCTGGATCCAGAATTGCTGGAAGCTGCAAGACCTACCGGCTCCATTAACTATAATGGGGACCAGCAGAGATCCAGAGGCAACCCGGCAAATATGTAGAGAATCTGACTAAAACGGCTGTGCGCAGCTTGGTATCGCAGCTCAGCCCCATGTGACCGATGAACGTAACGTCATACGGCCTAGGAAATGTTGGAGAAGGCTGTGTAGCGCTACTGTGAGAACTGCTTACTTCTCAAACAGCTGATCAGCAGGGTCCCAGATGTTGGACCCCATCGTTCAGATTCGGATTGCCTGGGCTCTCAGCTGTAAACTCTCCCCTACCCTTCCCCCTTGCTTGAGTGAGTGCTCTAGCAGCTCGCAGCATAAAATAAAAAGTAATTCCCCTATTGCTTTTTGTTTACTTTTTTTACGGTATTTTTTCATGGTATAAATAAAAATTTAGCTGTATTCTACAGACTGCTATGCTTACACCAGTACCAGGCATGTACAGTACATATACAATAGCTATATCTTACCCATCAACTTCCCATAATTTTTAGTTTTTGGAAGGGGGAAAATTATAGTAATTTACTTTTTTTTTAGTTTTACATCATTTTTTTGTATAGAATATATTTTGCCTTTATTCTAAGGGTCGCTACATTTACACCAATACGAAGATATGTATAGGTTTTTGGTACCATTTTTGGGAACATAAAACTCAAGGCGGGAAAATTATCATAGACCAGCGTTTTGGGCTGGTCTATGATATTTCCTGAGTTGCCAGAGGATGCGCCCAATTTATGATGAAGCGCAGGCCGTATAGTATATTAGGCGCATCCTCCAGGAGCCTGTGCACCTAAACAGAAATCTACAGCAGCTATGAGCTGCTGCAAATTTTTGTCTTTATGCCATAAAACTGGCTTAAATGAAGATAAATTTGCCCCTCCCACTAACCCACCCTTCACCAGACGCCCTTCTCAGGAAAGTGGCGAGGTCCATGGTAGCGGAATCCATAACGGAATTCTTAGATAACTCAAACCTTGTACGTTGAACTTGAAAACACAAGTTCGCTCATCCCCAGTTGTAAACAATTATATTCTCACTGACAGCAAGCAGAGATCTTAGAATAACCGTGGCACTGAAATACTCTGCAAATTAGCGAGCTGCCTTTGCTTGTGATTATACAATGATTACGATTTATTATGTGACAGATGCAGAGTCAGACTCACCCCTGAAGAGCTTCTGGGCAATGTGCACAGGATTCCCAAAGCGGAAGTTCTCCCCCCTGAAGAGGGACTGAACGGTCTGCTCCTGCTGCTCCGTGTTGTTCTCTGGGAAGGATGGAAGAAACTGGCGCAAGTGTTCCCGCTGCGAGTCTGACAAGACGTTCTGCCATGTGTCCATGCTGACCACATCAAAGAAGAGCTCAGGCTGAGGACAGAGAGAAGTAGAGACACTGAAATCCCAAGAACAAACAAAGAAGTTTGAGAAATCAGATCACTCCCATCATCCCTAGGAGGAAGTCAGTTATCCACTGCTGTAAAATCAGGCAGTTCCTGGTTTCAGCTACATCTAATAAATGTTTTTTTTTTTTTTTATTTCAGGCACAGATAGCGTTGCAACAGTTAGTTGCGCTGCCATCTGAGACTTTTCCCCGCTCACGCCAGGTCTAAAATCGTGGGCTGAGAAGGGGACGGGTTCGATTTACGACTTTCTATGCTTGTTTTAGGAGGCTGCTCTGAAGTTGTCTTACATTTAGAATTGGCAATGGATGCACCAAAGTTATGGAGCGGCCGGCGCCTCTTCATAACTTCGGCGGATACTCCGCCAGCACAGGGCCTTTATTAAGACTGGCGTCTAAAACTCCGGTCTTAATAAATGTGCCCCTTAGATTTGACATTCTGGAGTCTTGGCAAGCTGGCTGACAATTGCTGTGGTGGCTGCTGCATTAATCATAATGGTGGCAACCCAGCATTCCGGGACACAGAAGAGTAATAAAAGCTGAAGTGAGTTTTGAAAAATCTGTGTTGAAGTCAGTGCTCTGTACCTACAGCTGCAAAGAAAGGTGGGAGATCTGACAAAATGGTGCAGCGGTAGGGAGTTCTGATGACCATGGAGCATCTGATGGAGGTCCTCAGTATGTGAATGTTCTCCACAGCCATCAATAGCAGCATGTATAAATTCTAACCTGACTCATACTGCAGCACCCCTGCTGAAATACCCAAATATACTCGCTAAACACACCTCCCTGACCTAATACTTCTCACATCTGAGGTTTTGCTACAATTGTATCTGGTCTAGACAATACTCAGTGAGGAGAACAGGCTCCACACTGAAACATGCCGATTACTGGTGGGAGATCCACCAATAAGAGGGGGCACCGTTTTCGGGGAGATAACCTTGCTTTTAAGAAGGGGTAGCCCAGAGGGATGATAATTACTATATTTTCATTAAGCATTATTAAATGTTATGTTTTAAACTACTGGTTTATTCCTACTGGCAGTGATAATGCACTGATACACTGCAACAGACCCTCAGCATAATGAAGTATTCAGGCCATACAGGATTTTTGTGCCTGAATTCCTCCATTCACTCGCAGCAAGCATGTGTAGCCGATTTACTGCAGTAATAAATGCGACTGAAAATCCCTCTTATTTTTCTGAGTAGGGTTGGTTCTGAAACAAGGACATGAACCAGCTGTATGAACATACAAGAGACGATCCAGCACTGTGGTAAAAAATATAACGATCAGCTTTTAATTGCTTATTTAAAAAAAAAAAAAAAAAAAAACAAACAAACAGCAACTCTACTCCGTAACACATGAAAAAATAGACACTCTTCTGACCCTCAAAGTACATTTTTAGGACATTGGCAGCACAGACAAGGGAAGGCTCTGATTTTTTGAAATACTGGTAGTTTATGACAACTATACAGCAATGGCAGCAGGTTGATGATGTGTAAATTTGCTGACTGACTCCTTGAGGACAGGCCATCGATATCAAAATCCTGGACAATCCCCGTAATGGGGTTCTTCAGGAATTTAAAAAATGAAAATACTTAAATATTACTTTATAATAAATATATTCCCAAATACCTTTCATTAGTTATAATGTCTTGTTTTGTCTAGGCAGTAATCATTAGGAGAAACAAAATGGCCGCTGTCCTATTAGTACACACAAAACCTGTCCTAATCACTGTAGGACATGTTACTTCACAACACTGAGATAAAGAGCTGCCTCGTTCTCCTCTCTGCTCTGACTGTCAGGAATTATGATACTGAATACAGCTGAATCTTTGTGGGAATGGAGCTCATGAGGAGACATGAAGTACAGAGTGGAGGGTGAGGAGTGGCTAATGAGCAGCAGCTCTTGTATACAGTCTCCATTACCACAGCAACACATTACCACAGTCTGTCCTGTCTGTCCTCTCTTTACTTCATGTCTCCTCATTAACTAAATTCCCCAGAGATTCAGCTAAAGTTCAGGATCATAAGTAGAGCAGAGATGATGATGAGGCAGCTCTTTACCTCAGTGATGTGAAGTAACTTGTCCTTATGTGTGATCAGGACAGATTTTGTGTGTACTAATAGGACTGTGGCCATTTTGTTTTCCCTGATGATTGCTCCCCAGACAAAACAAGCATTATAACTAATGAAAGGTATTTGAGAATATACTTATAATAAAGTAATATTTAAGTATTTTCATTTTCTAAATTCCCGGAGAACCCCTTTAAAGGGGTTTTCGGGGATTTTGATACTGGTGAGCTATCCTCAGGATAGCTCATCATTATCTGATTGGTGGGGGTCTGACACTTGGGACTCCGACAATCAGTTGTTTGAGAAGGCACCGGCGCTAACCACTTACAGCTCCGTGCATTGTATAGCAGCTGTGCTTGGTATCGTGCTCAGCCCCAATGCAGTGAATGGGGTTGAACGAGAAACCAAGCACAGCCGCTATACAATGCACGGAGCTGTAAGTGGTAAGCCCCGGTGCCTTCTCAAACAACTGATTGTCGGGGTCCCAGGTGTTGGACCCCCACCGATCAGATAATGATGACCTGAGGACAGGTCATCAATAGTAAAATCCCTTTAAGAAAAAAAAAAGTAATATTTTTTTTTTTTTATGTTACTACCAAAATACATCATCTTGTGCAAATATTACATTAAAAAAACTACACTTCTAAGGTAACTAAAAGACAGCAATAACCTGAAGAATTTAAAAGTTATTCAGTGGGAAACCTTAGCAGTATAAAAAAAAAGTCATGTGTGGCTAGCATCTTGGAGGACACATCCTCATGCAGGCCGGTCATTGGCTGCAGTGACGCACATGACCCTGTCCATATCGGGGACTGGAAGGTCAGCCAGAGTGAAAGGGAGCAGATGATTATAATTCTTTCCTCAGGTACCACACAACAAGGGATCTCATCAAAAAGAGACCCAATCCTAGAATGTCCTTTGAGGACTTTACAAATATCAGCATGCTTGTTATGGCGCTACAAAAAAATCCACCATTTCTGCAAATAAAATAGATAAATGCCATGTCATAGTGTGTAAAAAAAGAGCAAGGCCGGCTAAGTGCAAATCTTCATGTCCACTGAGAACGAACATTTGTACAAAAGCGTGTTCCGGATACCTGGCCCGTGTAAAGGTGCTGCCGATCACCCGGCAAATAAGCAAAATACTAATTTGTCAGGGGATCGCATCATTAATCCGGCACTGAAAACTGCTGTCTGACGGCAGCACATCTCCCTGTGTAAACAGGGGATGTGCTGCCGACAATATGCAAAGTGAACAGTGGATGATACAAACATCGGCCCCCTTGATTTTGTGCCTGGCTGTTTGAAAGGCTCTTTAAATCAGCCCCGACTGTCTTGAATAGCGTTGATGGGTGCTGGTTATTGGCCCAGTATCCGGCTGCGTGAGGCCTCTTTCAGACCAGAGTGTCCAGTATGGAAAACACGCTGGGTGTGGGAGCGTGATTTCCCATTATAGACACTGCTTGTTTCACAGGATCACACAGCATTATAAGGATTATATAATACTAGGTGTCAATGACTTGTAGCTACTTAAAGGGGTTGTCCAGGTTCAGAGCTAAACCCGGACATATCCTCATTTTCACCCAGGCAGCCCCTCTGACATGAGCATGGGAACATTTCATGCTCCGATGCTCTCCCTTGCCCTGTGCTATATCGTACAGTACAAGGGCTGTTTTGTTTATATTTTTACACTGCTAGGCAGAGGCTTCCTCCTAGCAATGTTGCCGATGACATCCCCGGGCTCAGTGCTAGGCAAAAGCCTCCGCCTATCTTTACCCATGGAGAGCCCAGTACGTCACTGGATCTCCAAAAAAGCCTTTTCCCTGCGTGATTGAGCTTTAATTACACCTACAGCATTATATCATGATAACTCTGCAGATGAAAGGTCGGGCAGAGACACACAGCATTATAAATCATGACAAGTGTCCATAAACAGGAAATCACGCTCCCACAGCCGGGGTGTTTTCCATAAGAAGACCCTACCAGGGCTCTGTCCTCAGCCTCGCCTATCTACAGCCTGATTCAGGGAGGACTGATGGAGGTCAGTTCACTTCTAGAGGGTTTACTGGGCGATTCTTACTAACATGGGGCTTATAACAATTGTCTTGATGGTCATTCTGTAGGTGAAACAGAGTTCTGTTTAATGGCAGGCACATTGGGGGTGAGATATATACAGATAATGTGCTTACATCCTCCAGCAAATCTTCAGGAAGACCGACTCTTGTCCCTCCAAGTAAACACGGTTCCATGATTCCTGTCCCATTGCTGTCCAAGCACGGCCCCAGATCCAGGGGATCAGTCAGCATAGTGTCAAGGGAGTCCATGTCCTCTTAGCTGGAGGGGGACATGATCCAGAAGGTAAATCAAGGGACTATCAGTCCTGCCCCTCTACATAATGCACATCCCATCCCTCTACTCCCCATTCTACATGACATACGTGTCCCTCTACCCTCATCTACATAATGCTCAGCCTGCCCATGTACCCCCCCCCCCATCTACATGAAACACTACTGTCCCCCTACCGCCCCAATCTATATGACATTTATCCTGTCCCTCTACCCCCCAATCAAAGTAACAGCGCGCCCATCTACCTGGTGTACAGCCTGCCCCTATACTGCCCATCTACCTGGCCCACAGCCCGCCCATCTACCTGGCCCACAGCCCGCCCATCTACCTGGTGTACAGCCTGCCCCTATACTGCCCATCTACCTGGCCCACAGCCCGCCCATCTACCTGGCCCACAGCCCGCCCCTATACTGCCCATCTACCTGGTGTACAGCCTCCCCCTATACTGCCATCTACCTGGTGCACAGCCTGCCCCCTATACTGCCATCTACCTGGCCCACAGCCCGCACATCTACCTGGCCCACAGCCCACCCCTATACTGCCCATCTACCTGGTGCACAGCCTGCCCCTTTACTGCCATCTACCTGGTGAACAGCCTGCCCCTATACTGCCATCTACCTGGTGAACAGCCTGCCCCTATACTGCCATCTACCTGGTGAACAGCCTGCCCCTATACTGCCATCTACCTGGTGAACAGCCTGCCCCTATTCTGCTCATCTACCTGGTGAACAGCCTGCCCCTATACTGCCATCTACCTGGTGCACAGCCTGCCCCTATACTGCCATCTACCTGGTGCACAGCCTGCCCCTATACTGCCCATCTACCTGGTGCACAACCTGCCCCTCCCCCTCTATCTGTCCCTATATGATACCTCACCTCCCGGAGTCTCTTCACCTCCTCTTCTCAGTGACATTGATTCGCCCGCACCGTGCAGCTCGGCTCCTCGATCTTCGGGACATCCTGCCCGGTACCGGCTTCCGTTTTCCTTGCCGGAAGTGACCCGCCGGAAGCAAACAGCCAAACTTGGAAACACTTCGGATACCCATCATGCAGTGCGCGGTGGCAGGAAAACATGTTGCATGTCGGGAACGCCATCCGCCAATCACTCGTAAGATAACTATGCAGCATGAGTGGGGCATGCTGGGAAAGCGAGTTACCGCTGCAGCACACTGATCGTCCAGTGAGAATCCAGCCCTGCTGAGCGCAGTGTCACACTATAGGATTAGATACAGCAGTGCATCAGATAGTATCACACTATAGAATTAGATACACCACTTCAGCAGGCAGTATCACACTATAGAATTAGATACATCACTTCAGCAGGCAGTATCACTCAATAGTATTAGATACATCACTTCAGCAGGAAGTGTCACACAGTAGGATTAGATACATCACTTTAGCAGGCAGTATCACACAATAGGTTTAGATACTTAAATGGGTTGTCCTAGTTATAAAAAATATATACAGTACTGTAAATCTGATGGGCAGCAATATATAACTAAGTTAAGCAAGTTTAAGACAAAAAAAAATTTCCTCATTTCCCTGGTTCTCCTCTGGCCTTTGTTTACATGCAGTAATAACAATCTCCGCCCCTCCCCCTTCCTACTCTGCAAAGGTAGTGAATACAAGTGCTGAGTGACATGTCTGCAGGAATACTCAGCAGCATGTTGTATGTGTAGGACTACAAGTCCCAGCTGTACAATGACACTGCTGATACACACAGGATCTTCCCCCTACCTGTTCTTGTACAGTCATGGCCAAAAGTTTTGAGAATGACACAAATATTATATTTTCACATGATCTGCTGCCCTCTGGTTTTTATGTGTGTTTGTCAGATGTTTTTATCACACACAGAAATATAATTGCAATCATATTATGAGTAACAAAAGCTTATATTGACAGTTAGAATGAGTTAATGCAGCAAGTCAATATTTGCAGTGTTGACCCTTCTTCTTCAGGACCTCTGCAATTCTCCCTGGCATGCTCTCAATCAACTTCTGGACCAAATCCTGACTGATAGCAGTCCATTCTTGCACAATCAATGCTTGCATTTTGTCAGAATTTGTAGGTTTTTGTTTGTCCACCCGTCTCTTGATGATTGACCACAAGTTCTCAATGGGATTAAGATCTGGGGAGTTTCCAGGCCATGGACCCAAAATCTCTATGTTTTGTTCCCTGAGCCATTTAGTTATCACCTTTGCTTTATGGCAAGGTGCTCCATCATGCTGGAAAAGGCATTGTTGATCGCCAAACTGCTCTTGGAAGGTTGGGAGAAGTTGCTCTCGGAGGACATTCTGGTACCATTCTTTATTCATGGCTGTGTTTTTAGGCAAGACTGTGAGAGAGCCGATTCCCTTGGCTGAGAAGCAACCCCACACATGAATGGTTTCAGGATGCTTTACAGTTGGCATGAGACAAGACTGGTGGTAGCGCTCACCTCGTCTTCTCCGAATAAGCTGTTTTCCAGATGTCCCAAACAATCGAAAAGGGGATTCATCAGAGAAAATGACTTTACCCCAGTCCTCAGCAGTCCACTCACTGTACCTTTTGCAGAATATCAGTCTGTCCCTGATGTTTTTTCTGGAGAGAAGTGGCTTCTTTGCTGCCCTCCTTGAGACCAGGCCTTGCTCCAAGAGTCTCCACCTCACAGTGCGTGCAGATGCACTCACACCTGCCTGCTGCCATTCCTGAGCAAGCTCTGCACTGCTGGTAGCCCGATCCCGCAGCTGAAACACTTTTAAGAGACGGTCCTGGCGCTTGCTGGTCTTTCTTGGGCGCCCTGGAGCCTTTTTGGCAACAATGGAACCTCTCTCCTTGAAGTTCTTGATGATGCGATAGATTGTTGACTGAGGTGCAATCTTTCTAGCTGCGATACTCTTCCCTGTTAGGCCATTTTTGTGCAGTGCAATGATGACTGCACGTGTTTCTTTAGAGATAACCATGGTTAACAGAAGAGAAACAATGATGCCAAGCACCAGCCTCCTTTTAAAGTGTCCAGTGGTGTCATTCTTACTTAATCATGACAGGTTGATCTCCAGCCCTGTCCTCATCAACACCCACACCTGTGTTAATGGAGCAATCACTGAAACGATGTTAGCTGGTCCTTTTAAGGCAGGGCCGCAATGATGTTGAAATGTGTTTTGGGGAATAAAGTTCATTTTCTAGGCAAATATTGACTTTGCAAGTAATTGCTGTTAAGCTGATCACTCTTTATAACATTCTGGAGTATATGGAAATTGCCATTATAAAAACTGAAGCAGTAGACTTTGTAAAAATTAATATTTGTATCATTCTCAAAACTTTTGGCCATGACTGTATATATATATATATATATATATATATATATATATATGCAGGGGCCTTTATACTTGGCCCAAAACAATGCTAATATATATTTGTGCCCCAGTATAAAGTGACCCCAAATAGGGGTTCTGTGGCCCCATATGCCATATATGCCCCTTTAATGGCCCCAGTGCTATATATATATATATATATATATATATATATATATATATATATATAATATATGCCCCCATTCATGCTCCAAATACATATTGTCCAATTGCTCCATATGCATATAGATGTATGTATATATGCCCCAGAATTATATACATACATAGATATGTATATAAAATGTCCCCCCGTGACCGGGTGCCACCCTTGCATCCCAGCGCGCCTGCAGGAGACAGATGTCGCTCAGATGACTGGACATTAAGTCCAGTTTCAGGCACATCAAAAGGACAGAGGATCGATAAGATCCTCTGCCCTTTTGTTAAACATCTCCGGCGCTGCCGGAGGTGTTTAACATAACAGGGACAGGGAAACAAAAGGTTTCCCTGCCCCTGTATACCTTGCACCTCCGGAGATACGAGGGTAATTCACAGGCGGGAGGATCAAAGAGATCCTCAGCCTGTGAATGCCTGTGTGCTCGTGGTATATGGGGTACAAAGATAGTGGGGCCATTCTTCATCAATGGAAACCTTAAGGCCACTGGATATGTGAAATTGCTACATAATGATGTGTTTCCCTCTTTATGCACTGAAGCTGGCATGTTCCCTGAGTTTTTCCAGCAAGATGGTGCACCACCACATTATGGGTGTCAGGTCCGAGCATTCCTAGATGAACAGTTTCCTGGAAAGTGGATTGGTCGTCGTGGGCCAGTTGAATGGCCCCCAAGGTCTCCCAATCTGACCCCCTTAGACTTTTATCTTTGGGGTCATCTGAAGGCAATTGTCTATGCTGTGAAGATACGAGATGTGCAGCACTTGAAACTACGGATACTGGAAGCCTGTGCTAGCATTTCTTCTGCGGTGTTGCTATCAGTGTGTGAAGAGTGGGAGAAGAAGAGGGTTGCATTGACAATCCAACACAATGGGCAGCACTTTGAACACATTTTATAATTGGTCAGAAACTTGTAAATAACTCATAAAAGTATAAAGGCACGTTAAAACCAAGCACACCATTGTTTTTCTTTTGAAATTCTCAATAAGTTTGATGTGCAACATGACCCTCTTCCCATTGAAAAAACTAAAGTTGGATCCAAAATGGCCGACTTCAAAATGGCCGCCATAGTCACCACCCATCTTTAAAAGTTTTCCCCCTCCCATATACTAATGTGCCACAAACAGGAAGTTAATATCAACAACCATTCCCATGTTATTTAGGTGCATCCATATAAATGGCCCACCTTGTATATTGGCCCCTTACATTTTTATATTGAGATGAGAATGCCCTTTTGACATGTGACTATAGATTTCTAAGATGTTCATATTTTTTTGAGTCACAAATAGATTGGGCAGCAGCTAGACTGCTTGTTGATGGTTTCCATGACTCAAAACCTTCACAGATTAGAAATAAACTATTCTTCACCTTCCTTTGTACTAAGATGTGTTCCCATTTTTCTCCTGAATGTTTGGGAATGTGGCCTCACCCTTCTCAGTTTGCGTGTAGAAGTTTACTAATGACCTCTTTTTTCCCTCACTTGTGATTTATGAATCATTTTGCCACTCTGAACAGGCAAAGCTGCAATGTAAAGCATGGTGAATACAGCAGCCTGAGCCTGTCTGATAACACAGGGGTTAAAGATTCATCATCATAATGTACAGCTGCTTTCTTCACCCTTCAAAGAGACACCAAATACAAAAACTGTCAGTGAACTAATCCATGATGGAAAAAAACATGTTTAATGCAGCAGGATGAGGCCCAGGTAAAAATAAATACTTTATAAATATACTTGAAAACATGTAGAACAGAGGAATATGTTTTCATACATTTCAAGTTACAACTGTTAAAATACATTCCTGTTTTAGAAACGGAGAACGGCGACGCGCTTCAACCAGGCGGAAAACACTTTCCAGTTCTGTCCATCCTCCCTTGTGTTCTAATGGTGGACAGACCTATAGAGAGGTCGTAATCTTCACAGTATCTTGCAATTTGGGGACAGAGGTCAATCATTCTGGGACTATAAAATTATTTTACAGAAATGACATCACGTCTGGACGTCAGGACCAGAGTGTCGCCCTGAAGAGCCAGCGTAGATGGGACTGGAGGAAAATTTCCCAGCGTCCTGTTCACCCAGCCAGAGTACAGAGACTCTATGAGACACTGCGATGGGCATGTAACCAATGGTCAGTATACTGGTGTAATCACACACAAGGCAGCACTTCAGAAATACCGCATGTAAATTAAGCCTGAGACGCTTACGTGAATGAATTTAATGCAAGTTGATAAAACCGAGCTTTCAGCATCCTGCAGGTTTCTAAAAGTAAAAAAAAAGGTACTGCAGCATAAAAAAAAAAAAATAAATCTTTCAAATGCTGTACATGTGATTCCAGTATATCCCGAGGAATAGCCATAGGATGAAGTTACTGGGAAACAATATGGCTGAAGCGTCTTTTTAAAATCATTTTCCACAGTCACTCAGTTTAGGCCCGTACCTGATACAGCCGACCGCGGGACCACCTGGACCTTTCCATTAGGAACACACTGCTGTTGTAACTCATCCCCTTCTTATGTACAGCTATGGGGCATGACTACATGGAATGAGAGAAGGCAAGGTGATGCCATACTGGACAGCCGGATAACAGGCAGACCACTGCCCGTAAACCCCTGAAGTATTAGGATGGGTTTAAAGTGACAGAATTGTGTGTGCCAAACAATGCTGCAAATTGTCACAGTTAAGACTCTTTCAAAGCGGTGAGAGAGAACAATATATTGCCATAGGTCACACGACAGAAATCTTGTAGTGAGGGTGTCCTAGCACAGGCTCTGAGCCGTCGCTATAGCGGTCCATGTGCAGCCTCACATCAGGGCTTGCCGATATGCATCTCACTGCTCCCATTCATGTTGGTGGTGGTGGTGATTATGTATTGTGTGGTTTGTGATGGATTGGCAGAGGTTTGCTCCATGTGGTCTTGGTTGGTGGCCACCTCCTCTGTTAGAGCAGCAGCCTTCTTCATGTCCAGATCAGTCTGGCCATCGGAGATGACGTAGTGTGTCTAAGAGAGGGAGACATCATATTAACAAGGCCTTGGCATCTAAAAGGAGGAATAAAGGCTATCTACACCTTTGGGGGCAATTTTATTATTACCGTATTTTTCGCCCTATAAGATGCATTTTTTTCCCCCCAAAAGTGGGGGGAAAATGTCTCTGTGTCTTATGGGGCGAATGCTAATGAGCGCTTCCATTATGGAAGCGCTCATTAGCCCCGGAGGACAAGGAAGCGGTGAATACTCTCCGCTCGGCTATCGGCTGTGCAGAGCTGCGCACAGCGTGAGGGCGCTCTGTGACCTCACGCTGTGCGCGCCAGTTCACAGCACAGCCGACAGCAGGAAGAAGCAGAACGCGGGCGGTGAGGAGCGCGGCGTCCAGGAGAGGTAAGTGTCTTTTTATTTTATATGTTCTGCGGCTGGGGGCTGACATAGGAGGCACTGGGGGCTGCTAATAAGAGGCACTGGGGGCTGACATAGGAAACATGGGGGCTGATAATAAGAGGCATTATGGGCTGACATAGGAGGCACTGGGGGCTGATAATAAGAGGCACTGGGGGCTGATAATAAGAGGCACTGGGGGCTGATAATAAGAGGCACTGGGGGCTGATAATAAGAGGCACTGGGGGCTGATAATAAGAGGCATTGGGGGATGAGATTGGAGGCATGGGGCTCTTATCTGAGATCTGATTGGGGGTTATTCACATTGGAGTCTAATCTGAGGTCTTATTGGGGTCTTATTAACATTGGGTGTCTGATTGTGGCTGTGAGCTGAGGTCTGATGAAAAATATTTTTTTCTTATTGTCCTCCTCTAAAACCTAGGTGCGTCTTATGGGCCGCTGCGTCTTATAGGGCGAAAAATACGGTATTATTATTATTGCATTGTAGTTATTTTGAGCTAAAAATATTTTTTTTTACATTGATCTTTATTAAAAATATGGAATTCTTTTTTGTGTACATAGCTGAGATGCTCTACTAGCTGCCTGTGGATTTTCTGTCTTTTCCGTCATCTGGGGAGCAGACGGGCTTTTTATCTCTGACATTATAAACACTCATTATAGCCCAGTTTTTATCTTAGTGTTTATGACCTCTTAGTAGTTTAGAGACAAGGTTTACTAGATGACTGGCACAAACTGAAAGTACTAGTCACACAGTTAGAAAAACAGTTAACCCTTTGTGACAGAATGGCTCAATATTTTTAATAAAGGCCAACTGAAAATATCATTTCTCGCAAAAAATGAGAAAAATGCAATCATAAACAAAAATTGCCTCCAAAAGGTGTACATAGCCTTTAAGGGGATAGATTCTGCATAAACATACCTTAACTTGGCCACTGTTCACTGGGGTAACCGGGGTGCCCACAGCCGCCTCTGTAATGACATACTGACCCTGAGGTAACGTCATCATCTGGATCTCCGAAGCTAAGAAGTAAGATTAAACAGAGCAAACTGAGCAACAATTAAGTAAATGATTATTAAACTTCTCCACCCACCACAACCAATACATGAAACTTCCCTCCTACATCTGGAGCTGGAAGCAAGCAATTATAGTAACCAATGGAGGGTGGCTCTACTTTAGAGCCACCCAAAAAAATTAAAGCTCTCCAAAATTAACAAGCTGCTATCAGACTCTCCACTTAGAGGTAGGTCTAAGTGCACATCTGTCCAGTAATCAGCAGCCCAAGTGCATAAAGCAGCTTCTGGTTTGTTGCAAAAAGATTAAGAAGTCTCATCTCTCAACAACTTACGGTAACCTCGGAAAGAGTTCCAACCACTTTGCAGGTAGGCATGTTGCACTGTCGAGTTGGTCTGAGTCTGGGAGGTCGGGGTCTGCATGTCTGAAGGACTGACCTCTTGCTCTGCTTCCTGCGATGAGGGACTGAGAGTCTGTGCCCCTACCTGAGAATACACGACCAGAAACATGGACATTCAGCAAAGAAAACCTCATCAATATCTATAGTGCTATGAATAGAAACAGTATCTGCAGTAACCTGAGAAGAGGCCTGGGCGCCTGGGGGAGGCTCAGTCACCTGGATATGCTGGACCTGGATGGCATGCTGACTGTATCCTTGAGATTCATGCAGCTGCCCCATGTCTACAGTGGAATGCTGGGTCTGGTGGGGTGACGGAGCCTGAGTAGGAGATAAAAAAAGATTATATATATTCAGCAGCAGTGTATTCTTGATGTTAGGAGACTGCTTAGTGAATGGCATAAGGGCACAGCTTTTACCTGGGCAACCTGCACCACCTGTAGCTGTATATGCTGAGGTTGCTGCATGCCAGCTGTTGCTTGTGACACTGGTATATACTGTATGCGCTGATAGTCGCCCTGGGCTGTGCGGTATTCTGTAGTCAGAGTCTGTGATAGCTCGGTCATTGCCTGTGTCAGAAGATCTGTAGTCTGTAGAAAAGCATTTCAGGAGGTTACAGGACGGTCGTTATATAAGACAGCAGCAGTGTAGACATGAATTCCGCACTTGTCACATTCATCACATGCATAACTGAAGAACCAGATACTTACCACCACAGTTTCTCCACTTGTGCCATCAGCTGTCAGCACTGTAGGGGCTGCACTGATCATGGTAGTCTGCGTGCTGATGGGCAACAGTGCAAACTCTGGATGTTTCTTACGTATATGTTGGACCATCTTAGTCTGAAATAAACGTGTGTATGTAGCTGTAAGATAGCATGTCCACATGTAGCATACAAGTGTGAAGACAAATAGCACCATAAACCCGCACTAAATCATTACTTCCAACTTTTCACCATTAATAAATAATTCAGGTTTCCGATTAGCTCTGACCTAGTAGACTCGCATGGTCATGGAAGAAACAAGATCTCACTCACCTTACTACTGTATTGCTTGGCACAGTGTGGGCAGCAAACTGGGGGTGTTGCAATTGTCCCAGTTAGTTGGGTATGAGTACTTAACATGGGGTCAGGCTCTCCAGGTCCCGCAGGACGGAGCTTTCTGATACTGGGAGGGAGCTCTGCTCCCGGGTGGTTCTTCAGGATGTGTGCCTTCCTCTTGCTGGCGCTTTTGTAAACCTGCAGTAGGAAAACAGCCCAGTCAGAAAGTTCTATCACCACATGGATGCTTAAGTGTCCCATTTCCTGGGGGGCAAGCAGAGGTATCGAGACTAACCTTCTCGCAGTACTGACAATAGTAGTCACGGTTGGGTTTGATAATGGGCAACGTGAGCTCAGGAACTTCTTCTATCTTCATTTCTGGATGCCTCTTTGACAAATGATTGACCTGAGATGAAATAAGAACATGTAAGAGTTAATCATGTGAGAACACAAGACACACATAGATCAGGAGTGTATTACTGCACATCTTCCCTACCAACATGCCCCTTCTCCGGAAGCCCATCATACACACGCGACACTTGAACATGAAGCTTTCATAGTCTGTGGAGGCAATGCGTGGCTTGAATGCCTTGGTGCGCCCAGTGCGATCCGCTTTCTTGGCTTCTCTCTCCGGATTGTGCATGCGCTGCATGTGTTCCCTCAGCTTGTCCTTTCTCTGAAATAACCAGAAATCGTGTTAACTGTACAAGCACATGACCTTTAGTGTGCAGCTGGAAATAAAATAATTCTAAGTAAAGGCAGTAGAAAGATAAGTGAGCGCCCAGGTAAGTCTGTCAGCCAAAGATGACGGACACCATGATAAAAACCGAGGTGACCCCATTATAGTCAATTGGATCTGATGAGCACTGTCTACGTCACTGCCATTATTTTGGTTTTTATGTTCCTATTCTCCGGATCTCAGATGGTCCCAGATCCTAGCGATATGCCATCACTTTCCTCCTTGACCGTGCCACATGAAAATCATTAGGCTGCAAAATACAATAAAGACTGAAAAACTAGTACCACAGTGAAGGTAAGTCACTGCCGCAATGCACCTTAAATTATTCCCCCATTGTCCTATAGGTGCGAGTCCCACCGCTGGGACCCACACCTATATCGAGAACGGGGCCCCGAAAGTGAAGGAGGGCGCACCGCGCATGCGCGGCCGCCCTCCGTTCATTTGTATGGGGCCGCCAAAAATAGCCGAGCGCTGGCTCAGCTATTTATGTTGGCTCCATACAAATGAATGGGAGCGCACTTTTTGTAACTATCAAAAGGTTCTAACTGTGTAACCATATAAATGTCAGATTGACTTTTTCAGTCACCATGTAGTCTTAAAGGGGTTTCCTGCTTCCAATTGTGTATTAATTACTCCCCACTCCCCTGGAAGCATGCTTGCTTGTTCCAAGATGCTCTGTGGGTCCACCACTGTCTTCACTGTGCTTCAGTTCCAACATGTAAACTACCAGCACAGACAGGGTCAGGTGTGTTGCTGCAACCAATGACTGGCCACAGCGGTCATGTGTCCCCAAGTGGCAGTAATGTGCCAGTTGGGGACATGTCACCTCAGCCAGTCACTGGCTGTAGAAGCACACTTGATTCCCATCCGTGCTGAAAGTTTACATGCTGGGACCAAAGCAAAGTAAGGACAACGGTGAACACATGACCCTGACAGGTCCCACTGGGTGGTGACTATTTAAAACACGATTAGAAGCTGGACAACCTCTTTAATGCTTTCACCTTTAGCAGGAAATTTTAATATTAAAATTTTACTTGGGCACTTCTATTTCAGTAATATATTTTAGGCAGGGTGCTGAATCTCCTCCTTACAGACCAGCCCTGTCTGGAAACTTACTGGAAGTGCTTCATGTAATGGAGATTTAGTGGTAATGCTGCATGGGAAATGGATATGCAAAGAGGTATTATTCCAAGAAAGAGAACCATCTCACTAGCGCCACCTATTGGATGTGGCTCCCAAGAACGGACTTTCCAGCAAGGGATTTGACAAGGGTGTATAGCCAGGCTGGATATCCCAAGGCTTGCTTGAAAGTCAGATCTTGGGAGCCACTCCCAATAGGTGTACTGAGGTCAAAGTGACCAGTACCCCCCTTAATAAATTATTTGAGGGGTGTAGTTTCCAAAATGGGGTCACTTTTTGAAGGTTTCAACTGTAGGGGTACGTCAGGGTCTCTTCAATTACAAAATGGTGCCCAAAAACCATTCTAGCAAAATCTGCCTCCAAAAACCTATGGCGCTCCTTTCCTTCTGGCCACTGACATGTGCCCCTACATCAGTTTACCACCACATATGGAGTATTTCTGTAAACTGCAGAATCAGAGTAATGCATATTTTGCTGTTAACCCTTGCTGTGTTGCAAGAAAAAAATTAACATAAACAAATCTGCATAAAAAATTAAATTTTGAAATATCACCTCAGTTTCCTTTAATTCTTGTGGAACACCTCAAGGGTTAACAAAGTTTGTAACATCAGTTTTGAATAATTTGAGGGGTGTAGTTTCTAAAATGGGGTTATTTATGGGTGGTTTCTATTACATAAGCCCCTCAAAATCACTTTATAACAGAATTGGTGCTTAAAAAATGGTTTTGGAAATTTTCTTGAAAATTTTAAAAAATTGCTTCTAAAATTCGAAGCCTTCGAACGTCCTAAAAAATAAAATAAAATGACATTTACAAAATGATGGGGTAGACATATGGGGAATGTTGACTGATAACTATTTTGGGAGGTATTACTATCTGTCTTAAAAGTAGAGAAATTCTAATTTAGAAAATTGTGAATTTTTCGAAATTTTTGGTACATTTTGTTGTTTTTTTTAATAAATAAAGGTGGAATATATCGACTCATATTTACCAAAGTCATTAAGTATAATGTGTGACGAGAAAACAATCTCAGAATGGCTTGGATAAGTAAAAGTGTTCTAAAGTTATTTTTCATGACACACGTCAGATTTGCAAAAAAATGGCCTGGGCAGGAAGGTGAAAACAGGCCCGGGGTAGAAGGGGTTAATGTACAAAGGCAGAAATCACTTATGACATGGGCAGTTGGCTGAGACTTTCTAGAGACCAGAACGCACCTTAAACTGCTTGCCACATGTAGAACAGAGGAAGTCCTTTCGGTCAGAGTGTCGGAGCATGTGCAGACGTAGTTTGTCTGGCCTGCAGAAGGCCTTATCACATTCCGTGCACTGGTAGACTTTTTCAGAGTGGAAGCTCCGCACGTGTTTCTTCACCTGGTAACGCATATATGAGCAATCATGAGTGCCTGACATATACATTGTGCGTTGGCATACTGTCATATTTTATTAACGTAACAGAAATACAGAAGAATATGTAAGCCAGCTGCAAATGAGAGTAAATCACGTCTCTGACCTGAATGAAGTCAGAGAAGCGTTTTTTGCAGGTTGGGCAGCTGAAGCATCCATCCACTATGTGCACAGCAACATGGTCTTTCAGAAGATCCAAGCGGTCAAAGGAGTCTGTGCAAAAGATACAGGAGTACGTCTTCTGGTCCAGATGGAACTTCATGTGGTTCTCCAGGGAACTGGTGCTGATAAAACCCTTGTTGCAGATGTCACAAGTCAGAGGACAATTGCCATCTCGGCCATGGAAGCGCAAGTGTTGGTCCAGTTTGTCCTTTTCCCTGAAGGCCTTTCCACACTGCAGGCATTTGAATGGCCGGTACGTCTTTCGGATAAAAAGATGCTGCAGGGCGGCATTCTGTGAAAAGCCAAACCAATTATCTGTTACTGAAATGGGGTGGGATTATAGAAAAGTCAATGGTGAAGAGTGAATGGTGGTGGGTGGGAGTAAGCGGAAAAATAAAATGAAGAACCGTGTTCATGGTTTTGCCTACCCTGCCATTGCAAACAGCAGGTGAACAAGTTTTAACCTACCTGCAGCTCCAGCTGACAGGTCAGCATGTGGAGAGAGAAAGACAGGTTACAGCTGGATACTTGTCTGTAGACAGCGCGTCTACGTCTAAGCTTAGGGCTGGGATCCACAATATGGTTAGAATCTTATCATGTAGCTCTCTGACTGGGATTAGGAGCTGGACACTATGAGAACATATAACATTTTTGGAACTATTTAGACCAGGGATGCTCAACCTGCAGCCCTCCAGCTGTTGTAAAACTACAACTCCCACCATGCCTTGCTGTAGGCCGTCCAGGAATGCTGGGAGATGTAGTTTTACAACAGCCTGAGGGCCGCAGGTTGGGCATCCCTGATTTAGACTGAAAAAACTAAATGATGTTCACTGGAAGCCTGCCACTTTCAGCGCTAAACATTTATCAAGATTTTAGCATAAAACAACAAAAAAGGAGAAAGAAAAAAATCTGGTTTATTTCCAGATGAAAAAAGTGGGACTCACTGTCATTATATGGCATCATCTGGTCGATGACCTATTTGATACTGAATTAGCAGGTTTAGTCATCTTGGGTACCAATTTGGCTTATAGCATTTGTGCAGTGTACCATTATATGTATGGCTTGATTAATTAGTTTATATGAGAACTGTATCATATTTCCAGCGTATTGCTTATTTTTGGAGATATGTTTTGCTAAATTAATTTGTATACTCTTATTTTTTATATTAGTTATTACTAATTTATACTAGATTTTTTAATTCATTTTAGCTTAATACAGTGCTCATAAACTTAAATGTATTTTATTGGTATGTGGGAAGTGAAAGAAAGTGATACATGGTTTTCAACATTTTTTAATAAATATAAATCTGGAAAGTGTGACGTACCTTTGTATCCCCAAACCCCCCCCCAGGGTCAATACTTTGTGGGACCACCTTTGTGTTGGTCTATCACATAAAATGCCAATAAAATACATTTACGTTTGTGGGTAAAGTTCAAGGGGTATGAATACTTTTTCAAGGCGCTGTATGTCCTGCTAATCTCTTTTTTTTTTAATGTCATTTATATTTATTTCTAATTGATAATTGTTACCACCCAGTATACTTATTATTATACATTTTTATATTTGATACTTTTTCTTGGCATATATGTATTTTATTGTCAATCCACTACACAATAAATTTCTTATTATATTGACTCATATTGATTAATGGTAGTCTTGTTCCTTCTGGTGTTTTTAAAGGGTTTTTGTGTGGATATATCAGTAACGATTAAATATATTTCATATATATATATATATATATATTCTCAATCCAAGTGAATTTATAGATGATTGTTCTACATGTCATTTCTTTGGCTTCATTAGGGGTGCATCTCCTATATCCTTTTCAGATCAATATTGATTGTAGACCATGTAACGGAGGATATGGTTCATACCCGGATGCGTTTGGCTCTTCGCATGTCTTCAGCTGTCAAGGTACTTTCCAATGTGGTTTCTATGGACTGTACAGATGAAGCAGGCTCTAATAGTTGGCTCTCTGCTTGGGGATCCACAGTACTTTGTGTTGCTGGGACCAAGGATAGTCCTGACGGGTCAAGGCCATTCATTGTGGACGGGCTACTGTCTTCATACTGCGGCTGTTTATTCTGGAAGTGTAGAAGGTCCTGAAAGACAAGAAAAATATCTTGTGATCCAAGGTGCCACGAGTACAATATGGCACACAATGTAACAGAGGTATTCTTATCCAACACCTTAGTAAATCTTGTACACAACGGCTTCACTGTAATATCCACATCATAGGGAATGTATGGTGAATTCCTCAGATAACAAATATTTTATTATGGGTTAAAGGGGTTCTCCGAGTTATATATATTGATGACCTATCCTCAGGATAGGTCATCAATATCAGATCGGCGGGGGTCCGACACCCGGCACCCCCGATCAGCTGTTTGAAGAGGAGGCGCGCGCCGCATCAGCACTGCCTCCTCTTCACTGTTTACATGCTGGCCGTAACGGGGGTAGTGGTTAGTAGGTGTAATTACACCTCTGCGCCCCATTCATTTCTATGGGAAGAATCGGTTCCATAGACTTGTATGGAAGCGATTCTTCCCATAGAATATATCAATCAATATATATAACTCGGAAAACCCCTTTAAGCTACTTCCATAACCCCAAATTACACTTGGGAATGGGAAAAAGAAAATCCAAAGAAACAGCAGCTACAATGTGAGTTCAGCACTGACAGCGTTTGTCACCATGATGTCTGCTCCTTATCTCTAGTATCAATGTCATCAGGGTTTTATGGGAAATACTATAATTTTTTTTTTCTTTTTACAGAAACCATCCTAGAGTGTAAAACTTAAAATGAATTTTCTAGAAATTTCTATAGTCCTATCTGCAATTCAAACTGCCTGCTCTGAAGAACAATGCCTATGTTCAGTCATCACAATATTTTTTTATGTCCAGAAAAAGCCTATGAAAACTACTGCTTAAAGGGGTTTTCCAGGATTTTGATACTGATGACCTATCCTCAGGATAGGTCATCATTATCTGATTGGTGGGGGTCTGACACCCGGGACCTCCGCTATCAGCTGTTTGAGAGGGCAATGGCGCTCCTGTGCACTGCGAGAAGGCAGCAGCGTTCACAGGAACGCCGGTGTCTTCTCAAACAGCTGATTGGCAGGAGTCCTGGGTGCTGAACCCAGTATCAAAATCCCAGAAAACCCCTTTAGGACAGAATCAGTTCAGTTATATAACAAATATGTCTGTACTAGGAGCTTTATTATCAAGTACCTGACTTCCAAGACTGCACTTTTCGCCTGTGATATCCAAACGCATAAATTTTGGAGGCCTCCCAGGTCTCCTTCCAGGTCCAAATTTCCTTCTTGTCCTACCTCGACCACGTCCCTTTGCCCTGTTTTTTTGGAGACACATAAAGGAACATTACAGAATAAGTCGCGCAACATAGTGTAACATCTCCATAACATGAGCAGGCCACAAGCAGCAGTGGTCCATGCCCCGTATATGTGGGGCCTAAAAAAGGTGGTAAGGCCTCCAATTACATGTCTGTACAAGCCACACAAAACAGAATAGACACAGCATAAAGTTATTCTGCTCCCCTAAGCATCTACAGCCCATAGAATATTCACCTGCTGAAAAAATCCAGTTTCTCATCGTGGGAGTTTAGGTGCTGCTGTAGTTGCTCTGAGCTCATAAAGCGACGATTACACTCATAACACGGCCAATTCTTCTCTTGCTCTCTCAAAACTAAAGAATGTAAAGGTAAATCATATGACAGGACTCTTCTTGTGTCATTTCAAGTGGCATTTATCATGTAGAAACCACCCACATCAGTGGTGCTCGTGCTTAGACACTATAGGAAAAACCATCGGCCTCTCTGGTGGCCGGGGCTGTGGGAGCTCGCACAGGCCGGTGCTTTTTCCTATAGTGTGAAAGCACAACCACCACTGATAGATTGCAGGCTGGTCGTAACCATGGAAATGGGCAGTGTATAATGGGATGGAAAAATGAATCCAGCCAGAAAAGGATAAAAACAATACATTAGTAAGTGGCTTGTATTAACTACATAATAAATACTATTTGCCGAAGTGAGACAACCCTTTAAATGGTCAGAAAATTTACATAAAAAAAAAACAAAAACTTTCATTACAGAGCTCCTTTATAGCACAAAAAAAATTAGACAGCGTTCTCTTTGCACACCTCATGCGTTTTTTAGGAATTTTTTGTGTTTTTTTTTTTCTAAACAAATGGATGATTTAAAAAAAAAAAAAGCGTGTCCAGCGTTTCATATTTCCTATAGACTTTCGGCTGCCTTTGGGAACTGGTGTTTTTTCAGAAAGAAACAATGGACCAAAAATTGCACATGCAAAACCACGTCACAAACACCCCCCCCCCCCAAAAAAAAAAAAAAACAGCTAAACATGCATTTTATTTTTAAAAGGGGTATTCTAGTAGGTAAAAGTTATGTGGATAGGGGATAATCAGATTGGTGGGGGTTCTAACGTGCCCCCTGCTGCTCCCCTGAAATGAGGGGAGCGGCCGGTCACTGCATTCATTTCTATGGGAGTTCCGGAGATAGCAGAATGCTCTATCTGGCTATCTCCGGAACGTCCATAGAGATGAATGGAGCGGCGGCGCACATGTGCGACCAGCTGCTCTGGTCATTTCAGGGGAGCAGCAGGGGACACGGGCCCCGTTCTCGTGATTGGTGGGGGTCCCAGCGTTAGGACCCCCACCAATCTGAAAGTTATCCCGTACACTGTGGATAGGGGATAACTTTTACCTACTGGAATACCCCTTTAGACATGAGGATAAGCAGCTGTCAAACAAATCAGATGCCTCTTATTCCTAGGGGAGATAAAGGATTCGGCAAGAGAGAACGCATGTGCAGTGTGTCTGCAAATATATATTCTATATGAATAGCTCCACATTCTGACTGGTAAGGTAAATGATCCACTGCTCAGTCAACACTTCTAATAAGATATAGATATCAGAGATAATGGATAGGTTGACGACTTACCTTTCCTTTCCTCCTGTGAAATGTCATGAATCTTTTGGTTCACAAACTCTGCATATGACGCAGCATACCAAACCTATTAAGAGATTGAATGAATAATGTAATGAATTATAGTCCTGGCTGATAAACCTCCAATATTCAATTTTCTATAGTGCAGAATGCATTCTATGCAGAATATACACAGTCGAGTCACATTATTGTGATCACTTCCTACTTTCGACATTGGCAGAGTGTCATGAGCTGGCTTGGTGGGTATATAAGGTGTGTGATAGGCTGTCTGCATATATATACTTTGTTGCTGTTATGGGTAAAAGGGGTGATTTATCAGAGTTGCAAAAAAGTGCTAATTATTGGCTTTCTGGCAAAGGGTGGCAGTATTTCTGTAACAACGCAGTTTGTTCTCATGCTGCTGTGGAGAAAGTGTATGGTGAGTGGACACATTGTGAATAAGTGACCTGGAAACTGTGGAGCACCTCTGCCAAAGAAGTTGCATCGACAAAAAAGACTTCAGTTTTTGGGCAGTATCAGAATTGGACCTCTGCTGATTAGTAAAGGGTTGCCTTCTCGAATAAGTCATGTTTCCTGCTTCATCAGATGGATTTTGGCGTGTCAGGTAAAAACATCAGAGATCAAACACCTTGCATTCTCTGGGCCCACTTATCAATGTGGAAGGTACTCTCAACTGATTTGGGTATGAATCCATCCTTACAGAGCACATACACCCATACATGCTGATTGTCTTTCCTGGGGTGAATGGGATCTTCCAGGAAGACAATGTGGCATGTTACAGAACTAGAAATGTCCGACATTGGTTAAGAGCATGACCGAAACTTCGAAGTACTACCCTGGCCCCCTAATTCCCCAGATCTGAGCCCAATTGAGCATGTTTGGGACCACCTTGATCATCGTGTTCACTCTATGGATCCTTCACCACACACCGTCCAGCAGCTGTGGGGTGCACTGCACTCAGATGTGACAAACTACCAGTTCCTTATGGAGTCACTCCCAGCCCGTCTAGCTGCTGTCAGTGCTGCCCTCAGAGGTCATTGTGGATATTAGCTGGTGGTCATAATAATGTGACTCAACCGTGCATGTTTGATACTAGGCCAAAGATATGGTGCATTACTCACTTCTCAGGCCTCTACCCCCAATCACCTATGGTCATAAGGAGGTTGCATACCCTTAACTCCTGTTTGGGTTCAATATTCTTAATTGTAGTGTAGTATATGTGCTGTCCGTACTGATAGGCCACCAGGTTTTGCTCCAAGTGATTTTGCGCCGGACGTACAAACATCATCCAGTTACAGAGGCTCTCCTCAGATAAATCAAACCAAAGATCTTCTTGATACGGCTCCTGAGTCTCCAGAGAATTATTTAATAAAACCTAAAATATAAAACAATACTTATTATGCAACAGAATATCATCTCTAAGGGTAAATGCACACATTCAGAATTTATGTGCGGACAATCCGCACTGAAATCCGCAGGTGTTCGCAGGTAAATCCGTGCGGTCAATCCACATCAATTGGCGCGGATTTTACCGATGGGTGACACAGGGAGCCCGCTGCCCTTTCAAACACCTCATATGGCACTGATGCTATTTACTGCAGCACCCAAGGAGTTAACTGACCCAATAACGAATACCAACACCACTCGCTCCCCACTACTGTAACCAAATCTGTGGTGGGAAGTTGGCAGGGTAAGATCCCTGGTGGGGTAGCTTTTCACATCTTAGTGGAAAGTCAAACATGGCAGTGGAAAGAAGTGAAGTGGCTAATTCAACATTATTCTATATAATCACCTACCTTCAGATGGATGTAGGTATCCTTTAGCTCTGACTTTTTAACTAAAGGTCCTTCCAAAGGCCCAAACTGTGTGCGCTTGGGAATACGGCGTTTGGAATAAACCCCACCAAGGAAGCGATCAATGTATAGGACTAAAGGCAGACTGGCTCGGGCTCGGGTTAAGACGGGGCGGTTAGGAATTGGATGGAGGGCTCCATGTTTAGGACACACAGAGGGATGGGCGTTATTGCATTCCTCGCACCCTGTAGAACACAAGAAAACATGTTAACAAGTTACAACAGGAAAAGTCCTAGATAAGACTACTTTTACATTGCGTTGTTAATTCCAGTATTGAGATTCGACAGAGGATCTCAATACTGGAATTGAACAGATCAGTTTTGATTTTGCACAACAGGATGCATCCATTCCGTTAGGATACGGTTGTGTGAAAAAACAGAAATAAATGGATCAGTCACTAAATACATTGAAAGTCAATGGTGATGGATCCGTTTATTTAGGCTCCATAAAAAATGGATCCGTCACCATCGACTTACATTGTTTTCAGTGCTGGATCCATTTTTTCTGTTTATATGACTGGACACAAAACCGCAGTTTGGAAAGCCGGAATCCTGCAGGAACGGAAGACATCCTGATCTCTTCAGAATGCACGAGGACTAAATGGAAAGGTTTTTTTCCAGTATTGAGATCCTCTGCTGGATCTAAATACTGTAAAACCACAAAGCAAGTGTGAACATAGCCTAAGTCACAAACACAGGTAGACTGGGCATATTAAAAGCTCTATACATGGAATTCGCAGAACTATTGTGGTGTTGTATAATGAAATTATTCTGCAGGATAATGAATCCTGAAACTGAAAATCTGAATTGAATAAAAACACAAAAACAGAGAAATAAAAAAAAATTAAAAGCTCCTAAATAACTCACACAGATCATTGGGATCAAAGGGTCGAGGTGGATCTGGTTCCCACTCATCAGAATCCTCTCCTTCATCTTCATCTTCCTCATCATCATCGTCATCATCATCTTCGTCATCGTCTTCCTCATCATCATCATCCTTTGCTTGAGAATCAGCACTTGAGTTCTGCAGTGTGGTCATATCTGCTGTACTGTCCACCCCGTCCACAGGAGGTAAGCTGCTGCCATGAACTGACAATGATGGCTGCACATGGGAGAAGACACGTAGAATCTATGACCCTTTACTGCAGAAACCATGCTGCTTCTATAGTAATATAGGCTGCAATGTTGCCAGGTACAGTGCCTTGAAAAATAATTCATACCCCTTGAACTTTTCCACGTCTTCACGTTGCAACCACAAACTTAAATGTATTTTATAGGGATTTTATGTGATAGACCAACACAAAGTAGCAAGTATGTGTGAAGTGAAAAGAAAATTCCCTATACTCTGCATCAGCCCCCTATATTCTGATACCCCTTGCATTCAGAGCATCATGAAAACCAAGGAACACACCAGACAGGTCAGGGATAACGTTATGGAGAAGTGTAAAGCAGGGTTAGGTTATAAAAAATATCTGAACATGCTGTGAACATCTCATAGAGTGCTGTTCAAGCCATCATCCGAAAATGGAAGTAGTGGGACAATTGCAACCATATCAAAACATGGCCGTCCACCTAGACTGACAGCCCAGGCAAGGAGAGCACTAATTAGAGAAGCAGCCAAGAGGCCCAAGGAGGAGTTGCATAGATCCACAGATTAGGCGAGAATCTGTACTCCACACAACTGGTCTTTATGGAAGAGTGGAAAGAAGCCATTTTTGAAAGCAAGTCATAAGAAGTCCTGTTTGCAGTTTGCCACAAGCCATGTAGGGGACACAAAACATGTGGAAGAAGGTGCTCTGGTCAGATGAGACCAAAGTTGAACTTTGTGGCCTAAATGCAAATGCTATGTGTGGCGGAAAACTAACACTATACATCACCCTAAACACACTAACCCCACCATGAAACATGGTGGTGGCAACATCATGCTGTGGGTATGCTTTTCTTCAGCAGGGACAGGGAAGCTGGTCAGAGTTAATAGGAAGATGGATGGAGCTAAATACAGAGTAATCCTGGAGGAAAACCTGGTAGAGGCTGCAAAAGACTGGGGCGGAGGTTCACCTTCCAGCAGGACAACAACCCTAAACATACAGCTAGAGCTACAATGGAATGGTTTACATCAAAGCATATTGTACTCTGTACCCGCTGTACTCAGTTATCTTTCGCAGTCCCACAGAGAAAAATGGAGTAGCAGGGTCCAGTGCAGGACCTAGCGGTCGGACCACCAGTGATTAGTTAGTTATTCCCTATCCACAGGCACAATAACTTTAAAGTTTTTTTTTTATCAGTGTGACTCCTTACCTGTGGCACTGGTTCCAATGACATAGTTTGAGCAGATTCGGGGACACTGCTGAGCAGAGCTAGGTTGGCAGCATTCATGGTTTGTGAGGGTGGCAGCAATACCGTAACCTGCAACATAATCCAAGATTTACTTGAACAGAGTTATATACAAGCACACAGTGCACACACCAGTAGAGTGACAAATGTAGTTTGCAACCGGAGTAATAACGTCTTATTACCTGTTGTGTGGTGGCATCTTGCTGGACATACGCAACCTGGGGCTGGTCAGTAAAAAGCGCCTAAAAGAGAATATAGATTCCTATTCTGTTAATATATGTACCTGACGTGATGCTCCTAGAACTTGTTCCATGGAAAAAACAGTTACCCCTCACAAGCACTGAAGTTAATCGGGGGAAAAAATATCACTCCACAAAATTCAGCAGAAATCTAGCAAAATATCTCCTTTTAATTGTTTTAATTTTGGCTGGTCCGCAAACTAAACAGCAGGCCCTAGCTGAGGGGGTGGGCCATACGTTATCTAATTTCCACCTGCATTAGAGGAGTATTTCTGCTACAGGAGCCTCCCTCCCAGCCAGAGTGGTCTGAGGGCTAGACAATATGCCTCCTGGAGAACTTACCTTATACTGTAGAAAATAATTTTTTTTCTGTGATTCACAAAAAAGAGGATATCACCCTAATTTAAGCTAGTAGTTTTTCATTCATTCTTTACATTTACCGTTCATACCTGTGAGCCGTCCACTGGGTGAATATACACCAGGGTGTGTTCTGAGGCTTCCACTGAAGTGAAAGAAGAGCCATCTGCAGTGTAAACCACCTGCTGCGGCGGCCGGTCCTGGTCATCACTGTAGACTATCTGTGCAACAGCTCCCCCATCTCGAACAAAATGCACCTGCAGGTGGAAAATACATGAAAACGGCAAAGGTAAAAGCTAGAGACCTCATCTATAGTGTAGCGTATGTGTGTGTTTCACAGTTGCATTTTTAGGGAACTATGAAGTGCAAACAGAGTATAGGCCACATCTATACAATAAGTTCTATATCACATCATCCCCACAGAAAAGGGAAAACAAGGCTACATTCACATCTGTGATGCTTTTCTGTTTTTCTACTCCAGTACAGAACTGAAAAACCAAAAGCTCTGGATCCAGTATATGCCAGACACTAATGGGGTCTATCCAGTTTCCATCATTCTGCAAATATTGTTGCATGCTTTTGTCCTGCTTTTTTCCAGGAACCTGCGGCAAAACACACACTGCAGTTTTGAACCCAGCCTTACAGATTCTATATTAGAGTGTTAGGCTACTTTCACACCAGCGTTAGGACGGATCCGTTTGTGAGATCCATGCAGGCGCTCACAAACGGATCCGTTCCAATAATGCATTCGTTTGCATCCGTTCAGAACGGATCCGCTTTGCCTATCTTTTACATAGGCAAAACGGATCCGTTCTGATCTCCATTGAAAGTTACATAGGGAACGGATCCGTTTGCTATTGTACATTAGCAAACAGATCCGCTCCCATTGACTTGCATTGGAGTGGAGACGGATCCGCCTCCATTCCGCTCGGTCAAGCGGGCACCAAAACGCTGCATGCAGATTTGCCTCCTCCAATTGATCTTGGCAGCAACCTCTCTCCATTAAAAACACATACATACTCAGCAACTGATATGGTATGTGTATGGGGGTGTCAGGAGAGACGGCTGTTGGCCAAACTGTGGTTCTGCTGACAGCTGAATTGAACATGGCTCTTTTTCTTTTATTAGCAGATGTTCCTAGTGGTTCTTTTGAAGTTATTAGGGATTATCATGAATTATTCCTCCCATTCAGGCCATAGAAACATGCATGGGAATAAGTATGTGGGTCATAAAACTAAACTTTTATTGAAAAAAAATGAGGGTGCAGAAGTGCCACTCAGAGTGCTCCAGGTTCCACTGGCTCTGCTCGGCTTTTTGAGCGGGTGTGCTATCTATGGATCCGTACACCACACACTCAAAATGCCAAGTAAAGCCAATGAAAGCTGAAGGGCAGAGCACTCAGAATGGCGTTTTTTGCACCTTCATTTGTTAAACAAAGGTTTAGTTATCGTAAGGCCTAATGCACACCTATGTAGGCCATCCATGCCCATATTGCGGACCACAAACAGCGGTCTGGAATGCACGGGCACTGTATGTGTGCACACTGTTTGCGGTCCAAACTGCAAAAAATTAGGACATGTTCTATTTTTTTGTGGTGCAGAGGCATGGACTGAAATCCCACAGAAGTGCTTCAGTGGGCTTCCGAATTTTTTTGCAGTGCAGACCGTTTCTTGTGGATCGCGGACCCATTTACAAACGTCGAACGGACGGCCTACTTTTGGGAGCCTTAAGAAGATGGTTACCTGGGTAGTATTGGACGTCTGGTCTTCTGCAGGAGGCCACACATCAGGACTTTCTTGCTTGGAATCCATTATGAATGAAGAGGTCCAAGTCAGCGACTACTCTCCACCTCGGGATCTGAATGCAGAGATCTCATCTGTCCACAGTGTCTCCTCTCATAAACAGTATGGTCAGTCTGAGCGACATGGCTGCAAGAGAGTACAACTCTGTGAAATCCCCTACAATGAACATCTACAGAAACACAATGTATAGTTTACCTGCCGTTCAGCTCATCCACAGATCAATTCACTAGACCTGCCATTAAAAGGGTTGTCCAGGACCTGGATCTGAATTCTTTTGTAATTGCATGTATTATAAATGTTTTATAGCCACAGAGCTATTCATTAAAATCAATCTGTACAGCGCCACCTGCTGTTTGATCTTTTTTTCAATTTCTCTGTCCACCTGAAGCACGTGCTCCGTTCCATTCTTCAACTGCCACCAGCTGCAGCAGAAAGGACACAAACCCCTGAGCTGCCAGCTTGAAATAAAACCTAGAAGAGCAACTGGATCAATGAATGTGGAGATCTTTGGATCCATGTGAGGTACAGGGCTGGTTCTAGCTTTGTCAGAAAGACATTGTCATGTGCTGTGTGATGTCCATTTTTTTTTTTTTTTTTTGCATTAATCATAGGATAACCCCTTCAGACAAGCTAAGTGATTGTCTCATTGGATACAACGATAGCTGCTCTAGGGCTTTCCAGGCTCTTGTGGGAGTGAAAATGGCGGAGACATGGGTTGCCGCTTTCTCAGACACAGTTATAAAAGGAAATTTCTGAATATTTTTAATAACTTGACCAGAGACTCTCTCAGGGCCTCATATTTACTGGGGCTTTTCTTTTTAATTTACATAATGGTTGGGCGGAATACATTTAACGTAAGATGATGAAGCTGAAGGCCACTGTCAGACTTCATTCCCAGAGCAGAGTTTAATATAAGCTCTGCTGTAAGACTCCTCCAGCTCCTACCTACATGTTTGATCTAATCACAGCGACGCACCGACCCGGCAGAATCTCATAACTTCATTTCCCTAATCCCACAAAACAACCGCAACTTTCCAACCGTTCCCCATTTTAATGAGCAGCCAGGGAGCTTCCAGCTGACAAGGGCTTTTGATTATATTGAGTGAAGACTTGTTATTTTTAGACCTCAGCGTATAACACGGTTCAGGATGAAAAGCTTGATATTTGATGAAATATTTGCAATCTCATTCCACAAGCGAGTCTCTGGTGCCGAGCAGAACTGCTCCATCTGCCGCGTTTAATCACTCGTTTGATGTTGATTGGTTCAGGACAGGACTGGATGCGCTTGTACCATACAGCAGACAGTAGAGAAATCGGGGGTGCTGCCAATGGATCCCCGACTAACATAAGCTGGTGGGGCTATTGTAGCTGCTGAATGGGCCTCGGGCTCCTGTGTTAGACCTTAGGGCTCATTCAGATGGTCGTAGTGTTTTGCGGTCCGCATGCATTCCACAATTTGTGAACGCACACGTCCGGCACTGTGATAGAAATGCCTATTCTTGTCCGCAATTGGAGACATGGAAGGGAACTATGGATGTGGACAGCACGTGGTGTGCAGTCCGCATCTTTTGTGGCCCCATTGAAATGAATGGGTCCGCACCAGTTCTGCAAAATTGATATTCACATTCATACGGTTGTATTCACACAGTCAGTGTTTAGTCAGTGATTTCCATCAGTGTGTGAGCCAAAACAGATGAAAATCTTTCCATTACACTTTATATCTGTGTAGGCCTCACTCCTGGTTTTCACTCGCTCATGTGAAAGAGCCCTAAGGATAACTGGACATGATAGTGTAGTTTATGTGGCTTTTGCAGTGTTTCTGCACTCAAATCTGCTTGTGTAAGGCTAATTTCACACCTGCCGCTGCCTCCCTGGCAGCCAATTCCGGAGATCACTGGATCTGGCTTATATTGCCACCTACCCGCCAGAACCCATTGACTATAATGGGGTCCAGCAGAGATCCGGCTGGTACCCAACAAACAAGCAGAGAATCAGCCAGACTCATACACGCAGCGTTTATTGTCCACCCAATTCCTGCCGAAACAGTAATGTGAAAATAACCTTACTTGCGGGTTTTGATGCCGATTTGCCCCGATCTCACCCTTTGCAATTTGCACAAACAATTTACATGCCGATTTCATAATCCACACCGCACCTCAATTCCTGCAGTGTATGTGAGATTTTCAACTCTCATCTACTTAGCTGACACTGTATTACTACTGTGTAATATGCACTGTGTGCATGTGGACTAAACGTTCCATAGAGTGAGCCACTGGCTTAATATGCTGCGAGGGAGTCTTTCACCTGTTTTCACCTATATAACTAACAGCAGTGCCCCACAGAAGATTGCAGACACATCCCAGACATACCTGTGTGCACTTTGTGTCTGTATTACATGTCCAGGAAAAGCACTTTTATTCTGCAGGAAAACAGCTCTCAAGTGCCCATCTGAAAGTGAAACTAAAAACAGCTTTCTCTCCCAACTCAATTTCTAACAGCTATATCTTTTGATATACTGGATATAATGATGTGATTTTGTCAGCTTTCAAAAAAGTTCTGAACCATTTTTTTTATCTGCTACCAATCCCAAGATACCAGTAGCTGAAGCAGCCTTCCCCCTTCAGTCTGGTTTGCTGCAGCAGCAGAGCTGGGAACTTGGGAGCTGTTTTCCAGCAGAATAAAAGTGCTTTTCCTGGACATATAATACAGACACAGAGTGAACACAGGTATGTCTGGGATGTGTCTGCAATCTTCTGTGGGGCACTGCTGTTAGTTATATAGTTGAAACACAGGTGAAAGACTCCCTTTAAAGGGTTATTCTCATTTTAGACAATGGGGGCATATCGCTAGGATATGCCCCCATTGTCTTATAGGTGCGGGTCCCACCGCTGGGACCCGCACCTATCTCCAGAACGGAGCCCCCGAAATGAATGAGGGTGCACTGCGCATGCGCAGCCGCCCTCCATTCATTTCTATGGGGCCGCCGAAAATAGCCGAGCGCTGGCTCGGCTACTTCCGTCGGCTCCATAGAAATGAATGGGAGCGCACCGCGCATGCACGGCCCGGCTCCCATTCATTTCTATGAGCGGCGCGGGGAGCTGCGCCTGGTGGTGGCCGGACCCCCGGAAACCTGGGGTCCTCCAGGCGCAGCGCTCCCCGCTCCGTTCTGGAGATAGGTGCGGGTCCCAGCGGTGGGACCCGCACCTATAAGACAATGGGGGCATATCCTAGCGATATGCCCCCATTGTCTAAGATGAGAATACCCCTTTAAGTCAGAAGCCCCTAGGGGGCTGTTCAGTGGATGCAATAGATGCCTAATATAAAGAGGGCTATCTCCAATGCAGGAGTTGCGTAAATAGCACTTCCATAATAGAAGAGTGATGTTCCCCTGCAAATCCATCAGCACAATACAGACCAGGCGGGACAACAGCAATGTGTTCTGCTGCTGTGTTAGCTCAGAGGGTTGTCTACATGGACAATGCAGCAAGGATATTTGGTGGTCCTGTAGCAAGATTCAGGAGATGTGGAAACTCATATTCAAGAAAAGCAATGAGATTTGTAAAACTTCTCATGCTTGCTCTATGGAGACAGCCCTACTCAGTCTGGGTATATCCGGAGGTAGGGGACGCACTTCTGCCCTGTTCTCCATTTTACTCACTGCTTTTAGGCTGCTTATCCCACAATATTGGAGATCTTCAGATATCCCTACAATAGAGCAGTGGAAGAACAGGGTAGACCAAATCTACAGATTCGAAGAGCTTTCTTTCTGGGAACTGCGCAATAGAAAGGGTTTCCTCACTATTTGGGAACCTTGGATACAGTTTAGAGGATTTACAGTGAATAATTGAGTTATCTTTTAGGAAACATAACCTCGACATATGCCTTCTATGCTGGGGAACCTAGCTTTTGGTGTCTTAGCATTCTTGCCCTCATGGGCTATAATTATTACCTTATGTGAAAGTATTATCATTCCACTGTTTTTGTTTGGTTCTATTATGTTTTAAGTGAGATTTTAGTCTCACTTTGGGTTATATTCTACTATGCTACCCATTGTATATGACTTGCTTATTTCAGCCGGGCCTGCGTGCTAAGGCTTCTATTCGGACCAATAGTGTCCTTGTGCTTGTCTTGCCCTTTGTCTTGATATAAAAATTGAAAATACCAAGTTTATGAGGGAATTGTCATTCATGCAATAAAGTCATATAAACCGTGGAAGCTCTGACAACCAAGATGAATACAGCGCGTCGTGCAGTGGTGAGGGGGCACTGCTGGATGCTGCAGCCTGGTATGTGGCTCCCTGGGTAATAGACATTACGAATAGCGCAGAGCAGGAGAAGAAGCAATAATCAGACAAGTGTAGAAAAGCCAAATCCTGTAGGAGCCTCCCACGCAGAAACCGCCGTCTGCACCTGCGTGCCTGGATCATTATCTGAGGAGAAGGGAGTAAAACTACTCAGCCGTCCTCACAAGATGAATGAGGCTGCATACCACAGGCCTTCAGCTTCTGATGTTCTGCTGCAGGACTTTACTGGCATCGAAATGAAGCCAAGTGCCGGGTATTGATTATTATGTACAGACAGAAAAAATATTAATAAAACATCATGACGGGAAAAAATAAACAGGTCCATGAAGAACATGAATGAAGCTAAGAATAAGGCTGGAGGTTTCCAAACAGAAATTCCGGGCAGATTTCTCCATGTTTCCGCACTAAAATTTATGTGTTACTTGCAGGTTTTTATGCAGTTTTGCCCCAATCGCCGAATTTGTGTTGCAAAGGATGAAATCTGAACTAAAAGGCCATGCAAAAAATTGACATGGTACAGATTTCATAAAAAAAGGGGGGAAAGCATACATGAGATTTGTCTAATGTCATTCACTTTGCTGGTACTTGTATTACGCCAAGGTTTTTCTGCGCAAGAATCTGCAACGTGTGCAGGTATCCTAAGAGGTAAAACTGCTGTGATAACCCTGGTGAACATGGTATGTGGCCCTCTGATGGGATCAAGGGTCACATCTCAAACCCCATACAGATATGGCCAGTCCTATGTGTGCAGACTTCAATACAGACAGATTACTAATAAAGAATAATCCATAAAATCCCACGGAAATGTGCCAATGCAGTCAAATTCTTGTCTCAATGTATTGAACAGGGGTGTCCGTCTGAGCACTTCTCTGCGGTCCCGCGAACCGTAAACCCTCGCGCCTCACCCCATTTATAAGCTCTGGCAGCTCCGGGGCTGATTCATTGCCAGGCCTTGCCAATGTGTTTATGTCCACGGTTTATCTTCACTAGGCGCTCCTGCCTGACTCGCTCATTTTTCTCCATTCGCCACGCTTCCATGCCTTCCCATAAATCCTGCCAGGATTCCTACCATTCATTTCCTCACCCGCTTACATTCTAGATGGGAGGAAAATGGCTGAGAGGGAGAAAGGAGCAGGCTGGACATAAATAGTGGCAGAACATAGACAAGGATGACTTCGGGGCTCTGACATGACACAGTGGTCCCCTAAAAGCATAACTGTACGACAAGCTATTTATTCTAGAATATGCCCCAACTACCAGAAAAACTGCACCATCAATCAATGTAATCATATCAGAGGCAACATTTATTACAAGTGTGTGCCAGTTTTATAGCAAAGTATTGTGAAGGGGGCGAATTTAATTTGTTCAAAATCTGAGCATTGTAGTCTGCCATCCTCCCCTCTTGATTGACAGGGCCAGACAGTTCGCCTGCACCTGAAGAGATGCTCCTAGTATCAGCACAAGTACAGAGATACCGACTGTGTATGTGCAGGGCTGATTTTGAAAGAATCCGATTCATCAGAATCAATTCGCTCATCTCATTTCCCTGCTAAGGACAGGTTTCATACATTCCTGCAGAGAGGCATTTCCATACAGTATCTGTCACATCTGCTACTAAAGGCTGTAGCCCAGGCTAGGTGGCAGCTAGAGCTTCAATCTTGATCTTATTTCCATCCACAGTTTTTGATGTTTTTTTCCCAAATTTACTAACATGTCTGCGCCAAAAATCTGTCTACAAAGTAACGCATCTAGGGTTTCCACACTTTTTCCTGAACCTACTTCTGCTGTAAATCTTTCTCTGAGTAAGACAACAGTTGGTCTAGAGCAGAGATCTCAAACTCGTGGCCCTACAGCTGTTGTAAAACTACAACTTCCATCATGCCAGGAGAGCCTACAGCTATTGGGGCATGCTGGGAGTTGTAGTTTTGCAACAGCTAGAGGGCCACGAGTTTGAGATCCCTGGTCTAGAGTCAGAGATAAGTGTCTTCTACCCTGTACCACAATTACCATCCAGTCTGAGCCCCTGTAATAAATCTGGTGCAGGTCTAAGCTGCCTGTCTAAGCTTGCACCATATATAAAATTTGTAAATCTGCCCCAGTGTGTCTTACCACTAGTGTTACATGAGATTACGGCGCTTCAACTGTGTGACATCGGGGGAGCAGAGAGGGGATTTGGAGGATGCTGGAAACCTTCACAGTGGGCGTGGCTGAGCTCCTGAAACGTTGGTAACAGCCCCTTGGGCACTTTTCTAGCCTCATTTGCATATATATATATATATATATATATATATATATATATATATAATAGTTGGGGGGTTTTCCGACTAAATAAAAACATTCATAGCTATGGAAAATATATATTGCAGATGTACTAATGGCAATCTAGCAGCACATGTAAGCAGCACCATATGTTAAAACTAGCTGACAGAGTGTGTTGGCAAAACACCTGAAAAAGAAAAACGTCAAGAGCTCCAGCATGCACAGTTTTTGAGAAGAAACCAGAAAGACTAAAAACACCACCTAATGAGGAAAAAAAATAAAAATTCTGTGTCCAGTGTTTCATATTTCCCATAGACCTTCTGATAACATCTGGAGCTGAGTTTGTAACACACATAACACCATTAACAACATACGTGTGAAAGCACTCATTAAAGGGGTTGTCCGGGTTCAGAGAAGAACCCGGACATACCTGCAATTTCACCCAGGCAGCCTGCCTGAAGAGGACATCGGAGCATCTCATGCTCCGATGCCCCCCCCTTGCCCTGCGCTAGATCGCGCAGGGCAAGGTCTCTTGTTTTGAAAATACTCGCTGCCGGGCGGGTACTTCCGCCCGGCAGTGAGTTCGGTGACGTCACCGGCCTTAATGGGCCGGCTTTAGCGCTGCCCTAGCCGTTTTACTGGCTAGGGCAGCGCTGAAGCCTGTCCATCAGCGCCGATGACGTCACCGACTCACTGCCGGGCGGAAGCCTCTGCCCGGCAGGGACCGGTACGTCACCGGAACCCGGCGAAATTCCTTTGCCCTGCGCTAATTAGCGCAGGGCAAAGGAGGGCATCGGAGCATAGGATGCTCCGATGCCCTCTTCAGGCGGGCTGCCTGGGTGAAATTGCAGGTATGTCCGGGTTCTTCTCTGAACCCGGACAACCCCTTTAAATTAGTGTTAGAACCCTCCACTCCCCCACCCCCCAAAATGACACTCAGGTGGTTTAACCTATTAAAGAAGCTGCCTAGCTTGGTACTTAAAGAATCACTGTACTTTCACACAATTTTTTTTTTAATAAAGAATGATGTAATGTAGTTTCTAAATCACTTCATTAACTAAAAAAAAAAAAAACTGCCTGCATCCACCTGAAAAAAAAGTTGTAGTCATGGCCACTAGGGGTCTCACTTCCACCTACTTTGCAGTCCACTACATGTTGTTAGGCTAGATCCACCCCTAGTAACAGAGAGAGTTCACAGGACCATGGGGGGGGAGTGTGACAGTTAGCGGATAGAAACACTGTCTCTACACAGCTTTTCAAGAGCAGAGAAGTTCCTGTGTGTCTGTTAGGCTTCATTCACACGACCGTATGTTCATTTCCGTATCTTATCCGCATTTTTGCGGATAAGATGCGGAACCTTACAGACCCATTCATTTTTCCATAGGAGAAAAAAATGCGGAATGCACACCATGTGCATTCCGCATCCGTATATTACGGAAGTTCTCCCGCAAAAAAAAGGAAACATGTCCTATACTTGGCCGCAAAACACGTCCGTAGCCCCATTAAAGTCAATGGGTCCGCAAAATTACGGAACACTACGGAAGACTTTCCGTATGTCTTCAGTTCAGTTTTTATACGGACACGGAATACATACGGTAGTGTGAATGAAGCCTAAGTCTGATCCCCCTTCCTTATCAACTTCCTGAGCTCCCTAGAAGAAAATATAATGGGAAGTGAGGTCACAGCAGTACAGTACTGGCAGATTCCAAAGGGAGACACCCACCTCTTGTGAGAGAAATGCATCTATCTGTGCAGCTGAAACAGGGGATAATATGACTGAGACATTAGGGAAGCCCAAAAAGACCTGTTGCTTTACAGTTATAATTCTATAATAAAGCACAGCTATTATTCAATACCAAAGAAGAAATGGGTTTCAGGCTATGGTGATGCAAGGAAAAAAAAATATGGTTTCCCAGCATAATTAGAGACCTCTTAAATGGGTTGTCCCATCTGGAACATTTATGGCATATCTGTAGGATATGCTGTAAATATCTGATAGGCGTAGGTCCTAAAGGTGGGACCTGCACCTATCTCCAGAACAGAACTCTAAAGTGAAGGGAGAGCCAGCCACGCATGTGCACCCACCTCCATTCACTGTTATGCCCCTTTCACACGAGCGGGAGACTCACATGTCTCCCGCAACGCATCTACAGGGCTGGACTCGGCACGGACAGGGATCGCAGAGCATTATATGCGATCCCTGTCCGTGCCGAGTCCAGCCCTGTAGATGTGTTGCGGGAGACATGCGAGTCTCCCGCTCGTGTGAAAGGGGCATTATGGGAGTTTCAAAAAAATAGCTGTGTGCATGTCCCATAGTTGTGAATAGAGGGTGACCATGCTGTCTCTCTATTTCCTGCAACAGGACTTCTGAAAATAGCCAAATGAGCGCGCTCTGCTATTTTCAGAAACCCCATAGAATAGAAAGGATGCACATGTGTGGTGAGCACTCCGTTCACTTCAGGGGCACCTGCTCTTGAGAAAGGAGTGGGTCCTAGAGGTGGGACCAATACCCATCTGATATTTATGGCATATCCAATAGATAAGTAATAAATGTACCAGATGGGACAACTTTTTAAGGTTATGTATGCCTCAGTATGATTTATTTGAATAACAAAAAATTTCATAGTCCTCCTCGGCAAAAAACGCTCCTGAAAAATGGAGTGTGACCTCTAATCTAAGGAACTAAACAGCTATTTAAATACAGAGAAGTCATTCTCACTTCTTTTATGAATTAAAAAAATAAACAAGGACCCTATCATACAATACCTCACATTTTTGTAAATATTTTATATCTTTTCATGTGACAACACTGATGATATGACACTTTGATACAATGTAAAGTAGTCAGTGGGGGGGGAGATGAGCCTGTCAGTGCTCAGACTAGAGATGAGCGAATAGATTTCAGATGAAACATCCAAAGTCGATTTGCATAAAACTTTGTTAGAATACTGTACTGAGCGCGTCACATAGTATTAGAATGTATTGGCTCCTATGAGCCAAAGTTATTACTTCACGAAGTCTTGCTAGACTTCTGGTAATAACTTAAGAAATTAATTTCTACTGTAAAAAACCTTTTACTCAGGTTCGGTTCCAAGGTACCACTTGCCTACAGTCAAGCATAGTGGTGAGAGTAAGCTAAACCTTATTGAGCATTTGTGGGGCATCCTGAAACGGAAGGGGGAGGAGCGCAAGGTCTCTAACATCTACCAGGTCCGTGATGTCATCATGGAGGAGTTGAAGAGGATTCCATTGGCAATCTGTGAAGCTCTAGTGAACTCCATGCCCAAGAGAGTTATGGCAGTGCTGAAAAATAATGGTGACCACAGAAAATATTTTTCTGGACATTTTTACTTAGGGGTGTACTCAATTTTGTTGCCAGCGGTTTAGACATTAATGGCTGTGTGTTGAGTTATTTTGAGGACACACCAAATTTACATTGTATCGAAGTGTCATATCTTCAGTGTTGTCCCATGAAAAGATATAATAAAATATTTACAAAAATGTGAGGGGTGGACTCACTTTTGTGAGATACTATATGTGATGCTCCCTGATTTATATTTAGATAACATGTAAGGTTAATGCATAGGCCCAAATACAACAGGAGGAAGGCCTGTGATCCCCCTCAAGCAACCCTGTACTCCTCCCCACATGCTTCAGAGCTACAGTACAGTAAATGCGCTCAATTCAACCTGCTCTATTCATGTTAAATCACAGCTAAAACTGTGATCTTAGTCTTGTTTTAAAGCCAAGATTCCAATATTGTGGCCTGAAAAAGACCCTTCAGACGTGATCACTTATCCTCCAAAATGTAGGCGATAAGTGTTGTTGTTGTTTGTGGGCAGCCCCTTTAAGACATATTGTAAAGTTACTTCATCTTACGTTTTAGATGGATTGGGAAAAAAAACATTGGCTGCAAAAGTGGACCCTCCCTTTGAATTTCAAATTTGACAGGCGGGAATTTTATTTTTCAATGCTCTTGAAGCAAGACTGAAGATAACTAATAGGGATAAGCGAATTGAAATTAAATGAAACATCCGAGGTCGATTCCCATAAAACATTGTTCCAATACTGTACTATGTTGATGGCACTATTATTTTCAGGAACATTATTTGCTGGGAGCAATTACTTTAGAGGGCACAGTGTGGCACTAATTATTGAAGAAGGCACTATATGTGGTTACTAGTATTTTCAGATATTTCATAAAATATTGAGAGCATAGCGGGAACAATATTGGGGTGGCAGGTTGGGATGTTCAGTTGGTGGGGAGGATGATGGAAAAGTAGGAAACTGATGCCTATGTGGCAAACTTAGCAGAGATGGGTCATGGCTGAAAAAAAAGACGTCATGGCGGTCTGGTCCGAATGGAGAAGATGAGGAAAGAGAACATCTACATTAGAGGAAACATCAATGGATGTAATAGGTATGTAGTGCTGTCTTCTCCTGTATGTTTGGTAGTGCAGAATGTAATTTATATGGTAATAGTCACCCATCCTTATGTGGTGTCTTGTCATTTTGACAAGATTAGTGCTGCATGCTGTGCTATTCTCTCTGTCAAATCTGAATGAACCACTAACAGAGAAATGACAGCGGCATGAGAATAGAATTATTAACCAACAAGGATGCCAGTAATGCTTCACGTCAATGCTTCCAGTAATAACTGGAATGGGTGGACTACAGTACCCAGAAAGATTATCAAAATTAGGCTTATTCACTTTAGAAAAAAAGACGACTGAGGGGAGATCTAATAACTGTATAAATATATCAGGGGTCAGTACAGAGATCTCTCCCATCATCTATTTATCCCCAGGATTGTGACTGTGACGAGGGGCCATCCTCTGCGTCTGGAGGAAAGAAGGTTTGTACATAAACATAGAAGAGGATTCTTTACGGTATGAGCAGTGAGACTATGTAACTCTCTGTCTGAGGAGGTGGTGATGGTAAGTTCACTAAAAGAGTTCAAGAGGGGCCTGGATGTATTTCTGGAGTGTAATAATATTACAGGTTATAGTTACTAGAGATGGGTGGTTGATCCAGGGAGTTATTCTGATTGCCTGATTGGAGTCGGGAAGGAATTTTTTCCCCCTAAAATGAGGAAAATTGGCTTCTACCTCACAGGGTTTTTTTGCCTTCCTCTGGATCAACTTGTAGGATAACAGGCCGAACTGGATGGACAGATGTCTTTTTTCGGCCTTATGAACTATGTTACTATGTCACGTGTGTTTCATAATGCTATTCTCATTCCGCTATCAATTCTCTGTATGATGACGACATAAAGCGATGTACGGCAAGAAGACACTTCCTGAGGGCAGCCAGCACTCTATTAGACCTGGCTCCTTTGGTTTGGAGCACTCATCCTTATCTCTGCAGTTTCATCTTCCTGGTGCACATTTAGCTGAAACCCCAGGCTGATGTATCAAACTGTCTCCGTTAGGGGGACTTGGCAGACCGTTCTGGCACAGTTCCAGCCGGATGGATCCTCTACTTCACCGCCAGATCCCCATTGACTGCAATGAGATTCCCGGCATAAATGCTGGGTTTCAGCCAGACAAAAAAGTTGCATGCAATGTTTTTTTTGTCAAGCCGACAGCTGGCATTTGCACTGGATCTCTGAAACTGAGGTTTGAACGCAGCCGAAGAACTTAGGGCAAAGTCAGTATCATTTATAAAGAACACAGCAACTACTCACGTAGCTAAAATACACTGCAAAACGTGGCATGGAGTTATGTCTGAGGATATATGTAAACTATTAAAGGTTTTGTCTGATTAGACACTGGGTCTTGCCACAGGATGGTGTAAATGTGCTTCCCTGCTGTCCTATAAAAAGGCCCTCAGAGGCTACTTTTGGGTGGCGTACCGGGAGACTGCCGTGAACATGGACTAAATGGAGCATGCATCCGTGCTAAAACCATCGACCGTGGTAAAACACTGCTGTGTGAATGCGGCTTTAGGCTGGGTTTCCACATTCAGGTTTCTCTTAATACAGTTTTTGCAGCCAAAGCCAGAAGTAGATTCAATGTGAGAAGATTGGCATAAATTGTGCCAAGCATTGGTGCAATTGGGCGCAACTAGAGAAAGTTTCTGCGCCTGGTCTGAAAAAGGGTTGCAGCTTCATGGGAAAAGAGGCGTGGGATAAGATGTGACACTTTGTGCTAAAATCGTGCAATTCTGGGGTGAAATTCGTTCTCGACATAAGCCAAACAGTTGGCATAGAGTCAGACAAAAGTGTATCTGCACCATATTGATCATCCAGCCTGAGCCCCTGTGATAAATCTGCCGCAGGTCTAAAGCCTGTATTAGACAGATCAGCAAGCGATTGTCCGGAAGGATGCATTCTCTCCCGGTAATCACTTGCTAGCTAGCGGAGTGGACTGTTGCTATTACATGCAGCGATCTCCTCCACTGTACGGGGAGGAGAGATTGCTATACCATCGCTCGCCCCCATACTGTCTAGTGGTTTGCTACGGCAGATCGCTATTAGCACAATCAACCGCCAGCAAATGCTGATCTTTAAGCAGTATAAAGCCCCATTCACACGTCCGTATTTTGCGGATCCGCAAAACACGGACACCTGCAATGTGCATTCCGCAATTTGCGGAACGCACATAATAGAAATGCCTTTTCTTGTCCATGTATTCGGACAAGAATAGGACGTTCTATTTTTCCCGGGAGAAGTGCGGATGCGGACGGCACACTCAGCAATTTCGGAAGGTGAGCGCTGGTACCTTCTCCCCACTCACAGCGTCATACATTGTACAGTAGCTGTGCTTGGTATCGTGCTCAGGCCCATTCACTTGAATGGGGCTCAGCTGCTCCTAGGCCATGTGGCCGATGAATGTGACGTCACTGGCCTAGGAAAAGCTAAGAGAAAGCCGCGGTGCTCACGAGAGCGCTGGTGCCTTCTCAAAAAGCTGATCGGCGGGGGTCCCGGGTGTCGGACCCCCACCGATCAGATACTGATTACCTAACCTGAGGATAGTAGTAGAAAAGGACCAGCACTCGCTTCAAGTTGCTTTTAAGAAATGCTCATTTATTGCCACATACTTTGTGACGCGTTTCAGCACAATCCGTGCCGTCCTCAGACAGTATTCCTTTTCTACTATTATTGTCAAGGGACGCCACCCGAACACACGTGCACCGCAAACGCTAACCCGTAGTGCCGACTGATCACTATAGCACTATCCTGAGGATAGGTCATCAGTAGTAAAATCCCAGAAAACCCCTTTAAGTAATCTTTAGGATTAGTAAATCTGCCCCTTTTCTTTATGTGTCCTCTGTGATCCGTTCCTGGCTTTAGCTTGAAAAACTGCATCAAAAAGCCTGAACATGAAAATCCAGCCTAATAAAACAAAATGGGACACATCAATAATGCAGTATGTAACATAAGAAATAGAACCTGCTGAGTGGAAACCATTGTGAACACGTTAAACGTATGATAAAAATGCGTTAGTTTGCCTTTGCACCAACTTTGATAGATCTCCCCCAGTGACTCCATATATATGGGACCTATAGACCAGTGCACTCCATAAAAGTCAGGGGCTCAACTGGTAGCATTATATGAAGCCACTGATGACTCAAGAGGGCCCCTTTATACATTATACAGATCACAGGGTGGCACATAAGGCCTGCTATATAATATACAGATCACAAGATGACACAAAGAGCCCTTCGTATATTATACACCTCACAGTGCCCCTTATACAAGTTACACAGTGATGCACAGGGCCACTTACATATTCTACAGATCAGAGTGACACACAGGGACCCATATGTTTTGTTTTGTGGAGGGGGCACCATGGTTATACATGGCCACCTAATACATTACACAGCCCACACACTGACACATAGGGGACCGGTCATTACACGGGCACCAGGATGACACCTGGTAAGCGGCCAGGCGGTATAGTCTTTGGACCCCATGTTGATATACAGTATAAGGGGGTCAGGTATCACGTTATGCTCGCACCAGGGCCCCGCCGTTATGTTCCATGCTGCTCCGGGGACTGCTAAGCACCTCCTGACTGGATGAATGCGGCGGGAAGGCTCTGAGAGCGGTGAAGCAGCGGTCAGCCCCATCCTTTGGGTGGTGGGGGGGACCTGGAGGGTTAGGGGCACCCACCGCCCCAACTGCAACTCCACCAGCAATATACCCGTTCTGTATATGCCCGGACCTTTACAGGCCAGACTGCCCCAGAACTCGCCCTTCTCTTTTCTATAACTCTGATCCCCAAGTCCCCAGATTCCCCGCAGCTCCCCCCGGCCGGTGCGGGTAAGATGCGGCGTCCCATCAGCTCTAAGGGGGCGGGGGATGGACTATACCACAACGCGCTGGTCGGCGGGGCGACCTCGGGCGAGAGGCCTACACCACACGGGTCTGGCGGGACTCTGCCAGGACCAGTGACACCCGTCACAGCTACCAGCTATTCCCAAACCATAACCGAGGCGCAAACAGCCTTGGGGTAAAGGGGAAGGAAGCTGTGTCGCCATTTTGGGTGGGACTAAAACGACAACAACCCCGGCTCCAGCCCACAGCACCGAGCGGGACGAGGAGGAAACCAATACCAGCTGAAACGTGCCCGACAAGCTGCCAGCCGCTTATATCCCCTCCCCGACCTACCTCGGGGTATCTGAGAGCCCATGGCGCCCGGTCCGCCCAGCTTCAGCCATTACATTTCTTAATTTAAATGAAAATTCCCAACCCGTTCTTACCTCAGAATGGTAGCTGCAGAGATGGTGGCTTTCCCTGCATTAGCATAATCTGCCTAGCAACCACTGAATATTGACTACTGATTGGTTCGCTTCCTCTGTAGGAAGTAATAAGATTTTGGGGGTTTATGAAGACTGTGAATATAACGTTAGAGTGCCCTTGAGCCATGACGGTATTAATATGAACCGGGTTATTGGGGTTACCGGATATTTTCCACTTATTATATTCTTCAGGTCAAGTAGCGAGAGGGACCAGCGACCAATCAGAGAAGGCGTCACTTGTGCACGTACATTAGACCTTCAGGCAGTGCGCCCCTAGAGGGCACTATTGGAGCTGCAGGATGTGGGAAAATAACAATGGCGCTCATGAGGGCAACACTGGGTAATGTGAAGCTCCTGGACCCAATCTGTACCAGGGCCGTCCACCTGGCATGTGCCATTTACAACACTGGCGGTCCAGGGTGTGCCTGCTACCTGTGCTCTCCTTCAGTTACAGCCCTTCTGATGCCTAAATACAGATATAACATCTGAGCCTCCATATATAGCAGGTGTAGGGTGTCGCCCTATATTCCCAAGTGGACAGCACTCAGCATGTTATAAGATGCTTGAAAATGGGGTACAACCCAGCTGGTAGAGAAGGATCAGCCCCCTCTAGGGTCTTCTGAATATAATCAGATTACAGGGCTGCTTCAATGTAACATGGCTGAACCCTGGCCATAATTACCCTCAATCCCCCCATTTATATGCTTGATTGGCTCGGAAGGACAAGTTTTCTGTTATTTTTCTGCATGAAATACTCATTCCACGTGAAGATCCTGAAGATGCACGCCAAGGAAAAATATCTAATATCAAGACATTCCATGTGGTATATCTTGTAGTTTTCTTAAAAGGCATTTGTCAGCAGATTTGTACTTATAACATTGACTGACCTGTTACATGTGCACTTGGCAACTGAAGACATCTGTGTAGGTCCCATATTCATATGTGCTCACATTGCTGAGAAAAATGATGTTTTAATATATGCAAATGAGACTAGGAGCAACGGGGTGTTGCCATTGCACCAAGAGGCTTTGCTCTCTCTGTAACTGCCACGCCCTCTTCAACTTGATTGACGGGGAATGTAAACATCATCACACCAGGCCCTGTCAATCAGAGTGGATAGGGAGCGGCAGAGAGCACAACCTCTAGGTGTAATGGCAACACCCCCATTGCTCCTAGAAGCTCATTTGCATATAATAAAACATCATTTTTCTCAGCAATGCAGGTATATAAGAACATGGGACCAACACAGATGCCTTCAGCTGCCAAGTGCACATGTAACAGGTCAGCCAGTGTCATAGGAACAAATCTGCTGACAGATACCCTTTAATGTACTCAAAACCAATAGGATCCAAATAGAACAGTCATGCAATATCAGACGAAGCTCCTATCATGTAGGATGTTTTGGTCAGGAAAGCCCTTCCCCAGCCATATGGATGTTCGAGGACCAGAATCCTGGGTGTCTGGACTGCACCAGATGTCTAGTCGAACATCCAGACTCAAGATATCTGAGGAAAGTCTTTTCTGACCGAAATGTCCTACATGATATGAACTTCGTCACATGACCATTCTGTCTGGACCTTATTGAATTTGAATGCATTAATAAAATTGTGAGCTATACTGCATCAAGTGCTATGGTATTACCTTTCCTTGGATTTGGTATTTGCCCTCCTCTGTCATTCTTCCTCTGATACTGTGGCGATATGAACCAACCTCGGCTCAGAATATAAGGGCGCATGCACACAGATGCATTTTTTTTGTCCGCATCCGATCTGCATTATTTGCGGATCCATTCACTTCAACAGGGCTGCAAAAGATGCAGACAGCACTCCACGCACTGTCCGCATCCGTATGTCCGTTCTGCGAAAATATAGAACATGTCCTATTGTCTGCATTACAGACAAGAATAGTACTGTTCTATTAAGGGCTGGACATTGTTTTCTGCAAAATGCAGAAGTCACAGGGCCGGTATCCGTGTTTTGTGGATCTGCAATTTGTGGATCGTAAAACAGGCAACGGTCGTGTGCGTGGGTCCTAACAGTCATCAGGACGGGATTGTAGGCGGCCCCCTGACTGTCCTTATTGGGAGACTAACTTTCCTGGTAGACCCAGGATCTGTCATAATAATGGGCCTCAACTCTCCAGCAGAAAATAACCTTCCAAAGCGGACTCCGGACCCAGTCATTTTCCATAAGGTCTTATTTTCATAGGTTGACATTTTGTCTATCTTCCCCACCCCAGCCACCATTACCTGGTAGACTGGACGTTTAAGGCCCTTTCACACGACCATATGCCCTCCGAGACATACAGTCCGTGAGCGGGCCATGTGTCCCGGAGCGGCATCGATCGTGCGCACAGCATCATTGATTACAATGATGCTGTGCACGTCAGGCCGCCCGTGTCATATGATTTTATAAGTGCGGGACAATAGCCCCGCGGGCGGCCCAGCGTGCACAGCATCATTGTAATCAATGATCAGTGCTCCCGTGTGCACAATCAATGCCGCTCTGGGACATATGGCCCGCTTACAGACCGTAAGGCACGGTCGTGTGACAGGGCCCGTATCCTGATGATACCACACTGAATTCTGAGAGGTCTTTTTGGATGGGGATTTTCATTTGAAATAAGTTAGTGCTGACCCGTCTAAATAACCTGATAGGAAATCAGAAACCACTAAGGACGATGACTGCTGAGCTGCAGATCTGTTACCTTGTGTCTTTGCACAGTGAAGATGAACTGTAATAAACCACTTAGAGAATATTGAGACTGAAGGGCAGAGGGAAGGATACGGCTTCATGATCCTGTTTTTTATCCATGTGCTCTCCGCAGGTTTTGGAGATAGTACACTGACCCTTTCATTTCTGTGGAGCCCTGCTCACACCCATATTTTTTGCAGATCTGTGTGGCCGTTCTGAAAATTATAAAACGTCCTATTCTGGTCTACATTGTGGCTGAGCTTAGTCCTTTCTATTGACAGGAGTGAGAAAACTGCGGAAAGCACACAGAAGGTATCCATTGTTGTGGATCCATAATTTGTGGACTGAAATACGGACACAGCTGTGTGGATAAGCCTAAGGGCTCATGCACACGAGCGTGTGCAGTCAGTGCCTGTGCTGTGGACCGTAATTTGCAGTCCTCAACACACGGGCACTGACATTGTGGCCACCGCATGCGGATTGCGGACCCATTCATTGGAATGGGATCCGCATCCGAGGGTCCACACCGCAAAAAAGAATTCATTGGAATGGGATCCGCATCCGAAGGTGCTTGCGCTACTTTTTTGCAGTGCAGAGGCACGGCCACAAACACCACGGAAGCACACCGTAGTGCTTCCGTGGTGTTCCGATCCGTGCCTCCGCTCCGCATCTCCCGGATCGCGGACCCATTGAAGTGAATGGGTCCGTGATGCGGGCTGCACTCGGCCGGTGCCCGTGTATTGCGGACCTGGCGTATGCATGAGCCCTAAGGGTGATACCAGAGGGTACTCATTTCCTGAGGATACTGGGAATAGATCCAAACCATCAAAAGTGGAGATTATCAAGTGACCCAGATTGGTTGAAGTAAATGACTAAATCTGGTGCAGGAATAGACACTTTTCTCTGACCTTATACCAACTATTGGTTGGCTTATTTTGAGACAGAATTTAACACCAGAATTATAGCGCAGTTTTAGAGCAAAAAGTTGCATCATGGGCCACGCCCCTTTTGACACTTTTTACGCCAAAATCTAGGTCCGTTCACATTAGTAAATGTGGGACAGTTTTTTTTTTTCTTTTCTTAACACGGTCAAGTCAAATTCTGTGGTGGCTCAAGACGATATCTGTTGGAAAAAGGCAGGGGGTTATTCACATGACCGTATTTTCAGATGTGGACCCATTCATTTCAAAAGATAGAAGATGTCCCATTCTTGTCCGTTTTGTGGACAGGAATAGGCATTGTTACAGCGGAGCCCACAAACAGTATAGGAAGCACACGGACTGCAAAACGTCATGTAAATAGACCCTTAGGCTGTGACTACATGGTGGTATGGACTCAAATGCAAATTGCAGTGAAATCCTTCTGGTAACTTTGTTTCCCGTGAGAAGAAAATAGCGCATGGCTAAAGCTACATTTTGGACCCTGCCTAAATGATTGTACAAGCGAAAAATCAGGAATTAACCCTGGAACGCAGTTCCAGAAAAGGAAATCACTTTGGCGCAGTCTTCGGTGAAGAGGCAGTGCTCACAAGGCTCCATCCTCCCTACAGAAGTTCAGGTCAGGGTTTGCGCCAGCCAGGGGCCAATATCAGGACGGCTTAGTGACGTTTGTAGACTATTTTAGAGTCTAATCTTTCTGTCAGGTTCCATGTAACTGCAGAGCCAGTAAGGCGCAGAAGATACTCGCAGGGGTAGACATAAGTTATGTGCTGCCACGCCGGGGCCCCAGGCAATGCTTTCACATCCCATACACTGTGCCTGCCAGGCGCGTCTCCTCAATAGTGTTTGCTGTCTCTTATCTACCACTGAATACTGGCCAAGCTACAAGACGTAATAAAACAATGGATTTTAGTAGGCAAAAATCTGAGCAGTGAGGAATTTAATGTAGCTGGTAATGGCACATAGTGGCCAGCTGGCAGCCTGTGCCCTGCTCACTCTGCAGCCTGGCCATCACTATTATGGTGCCTGGTCAGCCGCAGCGCTCCGAGTAATGCATGAGAGGAAGAATGACGAGGGCAGAGGAAGAGTAGAGATATTCTGGCTATAGACATTATGTCATGTTCAGTGAAATGGAGGAAAACTCCTGGAACATACAGTTCTTTTAGTTGAAACAAACAGGATTTGGAGAAAAGGTTCCTTCCCCTGGTCAGTGCCCTGTTACAGCAGCACCTCACATGGTAAACGTGTGACCTCAAGTATCATATCTGTGCCAAATTCCAGCTTTATGCTTGATAACCGAGTTACTGTGTGACTCAAGTGGTTAATGTCTATGCTCATTAGCACCACTTGGTGGCAGTAAAGAGCTTATGTGTATTACACTCATAGACAAAAGAATAATGCACCCAGATGGAAATGTCGGATAGCTGTGAAACCCGACATGCTATTATGTCTCAGGCAGGTATGTAAATGATTACAGGTGCGGTCTGATCGGACACTTGGTCTTGCCACAAGAGGGCGTACAGGTGCTCCCCCACTGCTCTATAAAAAGGCTCTCAGTGGCTACTTTTGGGTAGTGCACATCTTGGTGAGAGATCATTGACTGCTAGACATGCCGCAGTCAAAGACATTTTGCCCAGGTGACAGACTTTAAGAGGGGGCACATCACTGGACTGATGGGCATCTCATCAGAATGGGCATCTCAATGAGGGGATGCATTATCATTGAATTTATTAAGAGGTGCAAGGCTTTGGTGCATCTCTGGCCCTCCATGTCCCAGAAACTCAAATCTAGGCCAGCTAGGAGCTATAATTTATGCCTATTTCTGGCGTAAATTATAGTAAATCTGGCAGGCCCCGAAGGCTCTGCCCTTCCTGCTAAGCCCCGCCCACTTTATAGCATTTTTTTTTTTTTTTTAGTAAATGGTTTTAATATATCTCCCTCTATGACTTGTAGGGCTAGCTCAGCAGAATGTAATAATACCTTTAATTTAATGATCTGTTGCGTCATTCTTGAAGAAAAACACTTGTGATCAATATGCAAATGAGCAGTTAAAGGGATTGTATCACTTCAGCAAATGGCATTTACCATGTAGAGGAACTTAATACAAGCCACTTACTAATGCAATGTGATTGTCCACTCGGTCATGCCACAAGAGGGCATAAAGGTGCTTGTACTACTGCGCTATAAAAAGGCTCTCAGTGGTTACTTTTGGGTAGTGCACATCTTGGTGAGAGATCATTGACTGCTAGACATGCCGCAGTAAAAGACATTTTGCCAAGTTTTGAGAGGGGGCACATCACTGGACTGAGAGATGCAGGATGGGCATCCCAACAAATTGCCTGTCACCTTTACGCCCTCTTGTGGCAAGACCCAGTGTCTAATCAGACCACACCTGTAATCATTTACATAACTGCATGATGAGTTTTGCTCTTTAACTGTTTACTACTGTGAAGGTGGCACATCTCGGCATAACTACAGTGAGGAGGTATAACTACTGTGAAGGGGGCACATATGGGTATAACTACTGTGAAGGGCATAGCTACTGTGAAGGGGGCACATGTGGGCATAACTACATTGAGGAGGTATAACTACTGTCAAGGGGGAACATATGGGTATAACTACTGTGAGGGGCATAGCTACTGTGAAGGGGGCACATGTGGGCATAACTACAGTGAGGAGGTATAACTACTGTGAAGGGGCGCATATGGGTATAACTACTGTGAGGGGCATAGCTACTGTGAAGGGGGCACATGTGGGCATAACTACAGTGAGGAGGTATAACTACTGTGAAGGGGCGCATATGGGTATAACTACTGTGATGGGCATAACTACTGTGAAGAGGGCACATATGGGCATTACTACTGTGTGCTGGCACAAAAAAGGAATAATTACTTTGTGGGGGCATTAAGGGGACTGGGTGTGTATAGTTATGCTTTAGACAGAGTTAGAGGCCGCATATATTTTTTAAAAGTTGGGAGGTATTCTAATGTATTGTGATTGTCCATATTGCTTCCTTTGCTGACTTGATTCATTTTTCCATCACATTATACACTGCTTGTATCCAGGGGTTTTGACCACCCTGCAATCCATCAGTTGTGGTCATGCTTTCAGGCTATAAGAAAAAGCACTGGCCTCACTGGTGGCCATGACCATAGGTCAGCACCTTTTCCTATAGTGTGCAAGCACGACCACCACTGATGTATTATATGGGGGCAGAGGCGTAGCTACCGGGGGGCAGGGGCGGCGATGGCTCCGGGCCCAGTGCCTCTGGGGGGCCCAGCAGGGATGGCCTTAGGCCACCTGTCCTGCGCTGCGGCTACCCTCCGGTCCGTCGCCCCACTCTTTTCCCTGGCCGTCGCGCACTATGACCTAATGCTGCGGTAAGAAAGGTTTTTATTTTAACCCTATGTGGCTGGGTGGGCTGATCTGAGGTCTGATGGGGGCACATTCTGCTGATCTGAGGTCTGATGGGGGCACATTCTGCTGATCTGAGGTCTAATGGGGACACATTCTGCTGATCTGAGGTCTGATGGGGGCACATTCTGTTGATCTGAGGTCTGATGGGGGCACATTCTGCTGATCTGAGGTCTGATGGGGGCACATTCTGCTGATCTGAGGTCTAATGGGGACACATTCTGCTGATCTGAGGTCTGATGGGGGCACATTCTGTTGATCTGAGGTATGATGGGGGCACATTCTGCTGATTTGAGGTCTGATGGGGGCACATTCTGCTGATCTGAGGTCTAATGGGGACACATTCTGCTGATCTGAGGTCTAATGGGGACACATTCTGCTGATCTGAGGTCTGATGGGGGCACATTCTGTTGATCTGAGGTCTGATGGGGGCACATTCTGCTGATCTGAGGTCTGATGGGGGCACATTCTGTTGATCTGAGGTCTGATGGGAGCACATTCTGTTGATCTGAGGTCTGATGGGGAGACATTCTGATGATCTAAGGTCTGATGGGGGCACATTAAGTCGATCTGAGGTCTGATGGGGGCACATTCTGTTGATCTGAGGTCTGATGGGGGCACATTCTGTTGATCTGAGGTCTGATGGGGAGACATTATGATGATCTGAGGTCTGATGGGGGCACATTAAGCCGATCTGAGGTCTGATGGGGGCACATTCTGTTGATCTGAGGTCTGATGGGGGCACATTCTGCTGATCTGAGGTCTGATGGCGCACATTCTGTTGATCTGAGGTCTGGTGGTGGCACAGTAGGCTGATCTGAGGTCTGATGGGGGCACAGTGGGCTGATCTGAGGTCTGGTGGGCGCACAGTGAGCTGGTATGTTTATCATGACTCCTCTTGTAGCATTAATTTTGCTGGCAAGTTCTAGATACGGTACATTGCTGCCATAGTTATGTAGAAATATAGTAAATACATGTCGGCACAATAGCAGGCTAAGGGCCAGTTCACATCTCCATTTTTCCATAAGTTATTTGCATCAGTTTTTTTTTAACCAAAACCAGGTGTGTAGAGTACACAGAGATAAGGTATAATGGAAAGACTTGCACCTGTTCTGTGTGTTCGACCACAGCTGGTTTTAGTTTAAAATAACTGATGCCAAAAAAATGTGAATTGGCCCTAATCCTAAAAGGTGAATTCCATATATGGCTGTTATAAGATGCATTCCAACAGGACTCACAATCGATCAGCTGTCTTGGACATGCCCAGTGGCTAACCTGCTATGATGTATCATCATGCTGCAAAAATGTAGCACAAAGTGACCTGCACAGCGAGTTATCAAGCCACAGTATGTCAATTTGAGCTGTGGAAAACCAGCAACAGACCCGTGTCTTGTGTCTTCACCCCGATATTCTTGGTGTAACAGAATTAATATTTAAACACAAAGGGGTTCAGTGAAACCACACACTCCAGGTATTTCTAATTGATTGCAAATATAGCTCAGTCAGTTTACCCTAAGGGTGGGTTCACACGTTGCATTTTGGTGATGCGTTTTGAAACGCATTAGGCAAAACGCAACGCTAAACGCATATGCGTTTTCACAAAAACACATACGTTTGGTTGATAGAAACGTGTTTAGCATTGTAATATTAATGATAATGATTAACAACGCTAAACACATGTTTCTGTCAACCAAATGCATGAGTTTTGGTGAAAACGCATATGCTTTCAGTGTGAACCGACCCTTACTGACATACTCCAGTGTTGTGAAAATGGCAATTTGTATGTGGGCTGGCAGAGGGTTTGTGCCAGGGCTGCTTTTTAGTCCCAGTCCGGCCCTGCACAGTTGAGAGGCACCACGTCACTGTTGCAGAGAGAACCGGAAGGGTTAGTAGGCGGTGGGGAGGAGCATGACGCTGCGTCCACAGTGATCTCCTCTCTACTACAGCGGACTGACAATAGATTAGTAGATCATGCCACACTTCCGTCCGCTGGCTGTGACAAGTGGTGTTAAGCGAGCGGACAGAGGAGTGGCATTATCTACTAATCTATCGTCAGTCCGCTGTAGTTATGGTGCAGGATAGCACTGTTGCAACAGGAAAGCTGCAGCATGATGCTGTGAACTAATCTACTGTCACAGCGTCATGCCGCACCTCCATCCAATCGCTTCTCTGCCAGGTCCGACAGTGCTCTCCTGCACCATCACAACAGTGGTGTAAAGCGAGCGGACTGAGCTGCGGCACGATGCTGTGAACTTTAGCTTCTGTCACAGCGTCATACTGCACCTCCGTCTGCTCGCTTTTCTGCCCTAAGCTGTCTGTCACGGTGTGATGACCTGAGCACGCCGTGACATAACTCCTCCTCCCTGTCCCTCGCGCCATTTTATCCTTTCTGGCTGCTAGTGTCCCAGAGCTGCAGATAAAAACTCAGTTTCCCGTCTGTATCTCTGGTTTTATAGTACACAGATCCACATGATATAATTTGAAATCTGAGCTGCTCGTATTTAAAATGGAACCAAAAACATGGTTCTCTGGGTTATAGAGGCCAGGATAAGGGCCTCTTAAGTGACCCTCCATCCTTTTAGCGTGACTAATCTCATACATAAAGTGACTCCTCTGAGCTCATTTGCATATGACTTTGGAGACGATTTTTAATAGGTAAACGAGCTAGTTTTAATATAAAAGAGACAATGCTTGAGGGGACTGTTAGTTTAGTGATGTAAAAACTGGGGACAGATTTCCTTTAACATAGGAGTCCCCTTGTTTTTTACTCCTATTACTCCTATATTTTACTGCATTATATGGTAGAGTATTTAGACTAGGGTATGTAGAAAGTCTATTGTACAGTACTTAACAACATAGATGATCTAGCAGTTTATATAGTCATCTTTCTAATACAATATTATAACCACAACTAGTAGTATGTGCCTGTGAAGTTGGAAACGTGCGTTTGGGAAGCCACTAAGTGGAGGGCCCACTCAAGTATGTTCCCCCCCCCCCCCCCCACCTGTGCTGAACCTCTGCTACGCCTCTGTATGGGGGTCATGATCCCTGGATACAAGCAGTGTATAATGTGGTGGAAAAATGAATCAAGCCAGCAAAGGAGACAATATGAATAATAACAATACATTAATTCCTATACATGATAAATGCCATTTGCTGAAGTGAGACATCCCCTTTAACTGCTCATTTGCATATTGATCACAAGTGTTTTTCTTCAAGAATGACGCAACAAATCATTAAATTAAAGTGGTATTCCGGTTACCATAAACATAACTTGTTTTAGACTAATTCATCATCAATCATTACCTAATATAATGTCTATTTCACATATTTACCATTCAGTAGTTATAAAGTAATTTTCATCCCCTGCTACCCACTGTGTTCCTCTTAAGTTACCATGACACCGACCTGTAGTTCTGAGCCTTTGTTAGGTCAGGCATGCTCAGTGTGTTGCTATCAATTCTCTAGCTAAATATCAGTGTGCTGCAATTTACTGAGTAGAGGGGGCGTGTCTGCACTGGAATATCAGGCAGCCAATCAGTAATCATCAACACTCATGAAGAAGCAGAAACTCACAGCAGGAAAGCTAGGCATTGTGGGGATTGTAGTTTTGTGAGGGAAGATCAGGAGCCATGATACTGTCATTGTGCTGCAGGCTCACACATGAGATAGACAAATGGATTACAAGGTAAAATGAAGCTCTGGTTATATGTACAGGTATGGGTTCTGGTTGGGTCACAGCTTGCAGCCTGAATGCAGTTTATCAAAAATTTAGATACGCTGCTGGAATACCCCTTTAAAGGTATTATTACATTCTGCTTAGCTAGCCCTACAAGTCATAGAGGGAGAAAAAAATGGTGTAAAGTGGGTGGGGCTTAGCAGGAAGGGCAGAGCCTTCGGCCCCTGCCAGATTCACTATAATTTACGCCAGAAACTGGTATAAATTATAGCTCCTAGCTGACATAGATTTGAGTTTCTGGGACATGGAGGGCCAGAGATGCGCCTAAGCCTTGCACCTCTTAATAAACTCAGTGCATCTCACTCCAGCGCACAGAAGAGTGGTGGAGAAAACGTAATTAATCTCCCTTATTGTGTCTGGTTTAACAGTGACTAGTGACAGAGTCTCTTAAAAAAAATATGTTCAGCCTCTTAAATAATTTGGCACATCTTCTGGCAATCCGCGTGGCAGAAAATAAAATCTATGTATGCTATGAGCTGGTATAGATTGGTGCTATAATTACGCCATCTTCTGGGACCCCTGCCGATCAGCTGTTTGAGATGGCATCGGCACTCCTGTGAGCACCGCGGCCATCTCCGTGCCGTACATTGTATAGTGGCCATGCTTATTTCGCACAGAAAAATTTAAGAACTATAGAAGCTTCTAGGAGACAGGAATAACATGAGGGGTTACCCAGGGGTGGAAACATTTTTAAGGGGTTCCCCTATGGTAGTAAGATTGGGAATTCCTGGATTTAGCGTTTTTTTAAGAAGTCTGTGATTTCCCTTTACATTTTTTTGAGTCATATGAATTTCTGAAACATTTACATAGTAAATGAAGGTTGCTTGTAAGACATCTTATGTAACATTAGTATCTTCTATGGGTTGGGAAAGGCAATTGTTTGGGGATGTGGTTACCCCTGCCCATAGTCCTGGTGTGCCAATGTAGCTTTCAACATATAGAATGACTTAAAGGGGTTGTCCAAGTTATTAAAAAAAAATATAGCACTATAAATCTGATGGGCAGCAATATATAACTAAGTTCAGCAAGTTTTAGGCAAAAAAAATCTATATTTCCTCATTTCCCTGGTTCTCTTCTGGCCTTTGTTTACATGCAATAACAACAATCTTAGCCCCTCCCCCCTTCTCTGTAAAGGCAGTGAATACAAGTGCTGTGAGTACATGTCTGCCTGCTAGAATACTCAGCAGCATGTTGTATGTGTAGGACTACAAGTGCCAGCTGTACAATGACACTGCTGATACACACAGGAAATTCTCCCTACCTGTTCTTGTACAATACAATTCCTCTATAGCTCCTTGCCCAGCACTTGTCTCCTCTCACTGCTGCAGCTACTATTTGTTGTAAAGCCTTGAGCCCTCAGTGTGTTCTGGCTGAAGGGGTTAATGTTTTATCTGAAGGAATCCAGGGAGAGAGCAGATAGCAGCCTGGCAAAGAAAGGGGGCGTGGCCAGTGATGTCTGGTGTACAGACTGTTATCTGAACTCTGAGGCTTGTACACAAAACATCACAGACCTGGGAGATAAGGTGACATCACAGGTCATGTGACCCTCAGTCAACTCTGAGAAACCAGCAGCTTTAGAAACACAAAGTATATGGGAAAGTTGTTATACCTGACAAGTTAGAAACATATAAAGAACAAAAAAATAACTCGGACAACCCCTTTAAAGGGGATGTCCCACAAAAAATATTTTTCTGTTTTCAAACCAGCACCTGGATCTGAACACTTGTGTAATTACCAACCCCTTTTAACATTTAATATAGCTACTGAGTTAATGTATCTGTATAGCGCCACCTGCGCCACTTTTTTTTCTTTTTACTTCTTTGTCCGGCTCACTGAGAAGGCCGCACATGCTCAGTTTCATCCTTCAACTGCCTCCTGAGATGTGATAGGGAGAGAGCAACAGAAGAAAGACACGCCCCCTGAGAAAGGACACTCCCCTTGAGCTGCCAGTTAGCGATCATCTGGCAATCTAATACTGCCTCTAAATGCCCAATGAACGAGCAAACGCTTTCCTCCTGACAGTATCTAGTGGCATCAGGGTGTCTAATACACCCTTAAGATCCCTTGCAGATGAGTGAGTGTCTCGCTTCGGACTCGCAGCGCAGCACCCGGCCTGAACTCCCGGCACTCCCGGGGTCATATAGCATTATATTGATTTATGATGCTATGTAACCCTTACAGTTCTGGAATGTATTGGAATATAGTGACAGCATTATGTCAGAGGCTCTCAAAACTGGAGTTAAATGGTTCAGTTTTGTTCCCATTCATTGTCAATAAGTATGCATCTGTTCCGTTTTGTTGCGCTTTGGTGCCGGATACAAAACCGCTTCAAGCTGCTCAATGTAAGGCAATGGTGCCGGATCTGTTTTTTTGTTACCGGTTTGTTCAGTTTTGATTTAATACAACCAGATCTGGCCAAAATGGATGCAGTCGGATGTATTAAATGGCCCGGATCTGTTTAATTCTGAAATAACAATGCAGATGTGAAAGTTGTCTAAATGCTGCAGATCTAGAAATATACAGAAGTTTCTTATCTTATAGGAGTATAAAGGTCTCCATCCACATTCAGCAGCTGTCTTTCCCGACTCCCCCCGGCACATACGTTAGGTTCAGTCAAACATGTATGTGTATTCAAGAGAGAGAGAGGAGAACGCTGCTGGCAGCCCATTCCCTGGGAGAACAAAAGGATCAGGCTCAAATATTTACTTAGTGCCATGCTTCTCTCCCCCAATGTCTGGAGCTCCCCATAGACATTAGAGTGTCAGCCAGCGGATACGACTGACAGTACACTGATGTGTCGGGATGAGCAAATAGACTTCAGATGCTACATCCAAAGTCGATTCTCAAGAAACTTTGTTGTAATACTGTACAGAGTTCCTGCTCCGATGATAGCCAATACATTCTCATACTGTACAGAGCGGGAACTCCGTACAGTATTACAACAAAGTTTTTTGCGAATCGACATCGGATGAACACTCCTGTTGAATTACCGAAATCAGAGATCTTGAAAACTGAGAAGTTAATTCATACACAATGAAGAAATTGTGAAAAACTCTTTATTTTTGTTATTTGTAATAAACTTTAAAAATGACTTCTTATTATACTGTATAAAAGTGTACACAGGAGCGTTCTCAGCACCGTGAGAACGGGGTCACTGACAGACTGGGCCCCGATGGGCAGTAAGTTGCTATGAATATTAAATTATAAATGCATTACTTTCTTTATAGATTTTCTTTTTATCCGGTAACTTTTCTCTCCATCTTTCTGCAGAATGAGGCCGTGAGGGGGAGGTGCAGTGAGGTCTGAGGTTCTGCTTTGGGTATAGTTCAGGCCTTGGCCGTGTATATGAAGTGTCTCGGGAATAGAAGGTTCACTCCAAGGTAACGATATTTCCTCAATAGCCGCTGATTGAATATCCTCTAAACATAATGGCAACCGAGATGCAAAGAACAAGCGCTGATTGCAACGTCTCCAGCCCCAGAACAAGGTCGAGTGTTCCAGAATGCTCCTTGCAATTCAATGGGGAAAATAACAGCACAGTACTTAGTGTAGGCACTAATGCATGAAGAACTTTCTGCCTCACAGATGTCATGTGTTGCGATACATTCATATTATGCTTGGGATACAGTCACACGACCGTGGGTATTTTGCGGTCTGCAAAACACGGATCCGCCAAAATACGGATGACGTCTGTGTTGCATCCGTTTTTTTGCAGATCCATTGTAACAATGCCTAACCTTGTCCGCAAAAGGGACAAGAATAGGACATGTTCTATCTTTCTTGCGGGGCTACAGAACGGCCATACGGATGTGTGCTGTCTGCATATTTTGCGGACCCATTGAAATAAATGGATCCGGATAAAATTGTGGATCGGATGTGGACCAAAAATACGATCGTGTGAATGGGGCCTTAATAACACCACAACTGTTGACTTCACATTTACCAGTCTGCTATGTAGAGATGAGCGTATGGATTCGTACGGAAGTGTAGCAGCGCATGCACAGTCAGCGCTCCAGTAGCGGAAGTAGAACCTATGTACTTGCTCTGCTACCCAGAGCAGCGGTGCAGAGATTGTCAGGGCCAGCTGAGATATCGATTGCTATGTCCTGTAAAGACACAATGGAGCACATTTCTTAGATTAAGCTGAGGGAGATGTTATATTGCAATATTGGGCCCCATTTATCAAAACTTTCTAATGTTAAAGGGGTTCTGCAGTTGTTTAAAACTGATGATCTTAGCCCCGCCCAGGCCAGTGATACTAGTCGTGACGTCACTGGGCCTGAGGAAAACAGTTGATCAGCAGGGGTCCCGGGTGTCGGACCCCCACCGATCAGATGCTGATGATCTATCCAGAGGATAGATCATCAGTTTTAAACAACTGCAGAACCCCTTTAACACCCAGATAAACCACAATAAGTGCAGCCTAAACTCTTCCAGAGCCGTTTTGATAGAACATATCGCCCACCACCACCACTACTGTATTCAGCTCCATAAAACTGGCGGCTATACAACCCAGATGAACCAACAAGGTGTCATCTGAACCAGGGGTGGATTGGCCTGAGCCCTCCTTGCGGCCGGCCAGTAGAAGTTTTTGGGGATGTATTTTGTGCTGTTGGCAGTATTTTGTGATGGACTGTGGTATTTGGCTCTGTTGGGGTGGTATAATGTGCCACCATATGGTATTGCTGGCCCTTCCATCAATGTGGACCCAACTACAAAACAGGGCCACTTTTAGTATTTTTTTCCAGGGCCACTTTAAGTTCCCAGTCCGCTCCTGATCTGAACCAACCAATTCTGGCAGCACTGGCCAACCATCTAATGTGTATGGGGATGTCCTGACTCTCCCCTTAATGGCAGATGTTGACGGAAAAATGTTGGATCTTTTTTTTTTTCCTCACCAGAAATAAGCCACCACCAGAAAGGTCTTGACAGGAGTTTCCCCATGACAACATGTGTATATGGGAGTCATGAGGAACAGCTGTGGGCTGAACACTTGTTCGGCTGAAAGCCATCAGAGTGGCCAACTTTTACTCCTCAACTCTGGTTATTACAGAAGTTAAATAGTCTACCTTCCCTGAGGCTACAAGATCTTGAGAAGGGTGGAGACATTTATAACCAGGGTGGGGAAGTGACGCTTCTGGCAGGGAAACTTTGGCTTGTAGACGTGTCTGTGTTTACTAGGAGGTGACTCAGGCATAAACTGAGATACCTGCAAGGTGCAGGTAGTGGAGGGGTGCAGAGCCGTCACCTGTGACATCACAAATCACAAGGTGTCACAGGAAATGCAGCATCCTGAATAGTCACTTCCATGGCTCATGACGTCTCACACTGAACATGTTCATATATGCATCAGCAGTCGTGTGGGAAGACGCATAAGTCACATGTATGTCAGCGTTCAGTAATATCCCCCAAGCATAATAAAAGGGGGGTGAGTGATGAATAATTACTCATGGTGGAGGGGAAACACCTCACAAATTGGGTCACAGATTATACGTACCCATAGCTTCATCAATGTACAGTAAAAAGTTCTACAAATGTTAGTACCCATCACCAGTTTCCAGGTCTCCTGATCCCCCAGTTTACAGCTGATAGTGGAGGGTCCCCTGGGTATACATCTGATAGTAGAAGGTTCGGCCCCCAGTATACAACTGTTGTACAGAGGAATTTAGGGAACCTGGCATAGCTCTTATGTAGGGCCTTACAGCAGCTGCCAAGCTCCTCTGTGAAGATCCGGTGCGTATATATATATATATATATATATATATATATATATAAATATATATATATATACTGTATATACAGTATATTCCTAGTCAGTAAATGAATTCTTAGTATTGTGCCCACAGCTGATAAGAGCAGGGAACTAGCAGGAGGACTGGATATAACAACAAGAGTGACTCCAGATAAGGGGTGCGGGTGTGGACCTTTATACAGAGGAAGTGTCAGCACGTAACGTTTTTGCTGTTCCCAGAAAGACGAAAAAACAACTTCACCTTTTGTCAAGTCCTTTCAGCTTCCAGCAGTCACTAAATGCAGCTAATGATTAGAATGGCACATAATATAAAGGTTTTATGTAGATAAAATGAAAAGTTCTCCAACATTATGTACAACTGCAGGTTTGTTACAACATATCAGCGGAGAACAGTAGCACAAATCTGTGCAAGTCTTAAAATGTCACTACAACTACAAGTAGTGTTTATGGGGCATCTTATAATTTCCTATTGGTCAACAAAACTTCTGGTTACAGCATTTGACTAATTAAAAAAAAAAAATCACAACAAAAAACACCAACAAAAATCTCACAGCTCCAACACCATGGCAGAACATCTGCAATATATACACTCCATTCAGATGTACCCTCACAGTTGAACCTTCAGGAGGGATCACTCATTTTTACTTGAACTTGTCTCCCAACAAGGGTGGCCTCACACGTGGCAGATTTTATTGCAGAAATCTCTGTGACTGAAAACCAGTTCAATTCACTTGAATGTGGCTTACAGAAATCCATGTGCCTCCCACCAAAACAGCCCCATTAACATGAATGGAAATGATTTTCAGAAATTTCTGCAACAAAATCTGCCGCATGTGAAGGCGCACTGACCCTCTGGCCATACACATTAGATCAGGGATGGCCAACTTGAGGCTCTCCGGCTGTTGCAAAACTACAACTCCCAGCATGCCCACATTGCCTACAGGTATCAGCCTACAGCAGGGCATTGTGGGAATTGTAGTTTTACAACAGCTGGAGAGCCGCAGGTTGGCAATCCCTGCATTAGATAGCTGTCTGACAAACATTCAAGATCCTCCCATACATATGTATGTTCAGATGAACGTGCACATGTAGTGATGAGGAAGATGGCCAGCAAGTCCAATCACTCTGCTTAACTTGAGTAAAGAGACCACTGACAAGCCTTAGAGCACTCCGACTCTGGGCCAGCAGCTCTTTGGCTCACAACATCCCAACAATTGCTTCCAAAGTAAGCAAATTGAGATCTTAAAGGTGTTTTCTGGGATTCTTATGTTTTTTCTGATATACTGATACTGATATATAGTTTCTTACCTCATGTACATCTTCCCCATGTTTTCTTTTTTTCAATTTGGACTCTCCTGCCATATATGTAGCACTTCCTGTTGCTATATCCAACCAAACCCATGATGCACTTCTCCTTTCCGTACCCCAGCTCCAGCAGTGCCCCTAACAACACCCAGCTAGTTTATAGCTCCTCCCACCCAGCTAGTTACATAGACACTGCCCTATCACTGCCCCTAACACCCAGCTAGTTTATAACCCCTCCCACCCAGCTAGTTACATACACTCCCCCAGGGCTGCTTCTGCCATGAGGCGAGATGAGGATCTCGCCTCAGGCGGCAGTTTTCTGTATTTTTAAGGGGGCGGCATCCACACAGCAATTAAACACTGCTGGTGGATGCCGCCTGTGTTCCCTTTAGGCTGGGCATTCAGCCCATTCCCCCCCCCTCCCTCCCGGAGCGCAGGGATCTGCGGGTCTGTCACTTACCTCTCAGCTCCCTGTGTTCCTCCCCTTCAGACCAGCGGCCCTCTGAATGGCGAAGCAGAGAGACTTCCTGCTCCACCATTCAGCCTCCAGGCAGGGATCGCGCTGGCGGCATGTGTGGGCGGAGCCTGCAACCCAGAAATCTGCATAAGCTGTGTCTGCAGGGATGAGAGGACTTCAGGAGCGGGACAAGGTGAGTAGGTACTGTGTTTTGTTTTGTTTGTTTTTTTAACAGAGAGGGCACAGGTGGCATGTCTACTACAAAGGGAGCACCAGAGGAGAGAGCATTAATACTAAAAAGAGGTCACAGTGGGCATTACTATTACAAAGGGGGCACAGTGGGCATTACTACTACAAAGGAGGGCACAGAGGGCATTACTATTATAAAGGGGGCACATTGGCATTATTACCATAAGGGGGGCACAGTGGGCATTACTACTACAAAGGGGGGGCACAAAGGGCATTACTATTACAAAGGGGGACAGTGGGCATTACTACCATAATGGGGGTACAGTGGGCATTACTACTACAAAGGGGGTACAAAGGACATTACTACTATAAAGGAGCACAAAGTCGATTACTACACATGGGGGCACAGAGGGCATTGCTAATATAAAGGGCACAGAGGGCATTGCTAATATAAAGGGGCACAGAGGGCATTGCTACTATAAAGGGGCACAGAGGGCATTGCTACTATAAAGGGGGCACACAGGGCATTGCACTATAAAGCGGGCACAGAGGGCTTTACTACTGTGAAGGAGGCACAATAGGCATTATTACTATGAATAGGGCACAATGGGCATTACTACTGTGAAGGGGGCACAAAAAAGGCATAACTATTATTGGGGCACAGACTGGGCATTACTACTGTGAAGGGGCCACAGAGGGGCACAAAGAGGGTGTTTCCACTGTGAAAGGGGCACAGATATGTCTGTCCCTCTATGTGTGTGTCCCTGTGTGTTTGTCACCATCACCATGCCCACAGTGTTCCTATGTCTTGACGCAGCTGCATCAGGACGTGCTGTGAGGGCAAAAGAAGACGGAAGAGGAGGCAGTGCCGCCAGCATGAAGTCCATGGGAGAGTCACGGGGAGGCACACTAAGGACGCAGGTAACACTACCACATTATCAGCACTAGTGTTATCTGTGGCGTTACATAGGGCTGCAGGTAACACTACCATATTATCAGCACTAGTGTTATCTGTGGTTTTACATAGGACTGCAGGTAACACTACCACATGATCTACACTACTGTTATCTGTGGTGTTATATAGGACCGCAGGTAAAACTACCACATCATCTACACTAGTGTTATCTGTGGTTGTACATAGGTCTGCAGGTAACACTACCACATTTTCAGCACTAGCATTATCTGTGGTGTTACATAGGACTGCAGGTGATATCAATAATATTATGTGTACTTGTACCGCCCCAGATCTGGCAGGACAGTCTTGGAGTTTGGTGGCTACTTGGCTTTCATACTATTTTTTTAAGGGGAGGGGGGGCGCCATTTAAATCTTTGCCTCAGGCAGCAGAAAAGCTACAATCGGCCCTGCACTCCCCTATCACTGCCCTAACAACACCCAGCTAGTTTATAGCTCCTCCCGCCAGCTAGTTACATAGACACTCCCCTATCACCGCCCCTAACACCCAGCTAGTTTATAGCTCCTCCCGCTAGCTAGTTACATAGACACTCCCCTATCACCGCCCCTAACACCCAGCTAGTTTATAGCTCCTCCCACCTACCTAGTTACATAGACACTCCCCAATCATTGGCACGCCCATGGACATATCACAGGAAATAAGAAAGAGCTACATGGACATGGTCATGTGACCACAGTCCAGAACAGGAGATAGGAGCAATGAAGGTAAAAGAAATACATTACAAAATTACTTTGACCTTTATAAATGATTATTTTATAGGATGTTGATTCAAAACCCTTTAACACAGATGAGAAATTAAAATGCAAAGTATATTTTGGTTGTACTTTGTGCTCGGTGGCACTGTGTATGCAGGGTGATACGGTGCGCTGTATATACAGGGTAATATGGTGTGCTGTGTATGTAGGGTGTTATGGTATGTTGTGTGTATATAGGGTGTTATGGTGCACTGTGTATGCAGGGTGATGTGGTACGCTGTGTATGTAGGGTGTTAGGGTGCGCCGTGTATGTAAGGTGATATGGTTTTCTGTGTATGTAGGGTGTTATGGTTTGCTGTGTATATAGGGTGTTATGGTGCAATGTGTATGTAAGGTGTTATGTTTGCTGTATATGTAGGGTGTTATGGTTTGCTGTGTATGTAGGGTGTTATGTTTGCTGTATATGTAGGGTGTTATGGTGCAATGTGTATGTAGGGTGTTATGTTTGCTGTATATGTAGGGTGTTATGGTTTGCTGTGTATGTAGGGTGTTATGTTTGCTGTATATGTAGGGTGTTATGGTGTGCTGTGTATGTAGGGTGTTATGTTTGCTGTATATGTAGGGTGTTATGGTGCAATGTGTATGTAGGGTGTTATGTTTGCTGTATATGTAGGGTGTTATGGTTTGCTGTGTATGTAGGGTGTTATGTTTGCTGTATATGTAGGGTGTTATGGTGTGCTGTATATGTAGGGTGTTATGGTGTGCTGTGTATGTAGGGTGTTATGTTTGCTGTATATGTAGGGTGTTATGGTTTGCTGTGTATATAGGGTGATATGGTACGGTGTGTCTGTAGGGTGATATGGAGCGCTGTGTATGCAGGGAGATAAGGTGCACTGTGTGTGTAGGGTGTTAGGGTACACTGTGTATATAAGGTGTTATGGTTTTCTGTGTATGTAGGGTGTTATGGTTTTCTGTGTATGTAGGGTGTTATGGTTTTCTGTGTATGTAGGGTGTTATGGTTTTCTGTGTATGTAGGGTGTTATGGTGTGCTGTGTACATAGGGTGATGTGGTGCTCTGTGTATGTAGGGTGTTATGGTGCGCTGTGTATGTAAGGTTTTATGGTGTGCTGTGTATATAGGGTGTTAGGGTACACTGTGTATATAGGGTGTTATGGTGCAATGTGTATGTAGGGTGTTATGTTTGCTTTATATGTAGGGTGTTATGGTTTGCTGTGTATATAGGGTGATATGGTGTATGTAGGGTGTTATGGTGCGCTGTGTATATAGTGTGTTAGGTTACACTGTGTATGCAGGGTGTTATGGTTTGTTGTGTATGTATGGTGTTATGGTGTGTTGTGTATATAGGTTGTTAGGGTACACCGTGTATGTAGGGAGTTATTGTTTTCTGTGTATGTAGGGTGTTATGGTCTGTTGTGTATTTAGGGTGTTATGGTGCACTGTGTATGTAGGGTGTTATGGTGCGCTGTGTATTTAGGGTGTTATGGTGCGCTGTATATGTAGGGTGTTATGGTGCACTGTATATGCAGGGTGATACTGGGCCTGCTCTGATCATGCTGGAATTTGCTGTCAGCAGAGAATGCACCTCCCCAGCTCTGCGATGTTTTACAATGATTTCCCATTTTCCCCATCACTGAGCACAGTATGAATAGTTCTCGCTGCCGGGGATGTAGGAAAACAAAGGCATTTTATCCAGAGTCACAAGCCACAGTATGCCTCATCACTTCCAGGAGAGGCGGCACGCACACAGGAGCCAATGCAGCTACCGACTCTCCAGGCTCTGCACCCCGATAAATATCAGTCCTTCAGTCTCCTCTCTTGTCAAGTTGATAAAAATTCCACTCAGCTTTTATTACTGTTTCCAGGAAAGCTGGTTGACAACCAACTTGGCCGCCGGTATAGTTCCTGGGAATGATACCTATATGAGAGAGGTCTCCTCTGGAATTACACAGAACTTTTGAGGTTGGAAAAACATTATTTATATTTTCTGAAAGGTGACAATACACACGGATGTGGGTCACACAGTATGGCTGTGGTTCCACCAGAGCTGGGGTGTGCCAAAGCGACTGTTGGCTTTTGCCCATGCTGCTGTGGGTCTCAAGGGCAGTTTGCTCTGCCTATATGCCACCAGCCACTTAGTTAGATGCTTCCTTATGCTTCGATGAGTCCTTGTGGCTGCTGTGCCACTACTTCTTACAGATGCCGACTGCTTACTGTTGGAAAATTCATTATAGCAATAACTTTGGGCTTTGATATTTAAACTTGAAAAACATTTTAAAACTTGGATCCAAAGTCGGTACCGAAGCCGACTTCGTACAGCATTAAAACATAATTATATAAGAATTTACATGTATATGTGGGGTGTTATGGTTTGCTGTGTATGTAGGGTGATATGATTTTCTGTGTATGTAGGGTGTTATGGTGTGCTGTGTATATAGGGTGATGTGGTGCGCTGTGTATATAGGGTGTTATGGTTTTCTGTGTATGTAGAGTGTTATGGTTTTCTGTGTATGTAGGGTGTTATGGTGCGCTGTGTATGTAGGGTGTTATGGTGCGCTGTGTATGTAGGGTGTTATGGTGCGCTGTGTATGTAGAGTGTTATGGTGTGCTGTGTATGTAGAGTGTTATGGTGCACTGTGTATGTAGGGTGATATGGTTTTCTGTGTATATAGGGTGTTATGGTGGGCTGTGTATGTAGGGTGTTATGGTTTTCTGTGTATATAGGGTGTTATGGTGCACTGTGTATGTAGGGTGATATGGTTTTCTGTGTATATAGGGTGTTATGGTGGGCTGTGTATGTAGGGTGATATGGTTTTCTGTGTATGTAGGGTTTTATGGTGTGCTGTGTATATAGGGTGTTATGGTTTTCTGTGTATATAGGGTGTTATGGTGTGCTGTGTATGTAGAGTGTTATGGTGCGCTGTGTATGTAGGGTGATATGGTTTTCTGTGTATGTAAGGTGTTATGGTGCGCTGTGTATATAGGGTGTTATGGTGGGCTGTGTATGTAGGGTGCTATGGTTTTCTGTGTATGTAGGGTGTTATGGTGTGCTGTGACTGTAGGGTGATGTGGTGCGCTGTGTATGTAGGGTGTTATGGTTTTCTGTGTATATAGGGTGTTATGGTGGGCTGTGTATGTAGGGTGATATGGTTTTCTGTGTATGTAGGGTTTTATGGTGTGCTGTGTATATAGGGTGTTATGGTTTTCTGTGTATATAGGGTGTTATGGTGTGCTGTGTATGTAGAGTGTTATGGTGCGCTGTGTATGTAGGGTGATATGGTTTTCTGTGTATGTAAGGTGTTATGGTGCGCTGTGTATATAGGGTGTTATGGTGGGCTGTGTATGTAGGGTGATATGGTTTTCTGTGTATGTAAGGTGTTATGGTGCGCTGTGTATATAGGGTGTTATGGTGGGCTGTGTATGTAGGGTGCTATGGTTTTCTGTGTATGTAGGGTGTTATGGTGTGCTGTGACTGTAGGGTGATGTGGTGCGCTGTGTATGTAAGGTGTTATGGTGCGCTGTGTATGTAGGGCGTTATGGTGCGCTGTGTATATAGATTGTTATGGTACACTGTATATGCAGGGTTTTATGGTGTGCTGTGTATGTAGGGTGTTATGGTTTTCTGTGTATATAGGGTGATGTGGTGCGCTGTGTATGTAAGGTGTTATGGTGCGCTGTGTATGTAGGGCGTTATGGTGCGCTGTGTATATAGATTGTTATGGTACACTGTATATGCAGGGTTTTATGGTGTGCTGTGTATGTAGGGTGTTATGGTTTTCTGTGTATGTAGGGTGTTATGGTGTGCTGTGTATATAGAGTGTTATGGTACACTGTATATGCAGGGTTTTATGGTGTGCTGTGTATGCAGGGTGATGTGGTTTTCTGTGTATGTAGGGTGTTATGGTTTTCTGTGTATGTAGGGTGTTATGGTGTGCTGTGTATGTAGAGTGTTATGGTGCGCTGTGTATGTAGGGTGTTATGGTGCGCTGTGTATGTAGGGTGTTATGGTGCGCTGTGTATGTAGGGTGTTATGGTGCGCTGTGTATGTAGGGTGTTATGGTTTTCTGTGTATATAGGGTGTTATGGTGTGCTGTGTATGTAGAGTGTTATGGTGCGCTGTGTATGTAGGATGTTATGGTACACTGTATATGCAGGGTTTTATGGTGCGCTGTGTATGTAGAGTGTTATGGTGATTATAGGCGTAGACAGTCAGCCAATGTCCCATGATAACACCAACTGATATTTAGAACTGGAAGTTTTGTGCAACCTCAGGCAACATGATGTTCCTGCACTACGTGATAATCAGGATGATAATGTGCAGGGAACGTGTGTAGTCATTGTTCAAGTGATGTAAATTCTCATGCCAGTTCCTCAAAGAAATAGTTTCAGCTGCTGTTTTGGTGGCTGAGGCCTCATGGACCCTGTGGTTTGTGTGGGAGTTATGGGCAGTATAATATCTCAACACTATAAGTCTTTTGGAGGCCCATATTAAACAGCATCTTATGACAATATATAATAAATGGGAAGAAGACATAGGCACCATTTTAGAGGAACGATAGCAAGATGTCCTTCAGAACTTGCTAAAGGTCAAGGTTAGTGGAGCTTATAGAATATCACACTCTTTCACGGGGTATATCAGAGACCAGCCCTTCTATATATCAGAGACCAGCCCTTCTATTTAAAATGAGTTATAGGACTATAGATTGGTTTATTAGCTGTTTCCTGCCCCCTGGCCACAAAACACTGAGGTAAAGGCGGCCCAAGCTGAACTCTTGCACCATTGCCCACGAGCCTTTAGCCTGAATACACAATGTATTGTAATATATTGTACAGGTGGCCAGACCCCCAAAAGTTGAAGTCCCACACTGGGGCAAAAAAAATAAAAAGTTTTAAAAAAAAATGTTTTACAAAAATTGTTTTTCATAATTAAAAAATAAAAGTTTCAAGTAAAAACCAACCCCCCCCTTTCCCATAATAAAGACATATCAAATTATAATAAAAATAGGGAAACAAAAAGAAAAACAGACATATTAGGTATCCTCAAATCCATAGGTGTCATCTCCAGGAGCCCCTTTACTCCATTTAATGTGGAGCTGTCCAATTGGACAGATCTATGCCTGGTCTTTGACCTTAGTGAAAAATTATTATAGTTCCAAACAGTGATCTAGTGGAGAGGTGATAGGATCTTCTATAACATTTATATACTATGAACCTTCTTGACTGGTTGATGGTGCACCAATGACTCATTATTCACAGTAGAAGGGGCTACTGTATATGCCCCCTATTGCCATGTCTATTTTACCTGACTATAATAACACTGTACAGGGAGGGATGGGAATATTCTTCTCTTCATTTTTAAAATAACAATAATTTGACTGAAAGAAAGCTGGGACCAGCAAGTCAGAAGCTGAGTTCTTGCTGTCAGCTAAGGACCATCACCTGATAACCCAATCCTGGTGGTCAGTGCCGATTGACCCTCCTTCCCAGCACTACATGATACAGACTTCTGTGTTCTGTACTCCGTCACCATCTGAAGCAGCCAACAATAGGTTATAAATATCCTGGTGCTCAGCAGGGGATTGATTAGCGCAGGTGTGGAGCGCCCCCAAGAGACTGTGGAGAGCCCTGAGGCATGGGCTTATTACTTAGGAAGAAGATTAATAAAGACAGAGAGGTGCATCCATCAGGTCACTGGGCGCCCAGGTGGTCAAGAAGGATTATACTAGATGCTGTAACATAAAAGACGACGCCACCTGTTGTACTGATCATTACTGACATAAACAGTGGAAGATTATTGCAGTCCTATGTAAATAACACTTAAAGTGTGACTGTCATATCAGTTTATATTTAATATTGTGTAGACAGGGGTGTTAAACATTTTTGTAATATACTTTATTAGGGAAACATGGTTCTGTGTGCTAGAAAACAGTTTAAAGAGTCTTAGCAAAGCTGTAGCTGAGTATTGCTAAGAAGAGTCTGTCTTCAGTTCTACTGAGCGCTGAAGACGCCTGAGTAGGGATGTAGCGATAGGGGAAGCGGCTGCTTTGGGGCCCGAACTCAGAAGGCGCCCATCCAGGAGAGGGACTAAAAGATTTCATTGTCAGGCCCCCTCAACAGTATTATAAAATTACATTATATACAGAGACGGCTGCCGGGCCTGGTCTGAGAGAGTGATTTTGACTAGCCACGGGAGTGGGGGTTGCACAGGAGGAGGGGGTTGCGAAGAAGTTACTTGGGGCAGGGTTCCCATTCAGAAATTTGCTGTGGGACCCAGTCATTTCATGTTACGCCACTGCACCTGTGTGTAGCAAGTCAGATAGGCAGGGTGATGGCAGTGATAGTTAGGGCACATGTAAATAGTCAGGAGGCAGAATGGAAGCTTCTGTATGTAGTACTGAAGACAGACTCTCTTTATTAACTCAGTTAGAGTGTGGTAAGAAGACTCTTTAAACCCTGTTTTCTAGTAGAAAGAAACATATTTTACTAATAAAGTATATTACACAAATATTTAACCTGTAATATACCAGCGCCATACATGTACAGCGCTGCAGGACGTGACTGAAGTCCTACCGCCATACATGTATGGCTCTCTGATTGGGCAGGTGCAAGAGCTGCGCCCATTCGATCAGCAGCAGGGGTCCGGCTGTCCCTGACAGCCAAGCCCCTACTGTATACACCGGCATCAATTAACACACTGATGCCGGTTTATTAACCCCTTGTATGCCACGGTAAACACTGACTGCAGCATGCACAGGGTTTGCAGAGGGTACAAGCACCCACCCCATCGAGTCTCTGTGCTTCAATGACTCAATGGCTGGAATGGCACCCCAGTGCCTTACACAGGCATCTGGCTTGCCTCCTATGGAATCCTATAAGATCCAGCCTCCTGGTGTATAACAATGACAGGCAATTCATTACAATACATGCAGGGGCGTAGCTATAGGGGGTGCAGATGTGGCATCTCATAAAGGGAAAAGTTTAGCACCAGTGGCATGATCGCCGATACCCTGCGCCACACGACAGCACCCCGTGACACACACACACACCCCCGCGCAAATTTAAAAAAAAACTTCCAGGCTGGTTTTTGGACTTTTTGTTTTTCCACAATCCTTATAGACTCTCCCGGCGGGTGCCCCCAGTGCCTAGTTGCTAATACGGCCCTGCATACTGGTCAAGTTACACTTCTAGCAAGAGGTCAAGAATTTGGCATAGCTGGTTGGGGGGCAATGGCTGGGGGGGGGGGTGCTGTTTCAATTTTTGCCTCAGGCAGCAGGAGGGCTATGTGCTTCCCTGCCCCTGGCCACAAAGCACTGAGGGAAGGGGGGCCTAAGCTGAACTCTTGCACCAGAGCCCATGAGCCTTTAGCTGTGCCCCTGAATACACAATGTATTGTAATGCATTGTACAGGTGATCAGACCTACAAAAGTTGAACTCTCATAGTGGAACAACATTAAAAAGTAAAAAAAAGTTTTAAAAAAATGTTTTTCATAATAATACAGACATATCAAATTGTAAAAAATATGGAAAAAAGAAAAACAGACATATTAGGTATCGTCATATCCATTACGACCGGCTCTATAAAAAAACCACACGATCCACCCCGTGAGGTGAACACTGTAATAAAAAATAAATAAAAACTGCCTCACAAAAAGTGTAATACCATGTGATTAAAAGGTCATATGTACCCCAAAATGGTACCAATCCAACTGTCACCTCAAAAAAGAGCCCCTACATAAGACAATAGCCTGAACAAAAATATGGCATTCAGAAAATGGAAACACAAAAACAAGATTTTTTATTTTCAAAAATGCTTTTATTGTGTAAACCTGAAAAATAAGAAAATAGACATATTAGGTATTACTGCTTCCGTAATAACCTACTCTATAAAAATATCACATGATCTACCCCATGATCAGGTGAATGCCATACCAAAAAATAAAATCAGCCATTTTTTGGTAATCTTGCCCCAAAAAGTATAATACTGAATGATCACAAAAATGGTACCAATAAAAATGTCAACTCTTCCCACAAAAAATGAGCCCCTACAAAAGACTATAGGTAGAAAAAGGTATATGACTTTTAGAAAAAGAAAATGCAAAAACATGATTTTTTTCCAAATATTCTTTTATTGTGTAAAACTGAAATTTTTAAAAAGTAGACATATTAGGTATTGCTGTGTCCATAATGACCTGCTCTATAAAAATATCACATGATCTACCCCATCAGGTGAATTCCATAAAAAAAAAATAATAATAGTAATATTGAATGATGAAAAAATCATATGTACACAAAAACATGTTTTTTGTTTTTTTTTTTTAAACTAAAAAAAATAGTTTGGTATTGTCACATCCACAACAACTTTCTCCATAAAAATAACACATCATGTATCCTGTCAGTTTGAAAAAACAAAAAAATAAAAACTGCCAGAACAGCCTTTTTTGGTTACCTTGCCTCCCCCTGAAAAATGTAGTACTGAGAGATCAAAAATAATATGTACCCCAAAATAGTACCAATAAAACTGTCCCCTTATCCTGTAGTTTCCAAAATGGGATCACTTTTTAGGAGTTTATACTGTAGGGGTGCTTTAGGGGGTCTTCAAATTCCACATGGCAACTTAAAATTAACCCAGTGAAATCTGCCCTACAAAAACCATATGGTGCTCTTTCCCTTCTGAACCCTACGTTGTGCCCATACAGCACGTTACAACCACATATGGAGTGTTTCTGTAAACTGCAGAATCAGGGTACTAAATATTGAGTTTTCTTTGGCTGTTAACCCTTGCTGTGTTACAGGAAAAGTTGATTAAAATGGAAACTCTAAAAAAAAAGTGAAATTTAAAATTTCACCTCCATATCCTTTAATTCTCATGGGTTAACATAGTTCCGAAAATTAGTTTTGAATAACTTGAAGGGTGAAGTTTCTAAAATGGGGTCATTTATGGGCGGTTTCTACTATGTAAGCCCCCACAAAGTGACTTCATAACTGAACTAGTCCTTAATAAAGTGGATTTTGGAAATTTTCTCAAAAATGTTAAACATTGCTTCTAAAATTCTGAGCCTTCTAATGTTCTAAAAAAAATAAAATGTCATTTACAAAATGATGCCAACATAAAGTAGAAATAGGGGAAATGTAAAGTAATAACTACTTTGTGAGGTATAACTATCTGCCTTACAGAGAAATTCAAATTTAGAAAATTGCAAATGTTTCCAAGTTTTCTGTAAATTTTGGAATTTTATTTTATAAATAAAGGTAAAACATATTGATTCAGATTTATCACTAACATGAAGTACAATGTATGGCAGCACACCATTACACATGCAAAAAATTGAACTAGTGATTAGGGATTATTCTGGATTAAAGTGGTACTATAACTACTATACATGAAAAATGGAAGCTCTTTGCCCACATTTTTGATCATCTACCAGCTTCAAGGTGGTTTCTGCAGATGGGTATTTAACACTAACAGAACTGCCTCTCCTGGGCCTAACCTAAGCCTACAATGTTCAGGACCATGTAGGAACTAGCTATATTTATACTCTGCTTAGAAGCCCGGGCAGGTGGGCAGGGAGTTCTCAATCTAAAGGGTGGGAGCTACACTCCAAACATCCTCCCATCACCCTGCTGATCAACTGTTTGAAGAAGCAGTGTTGCTCTGGTAAGTGCTGCGGCCTCTTCCTAGGCCAATGACGTCACATTCATCGGTCACATGGTCTAATTTCAGCTCAGTCCCATCAGCTGCAATACCAAGCACACCTGCCATACAATGTATGGCATATAATCCTATAGAAGGTATGGTATGGTAAGCTGCAAGGAGACCATACAGCTCATTGGAGTGCCACAGCCTCTTCAAACAGATGATCGTGAGGCTGCGGGATGTCATGTGGTACTTTGCTTGATGTTTATTACAGAATCTTTCCCATAAAATCTAGAAAATCCTAAAATAAATGAAACATCCTCTATCTATTCACCTGAAAATCTGGGGGAAAAACAATATGGCTGCCAATGTAGATCCACAGGTATACATGCTCAGGCCTGGATGATGGCTATTATAACATGCTCAGGGCTGGATGATGGCTATTATTACAGGTTCAGCACTGGATGATGGCTATTATTACAACACCGGATGACAAATATTATTACAGATTCAGCACTGGATGATGGATATTCCATAGTGGATGCCAGATATTATTACAGGTTGGGCACTGGATGATAGATATATTCCATAGTGGATGCTGGATATTATTACAGGTTGGGCACTGGATGATAGATATTCCATACTGAATGATGGATATTATTACAGGTTGGACACTGGATGATAGATATTCCATAGTGGATGCCTGATATTATTACAAGTTGGGCACTAGATGATATATATCCCATAGTGGATGTTGGATATTAATACAGGTTGGGCACTGGATGATAGATATTCCATAGTGGATGCTGGATATTCTTACAGGTTGGGCACTGGATGATAGATATTCCATTATTACAGGTTCAGCACTGGATGATGGCTATTATTACAACACTGGATGACAAATATTATTACAGGTTCAGCACTGGATGATAGATATTCCATAGTGGATGATGGATAGTGTTACAGGTTGGGCACTGGGTGATAGATATTCCATAGTGGATGATGGATAGTGTTACAGGTTGGGCACTGGATGATAGATATTGCATAGTGGATGCCGGATATTATTACAGGTTAGGCACTGGATGATATATATATTCCATAGTGGATGTTGGATATTATTACAGATTGAGCACTGGATGATAGATATTCCATACTGGATGATGGATATTATTACAGATTGAGCACTGGATGATAGATATTCCATACTGGATGATGGATATTGTTACAGGTTGGGCACTGGATGATAGATATTCCATAGTGGATGATGGATATTGTTACAGGTTAGGCACTGGATGATAGATATTCCATAGTGGATGCCAGATATTATTACAGGTTGGGCACTGGATGATATATATATTCCATAGTGGATGCTGGATATTGTTATAGGTTGGGCACTGGATGATAGATATTCCAGATATTATTACAGGTTGGGCACTGGATGATAGATATTCCACACTGGATTATGGATATTATTACAGGTTGGGCACTGGATGATAAATATTCCATAGTGGATGCGGGATATTATTAAAGGTTGGGCACTGGATGATAGATATTCCATAGTGGATGCTGTATATTCTTACAGGTTGGGCACTGGATGATAGATATTCCATTATTACAGGTTCAGCACTGGATGATGGCTATTATTACAACACTGGAGGACAAATATAATTACAGATTAAGCACTGGATGATGGATATTATTGCAGGTTGGACACTGGATGATGGATATTCCATAGTGGATGATGGATATTGTTACAGGTTGGGCACTGGGTGATAGATATTCCATAGTGGATGATGGATATTATTACAGGTTGGGCACTGGATGATGTATATATTCCATAGTGGATGCTGGATATTATTACAGGTTGGGCACTGAGTGATAGATATTCCATAGTGGATGCTGGATATTATTACAGGTTGGGCACTGGATGATGTATATATTCCATAGTGGATGCTGGATATTATTACAGGTTGGGCACTGAGTGATAGATATTCCATAGTGGATGCTGGATATTATTACAGGTTGGGCACTGGATGATGTATATATTCCATAGTGGATGCTGGATATTATTACAGGTTGGGCACTGGGTGATAGATATTCCATAGTGGATGATGGATATTATTACAGGTTGGGCACTGGATGATGTATATATTCCATAGTGGATGTTGGATATTATTACAGGTTGGGCACTGGGGATAGATATTCCATAGTAGATGATGGATATTGTTACAGGTTGGGCACTGGGTGATAGATATTCCATAGTGGATGATGGATATTATTACAGGTTGGGCACTGGGTGATAGATATTCCATAGTGGATGATGGATATTGTTACAGGTTGGGCACTGGGTGATAGATATTCCATAGTGGATGATGGATATTATTACAGGTTGGGCACTGGGTGATAGATATTCCATAGTGGATGATGGATATTGTTACAGGTTGGGCACTGGGTGATAGATATTCCATAGTGGATGATGGATATTATTACAGGTTGGGCACTGGATTATTATTACACTGGATGCAGCATCTTCTGCAGTGCATGGTTGGTGAGCGTGGTCACTGCTCTGTGAGGGGCGCGGCTTTAGCAGGTCTAATGGAGAGCCGCAGCTGAAGAGGCGGGGTTAAGCAGCCCTGTTACCTGTACTAGGCGGGGCCGACGACTTTTGAGGGCTTTCATTGGATAAACTGTCTGTGGGAGGTCACTGTGAGGGCGGGTGTCGTGACGTCAGATCCGGTTGGGCTGGCTCCTGTGCTGCGGATTCCTCAGCTCGTCAGTTCGGAAAAGGAGTTACAGATGAGAGGAGCTGCGACCATGGCCAGGTTCTCCGCGCTCTGCGCTGTGCTGGCCGCCGTAATCGTCCCCAGTCTGGCTGGATACATCGAGGTACGAGCTCCCTTGTCACCCTGATGAGGGGAGGGTCCCAGGGGACATCAGCATAGCCTGGACTCCCCACCCAGCGGTGCTGATGATACATAGCTGTAGATCTACCCCCTCCCCGCACAGTGGATACGCTGTATCCGCGGCTCTTTTGTGGTTATATAATGCGGTGTACTGCGTATGTGAGGGCTGTGCCCCGGAGACCTGTAATCTGGGAAGAGGGGAGTGCTCCCCCGGGGGTACTGTGCAGGTGAGGGGCGGTCCTCTGTGCTGATGGGCGTATTACTCCTGTAAACACTGTAATGAGGGTTCTGATCAGGTACTGCTTTGTATGATGTGTATAGGAGCAGGTATACTGGTGTACGGGGGGCAGGTGATCTCCAGCAGTACAGGCAGTATACTGGTGTATAGGGGGCAGGTGATCTCCAGCAGTACAGGCAGTATACTGGTGTATAGGGGGTAGGTGATCTCCAGCAGTACAGGCAGTATACTGGTGTATAGGGGGCAGGTGATCTCCAGCAGTACAGGCAATATACTGGTGTATAGGGGGCAGGTGATCTCCAGCAGTACAGGCTGTATACTGGTGTATAGGGGGCAGGTGATCTCCAGCAGTACAGGCTGTATACTGGTGTATAGGGGCAGGTGATCTCCAGCAGTACAGGCTGTATACTGGTGTATAGGGGGCAGGTGATCTCCAGCAGTACAGGCTGTATACTGGTGTATAGGGGGCAGGTGATCTCCAGCAGTACAGGCTGTATACTGGTGTATAGGGGGCAGGTGATCTCCAGCAGTACAGGCTGTATACTGGTGTATAGGGGGCAGGTGATCTCCAGCAGTACAGGCAGTATACTGGTGTATAGGGGGTAGGTGATCTCCAGCAGTACAGGCAGTATACTGGTGTATAGGGGGCAGGTGATCTCCAGCAGTACAGGCAATATACTGGTGTATAGGGGGCAGGTGATCTCCAGCAGTACAGGCAGTATACTGGTGTATAGGGGGTAGGTGATCTCCAGCAGTACAGGCAGTATACTGGTGTATAGGGGGCAGGTGATCTCCAGCAGTACAGGCAATATACTGGTGTATAGGGGGGCAGGTGATCTCCAGCAGTACAGGCAATATACTGGTGTATAGGGGGCAGGTGATCTCCAGCAGTACAGGCAATATACTGGTGTATAGGGGGCAGGTGATCTCCAGCAGTACAGGCAATATACTGGTGTATAGGGGGCAGGTGATCTCCAGCAGTACAGGCTGTATACTGGTGTATAGGGGGCAGGTGATCTCCAGCAGTACAGGCTGTATACTGGTGTATAGGGGGCAGGTGATCTCCAGCAGTACAGATAGTAATCCAGGTAGTATAGGGAAGGTGCATTGTACTGTGTGTATGGCGCAGGTGCTCTCCAGCATTACAGATCATAGTGTAGTTATTATGCTGTGTGGTTCCAGCCCTTCCCTGTCTGGTCTCGTGCACAGGTATCTGGCCCTAGTCTTTGGTCCCTGTATTGTGGCTGCTGTAGCCTTATAAGGCCAGAAGGGGTTAATCTGCCGGCTCCCCACCCTCCTGTGTCAGGATATCCTTTAGGATAGTGTTCTGCTCCACCCGACTGTTGGGAGGGGGATGGGTCCTGAGGCCTGTGTGGGGTTATATGCGTACAGCCTGGGTGTGCGGGTCACGGATTTCATGTCACAGGTGCACCCCTGTATGACTGGGGGTATCTGTGTAGCATTATGCCTGGTACCACCACTCTCATCCTCCTGCAGCGCCTATTTATGGCAGGAGCTTTATCTAGAAGGGCATGACTCACCTCTGACAAAGGCGACCAGTGGGACTATAAGTCTCAGCCTGCAGGGAGAGGGGATTGTGGTGGCTTGTTCATTAACCCCTTAGTGTGTGTGACGGGTGTTCCTCATTGCCAGTCTGCGTCGTTCTGCTTTTCAGGCAGAATGTTACCACCCTCCTCCCCTGATCCTATTGAAATCTATTTTAATAATTGATATTCCCCCATGGAATTTCGCCCAAGGTCGTCTGTCTGCAGCAAGCGGCACATCAGAGGCCACACCGCATGCTGTCATGTCTGCCACAGTCCGTGTGATGTGTGTGGTCTGGCCCTGTGTTTCCTTCACCTGCTCTGCTCCACCGGGTGTTTGCTTGGGGTGGGGGGTCCTGGCAGCGCTCCTCTCTGTGTTTGTTTTTCCTCTGCCTTTTGAAGCAGTGACCTCTGCATACTTGGCATGGCGGTAGCCTGCACTCAGAAGGACCATTGGGCACCTCAGTGTAGTGTGGGCAGCGGGCTGAGGCTGTCCCCGGGCCGGCAGGAATGTGCATTGCTGGAATTCTTGCTCGTGTTGCTGGATGTTCCAGGTGTGACAGGCAACCCCGGGGTACTGGCTGCATCTCGGCAGGGCCCTAGTGGACCAGGCAGGTGAAAGTGGCCTAAGCTGGAGCTGCTTAGTGATATCAGAAATGTGTAGCAGTGCCAGGGCAGCGTGGCGTACAGAGAAGCTGCAGGCCTGGACATGTGACGCACATTGCAGACGTGACACAACACCTGACATGTTACCATGTATTCATGGGGCGATGCTTCACATACACAGGTATCAACAAGCCTGAGCTTTAAGGAGGACCTGCCACCTTCCTTCACATGTCTTAGTAACATTGGATCCGCATGTAATAACCAATCTGGAGCATCTATTCCTATCACATTATGATGTTTCATTCCTTTATTATTCCTGCTAGAAGTTATGAATGGATTACTAGCAGTTTACAGTGAAGTCCAGATGGGTGTGTCCCTGCACATTCTAATACTGGCAGCACTGATCAGACTGTGCTAGGACCTCCCCCCAACTGGTAACACCCAGCTGGACCTTCATTGTAAACTGCCAGTAATTCATTCATATCTTCTAGCAGGAATAATAAAGGAATGGTGCATTATAGAGTCATAAGAATAGAGGCTCTGGAATTGTTATTAAGTGGTTAATGTGAGTAGTTACAAAAACAGACATGTCAGGAGAGGTGTCAGGTTCCCTTTAAGACCTGAGCTTTAGGCGGAATGCAGACTACCGTCTGTGTTGGATCTTTTTTTAAGTATCATTGACTTCAGTGAGTCCGTGTTCCGTCTTTGGGGCCAAGTATAGGAAATGTTCTATATTTTTATGAAATGGACATACGGATACAAAAAGCACACAGATCATCCATGTGCTTTCCACATCTGTATGTCCACAACATGTGGACCACGGACCCTTTGAGGTCCCTGGGTCAGCAGAAAAATGCGAATGGAATAAGAACCATGCCCATATTTTGCAGATTCAGTTTGCGAAACTCAAAATGGACATGGTTGTGTGCATGAGGCCTTATGGTAATATACTCCTGTATATTCCTGTGGTGAGTCGCAGCCATGCCGGTGTCACTACTGTTATTGGGAGATCTGTGTATACAGCACTCCCTTTAGCTCACAGGACTTTCTCTGTCTGTCAGGTGTGATTTGTTGTCAATTACCCCAAATAATCCTTCACATGATTCCTGAGATGATGATGCCGTCTTCTGCCCCCGCACAGTGCGACGTTCTGCTGAGGAGCGACTATGGGACGGGGTCATACATAACCGCGCTGCCACCACCACTCTGGCAGAAATTGTGGTCAACCTTCAGTCCGGAGACATCATTTCTGGTGTACATCAGATCCAAACTATGTGTGACAGCCACTGTAATGACAAAGTCACCCAGAGCGACCATCTTGATGACTTCAGCGCTTCACCTCCTTTATAAATATACTTTTTCTCGTCAATCTAGAAAGGAAGCTCCTTGTTGTGTCTCCAGCCGGAGAGGAGGCATGCCAGTCTGATGGGCTGAGGGGCCGGAGGCGGCGTTAACCCTTCCAGTCATAACAATGTGTCCTCCTTGTCTTACTAGGGTTAATTTTGACCTTATAAAGATGATGTAACGGCCATTGTTATGTGTGGGTGGATGACTTGACGCAGGAATGACTTAGGGGTTTGTCACAGCAGCACAGAGGATTTTTTTCTGTTCTCTGATTTCATTTGGGTACAATGGGCGATCATGTATCTGCTTGTTACTGGTACATGCTGGGATTATACCGGGGTGGTGCAGATATGTAATACTCAGGTGACCAAATCCTTTACATTCTGGAGATTTTCCTCTCGAGTAGCCGCTGATCTCATTATGGGACCGTGTGACTGTTGGCGCCTCTAATTTTTTTTTTTTTGCACCTGATCCCTTTACAGGTGATTGTGTGGTAATGTGCACCATTTCCTGTGCCCTGGGGCGGGGGTTGGGAGATGTATTGATGGTCTGTGTGTGGGGTGGTGAACACCTGGATGACCACATTTACATTCCTGCTGTGATAATGAATGTAGACACGATTTTTGGGGAGGGTAATTGTTCAGGATGATTGAAGTCCCCTTCCTGCCATTTCCATGTAAAACCTAGAAATCCCCCTTAAGTATTCATCCAGGAGTCAAATCTAATCCCACTTAGGTTTCTGTGCCACAAACAAAATGGCTGCCGCTGTAGTTATCAGCAGGGTTTTTAGCCAGCTTTCCCTGAGCATTAACATTGTTGGGTACTTTGCCAGCAGTGGGTGAGTTGGCGAAGCCCCATATCACCATCTTCTCTGAGGGGTTCCTCCAGTTTGAAGAAACGTGGGTTTCGCATGATTATTACGTGTCCAAGTCTCAGCTGAGCGGTTACACAATTCTGAGACGGCCACTTCTGTTACTGAAACTTTCCACGGTTTTATAAAATAGGAACCTGTGTGATGTGGGGAAACCATGTGTGGGATGATGGACATGTGACTATGATTATTTTTGTAGAAGCCACCTCCTAGGACGAGAGCAAGGATCAGCAACCTCCGGCACTCCAGCTGTTCGGAAACTACAACTCCCAGAATGCTTCATTCACTTCTGTTGGAGTTAGAAGAACATCCAAGCATGTTTGCTTGCTGGGAGTTGTAGTTTCACAGCAGCTCGAGTGCTGAAGGTTGCCGATCCCTGGACTAGAGGGACCTCACAGATGGACTGCACCTGGGCTGAAGACCTGTCCTGACCTAGTCCTGTTCACACTGATGAAGTGTTATCATGGTGGGCAGGCGCTACCGACCTGGAATCAGGGCAGAGATGCATGTGATCTTGTTTACCTTACAGAGGATTGTCTAGACTGATACACTGTAACAAACTCCCAGCAGTACAGGTTTTCAGAACATTCACTCAGAAGCAGGTAAGGAATTGAAACTTGCAGTTTGTTAGAAAGTGCCAAAACGTTCCACTTTACAGTGGTTCAGCTTTTTCTTCACATTAGCTGACAGTTGCAGTGTTCTTTAGTGAAGCATTCCGCAATCAGAGTCCCGTGTCAGGGTTATTACTCCCAGGAATGTGATCTTTGTCCTTCCTCTTGGCGAGGCTGCCATGCTCTCCTCTGACCCATGTCCTGATGTTTACCTGGGTGCAGTGATTATTATGGCCCTGTGCTTTCCTTGGCGCTCCCTGGCACTTGTGTACTCTTCTGCTCCAGACAGGAAACCTCTGCCCAACCAGTGACTCTTCCCATGATCCATTTTGTGGAACAGCCTGAGAACGTGACTTCCCCGGGGCCGGAGGGGGTTCGGAGTATGTTCGCGCAGAGTTTTTTTCCTGTGTTGAAAAAAAAAATTGATTTGTAATCTGCTTTTTTTAATGCAGTTTTTTTTTTTTTTTTTAATTTTTTTTAATCCTACCCGGTTCAATGACCTGGAATGGACACATTTCTTTTTACCTTTTTACTGTTTATAACCGCAAACAGAGAAAAAAAAGGATATATGAATTCTCATGCGAGTTCCTCATTTCAATCCATAGAGAAGGGCTGCATGCATTTTTGGCGGAATCTGTGCCAAAAAAACCGTCATGTGAACACACCCTGAGGCAGGGGTGGGCGACCTAAAACTACAAAACTACAACTCCCAGCATGCATACTTGCTCGGCTCTTCTCAGAACTCTCAAAGAAATGAATGGAGCATGCTGGGAGTTGTAGTTTTACAACAGCTGGAGTGCCGAAGGTTGCTGATCCCTGCCCTAAGGCCTTATTCGCGTGCCTTTAATGAAATCTGTGAAGAATCTGATTTTGGTCCATGTTTGTCTTTTGCTCTCTGTGTCATCCGTGTTCTACTCACACTGCACAGCCGTAAATTACCGTAATTTTCAGACCATCTCCTATAAACGGTCCGTGAAACACGGATGATGAGGCCTAAGGCTCCGAATCATGCAATGTTTCTTGTAAATCGCATTCTGTCTGCTGCTTGGAAAGCTGGGTGACGGCAAACATGGCGTCTGATGCCATTCCTTACAGCCTGGTTGTGCAGTAATTTGGGAGTGGGGAAGGATCACACTATGTCTGACTGTTGCCGTTCAGGAGTTTGGGAAAGCTGAGTGACAATACTAAAGGGCATGTTATCATTTTGTCTGGCGCAGTGTGTGGTACTTGTTTTGTTGGCCCTTTCTTTCTTTTTTTGCACCCGTCGCTTGTGGCGTCTGTTTACTTTTCAGATCCTCGCTGTGTTTGTCACAGAATGAGCTCGCTCAGCATTTCTTTTCATAGAAGAAAGGTGGAACGGGCTGCGAGCTCATACACAACCCCTCCCGGCCGGGCTCGGAAAGCACGCCAGCCAGGCCTGCGCCGCCACACAGGGGGCAACTCTCAGTGCCCGCCACCATTATTTGTTTCCAACCTCTGTCAGATGGTCACACAGTTTAGGATGACGTTCAGTGTAGCCCACACACCCTTTTCCCTTTGTAATACATTATGGCAGGGACAGCTAACCTGCAGCTCTCCAGCTGTTGTAAAACTACAACTCCCGCCATGCCCTGCTGTAGGCAGCTCTCAGCCTGCTGGGAGTTGTAGTTTTGCAACAGCTGGAGAGCCTCAGTTTGGACATCCCTGCATTATGGTGTCTCATTTTATAGTCACTGTTTTCTCTCACGATTTCCTACTCTACAGTTCTCATAGATGTGTTCATCCTGTGCCTCCTGGTTCATGGGTAGAACGTCAGAGCTACAGAGAAGACTGACAGATAAAAGGGGAGGTAAAATCCTACAGACAATGTAATGGCGGCCAATAATCTCCCGGTATCTGTTATCTCTTTTTCATGTAGGGGCAGAGAAGTGACACTTACCTGTTCACTAATGGCGCAGATCACTTTCTCTTATGTTCATTTTTTTCTCGTTTGCACTTCTCCAGTTCGGCAGCTAATGAATCTTTATTGTTATTAATAAGCGGTGCCTAGATGTAATGGAGACGAGTGTGGTACATGTCGTTATCTCACGCCTGCAGTTGGCATAGACGAGAGTCCTTCTGATAACACTGGATGGATTCAATTATTTCTGCTCTCGGTGATTTGTCACTGGTTATCACAGCGGCCAAGGAGTCACCTTGGAGACTGGGTGTAATCTGCGGCGATCACCTGCGCACCCCGAGTGATGATCATAAGCAGATTACGTGTCCTGTGCCGAGCTCTGACCATGAGGGAAGGGGCAGTGATGCGCGGTGAAAGGGCATTAACATTGCAGCAAAAATAAAAAAATCAAGTGCAATACTGGGGTTCTCTGTATCTTATTAGAACGCAGCGCATGAACAGCCGCAGAGCTCACGCCCCCCAAAGTGATGAACTACAGTGTGCGGCACAACATGTCTCAGTCAGGCTGCATGACATGTACATGTGCTGCAGCCCCTGCTGGCTCAGTGTCTGTACAGAACGCATTGTGAGATATGATATTTACAATAAGCACTGTACACTGAGTAGATGCCCGCAGTTCATTATAAGTAGCATATAGATTGGCGCAGTAATAACCTCCCCAGCCCTCTACCTAATATACAGCCTAGAGACGACCATTAGCCGATGAAAGCACCCCTCACATTCTCATTCACCTGCTGCTGTGGGGGTGGTGGGCCCCTCGCAGCGGTTACCCCGATCAGCGATTAACGCCTCCCCATTTGCCAGGCTTCATTGTAGTATAATTGCAGAGGTGGGCTCACTTGGTATTTTATGCATCGCACTTTTCCATTGCGCAGATCGCATGGAGAGCTAATAAGCATGAAATTACAGAGCGATTTCAGCCGCCGACGCCTGATCTTCCTCTAATAGGACTATTAAAAGCAACACCTTCATTGTATAACCTCCAGTGGTGCTGCGGTGACATCAGATTGCAGGGAGGGGGTGTTGTGGTAACTTCTTATAAAAGTGGAATAGTGTATCTCCCAGTAAATTCAGAGTTAGGGCTCATGCACATAAATGTGTGCCGTCCATTCTGTGCATTGGGGACCGCAATTTGCAGTCCCCAGTGCACGGGCAACATCCGTGCGGCTGCTGCAGATGGATGCAGACCCATTCAGCTTGAATGGGTCTGTGATCTGTCCGCACCGCAAAAAAATAGAACATGTTACCTTCCTCCATTCTGCACCACACCTTCTGGATTGCGGACCCAATACGAGCCACAATACGGGCAAGGCCGGGCAGCAGCCATGTGCATGAGCCCTAAGGCCTCTTTCACACTCCATACCCATGATGACATCTGTGACAAGATGGTCAGTGGTGCATCTGATGTCAATCCGTTTTTGGACCATGTGTCTGTTTTTGCCCTCTGTGTCATCACTTGAGGCTGAACATTAATTTCCAGCTAATCTCCTACCAGTCGTCCTTAAAAATCACTGACAGAACTCGTATCCCATCTGTGTTGTCAGTGGTTTTCATGGACTCATAGACTTCAATGGGTGTTTTTGGTCTGGATCACAGAACTAAAGTAGTGCAAACACATTAAAATCAATGGATCAGTGTACTGTCCATGGAGAACTAAGGCCTTATGCACATGACTGTTCTAGATGCCCATAATGGAATAGGTGTTACTAAAGCATCACCACTGATGGCCAACAGTTAAATGTGCAGGTCCTCCTGTTGGCACTGCAATCCCTAAAATGACCACTGATGGAGGGTCACGTGACCAGTCACGTCCATCAGCGACCTTCAGTCCCTCACACTGCGGGTGGACTGCACATGTGCTAGTTTTACTGTCCATCCACAGTGTAAGAGTCAATTCACACGACCATATTTTTGGTCTGAATTTTTTGATGCAGACTCATTAATTTCAGTGAAGCCACAAAAGGTTCGTATGTTTACGAAAAAAGATAGAACATGTCCTATTTTTCTCGCCGACAAGAATTAGCATTTCTAACATGGGGTGGAATATGTGGGGCCGCAAAATGCAGGACGCACATTACCGGTATGTGTATACGGTCATGTGAATAGTACCTTACTGAATGGAAGCAGCAAATGGATAGGGCTGGTCACATGACCCTTCATCAGCAGCCATTTTGGGATTGCAGGTAAGAGGAGCTGCTAATAAATAGGAATTGGCAATATTAAACCATTGGACATTGGTGCCTATGGTTTAATAACGCTTATTACTAGCTGCACCGTATGAGGTGTTCTCAGCACATGGGCAGCTAGGAATATATAGTGACCAGCCCATTAAATCATCATGGGTATATACGATGCTGTAAAGTCATTGAACCCACAAGGTCAGGCCAGGAATGGAGGCCGTATTAGTCCCAAGGCTCTGTATACATTTGGCATCTTGGTTTTAGTGCCAGATTCGTCATACAACAGATACCGGTGTCAATCGACAGAACCCATTGACTTGGGCCTCATGCACATGGCTGTTGATCAGCCGTTCCATGCATTGGGGACCACATTTTGTGGTGCGGAGGCGCGGACAGAAACCCCACAGAGCGGGTCTGCGTCTGTGATGCGGGGTGCAAATGGCCTGTGCACACATATTGAGAACCCGTTGTTTGGGGGCCTCAACACGGGTACGGCCATGTGCATGAGGCCTTATCTAGGGGTTTGTTGGATTTCTTCAGGTTGCATGCAGCTCTGTTTCCACCATCAAAAACTGCAGCATCTGTAGTACAAGAAGGTGGCATCACTGTCTGGAACAGATGTGCACGGCAGTGCTACCGCATCATACTACGCGCCCCAGCAAGAGGGATTATATCTTTGCACTTCCTGGTTCATGAATAGAATTCCAGAAGTACACTAAACCGAAACTTGGCTACGTTCACATGGCCGTGTGGGGTGCACGAAACATGGTCCGTGTGACAACCAAATTTCACGGATCAACCACGGCTCTTGAGCTGAGCTCGCTGCATTGTAGTGATCTATTAGGCCGAACCGAGGGCGTGTCCCGTACTCAAATGCTGCTGTGAGGACAAGGCAGGAGACCCAAATCACAGATCACGACGGTGCTGTGAGTTCGACTCCCGAACTGCTGTCAGTCCGGGAGATGACAGTCACACGGCCATATGACAGTAGCCAAAGTCCAAGTGCCAGTAGAGAAGGGGGCGAGGTGATGCTGCATAATCACATTGCAGATGTACTCTATATATTGGGGTGTGAGCCATTAATGGTTGTCACCCAGCAGATGGCTGCTGCAGAAGAGCCGGAAAACATGGAAGCGTCTGTTCCCAGAGCTCTTCCTGAGTCTGACCTCATAGAAATGCCGAACGTCCCTTCCTGCCTCTGCTGCTTCCTGTGCTGCACTACAGTCTGCTGTCCAGCGTCCTGTCCGCCCCAGGCTGGGGCTACATAAGGTCGTATTGTAACATCAGGAGTCATGATTGTGAATGAGGCCATGTTACTCCATGTAGCGTGATGTGACCACGACTGACACGAAAAATCACATCATTAGTGGCTTTTCCAGTGTAGGAATCAATGTTCGAATGTGACACACTTCAGAAAGGTCTGTGATTTGAATCCTAAGGGCACGTTCACACTGGGATTTTGGATGCATCAAGTGTTCCTCGTGCCCAAGTCTAGTCCAAGTGTAGCAGGGCAGCCATAGGAATGAATGGAGTCGCAGTGCGACTCATATGTTTGCTGCGACCACGACACGCAAGTCGCAAAAATTCAACTGCTATTCTCGTGTTGCGGTCACAGCAAACGTGTGAGTCGCACTGCGCCCCCATTCATTCCTATGGTGTCCCTGTTACATTGCGATACTTGAGCGTGACATGTTGCACCCAGAATGACTGTGTAGCTGTTCCCTAAATTGTACCCAACGCACAGCAAAATCGCACCCCTAAAATAGTTGTGTGACTTAAGTGCAGCAGTTCACAGTGACTTGAATGGCGGCCGTGGTGCGAGTTCCTTTGTTGCCCTGAATGTGAGATCACAGGTCACAAGGGGTTAATCGTCTTCATCACTGTTGGTTACTCCTCTTGTATTGCAGCTCATTGTTCTGAGGGTCTTTTAAAGGGCCGGGCCCCATTGTCCATCTTCTTCCGTTCACCTCAGGTCAATAGGTTAAAGGTTCCTAATGAAGCCATAAAACCCGTCAGATCCGTTATCCATGAAGTAGCACAGAATGTTGCAGGTCACAGTCTCTCTATAGATCTGCGTCTGGTACGTTAAGCGGAGAGGATAACGCTGCATAACAAGTATCCTGGGGGGGCAGACGCTGGAAAGAAGGGTCCGGCTGTAAACCGAAGATCTTGTCAATGTCATTTCCCTGTTATCTATTCCTAAGAAAGCTGGGTGACAACCAATATGGCTGCCCCCAGGCTGGCGGCATAGTACTACATCCCCTGCCCTAGGACAGCTGGGTCCCAGACGCTGCTATAGTGCTCATCCAGGCAGTCACAACTTTTCCAGATTAGTATACATTGGGGGTCATTTACTAAGACTGGCTTTTTACGGTGGTCTTGCTTTTCCCTCTGCCGAAAAATTTAGAGGTGTGCACTTGATTGGAGTCATTTTTCGCCAAAGTTTACTTCTGGAAACAGGCGTACATGTTAGTAAATTTACTGGGCTCCATGTCCCCAGCCCCTGCCACTCCTATATGGTGAATGCTGTGCAAAAACGCCTGTACGATAAAATATGGCGTAGTGTATTTTGTAAATGACCCCCAATAAATCTATACAGAGCAGTTCCCCAGAAGTGACAACTGGGTACCTGGAGTCTCAGCTTTGTCTTGCTGCAGATCTTGGCTCCTTATTTACCAGCATCTTGAGGCTGACACATCCTCACGACTGAGCTGCATCATCCAGTGCAGTCTTGTCTCACCAGCCACTGCGTGGGCAGTGTTGCTGGGGATATACAGAGGGCTCCAGCTGGCGCTAACTTTAGTCTGACGTGCTATAGTGGGGCTGAGCGTGGTGATCAGAATATGGGATGATGGTTTCCATGCCGATCAGTGAGAAATCTCAGCAATGTCTATGATGTCATCTCTGCTTGCTTCGTAGCTGGGTGACGTGGTCAGATCTTAAAGCTACTGACGGGGAACCCAGTCCTTTTGGTTGATTGAGGATGATGTAGACCAGGGCAACCTGCGGCACTGCAGCTGTTAGGAAACTACAACTCCCAGCATGCATAATTGTTCTGCTCTTCTCAGAACGTGCTGGGTATTGTAGTGTCACAACAGCAGGAGTGCCGAAGGTTGCTGACCCTTGATGTAGACGTGTAACTTGGAGATTCGTGATTCCCCCTTAGAGATGAGCGAATTTCTTAAAATCGAGTTGACTGTCCAATTTTTATTTTTTATTTTCCAGAAATTGCTCTGTTTCAAAAATTTTAGAATCAATTTGCCCCTCTCTATTCTCCATGATATTCTGTAATGGCCCTGCACATGCAGGATGGCGGCATTAGTCAGCGTCCTATGTGAAGTATGATTAGGGTGTATCATGGATACATTGCAGAAGATGTGGGCACCAGAGCCATGGTGAGTGAGGTTTTGTCTCGGTGTTGTCGGAGCCTGTGAAATCCCTCATTGAGTGACCTACATTCCAGCCGTGACGCTGCTCAGCGCTCCACCGCGATATCTCACTCCTCCATTTATATATTCACCTGTGATTGAGCTGAGAAACTTGTTTTCAGATTTACAACCTGCATCATCCTCGGTATAGACTCTGCTGCCATCTTTGCAGCGTTGTACCTACGGTAAATAGCAGGGTGACCGGTTGGCTGTTTGTTGGGTTGTCCATACAACGTAAGGGGACCAGTCAACAGAAATTGGAGATCCTCCAGTGTGTGGCAGTAATCTGTGATCCTGGAGAAAGTCATCTGAATTGTAGCAGAATCTCAGCACCGACATGAACGGACTGGCTGGTGCAGTCCCATGTAAATAAGTCTTCGTCACTGTAGAATAAGAAGCTCTGCTTTTGTCATTCAGTGGGGAGCAGTCTTTTTATATCTAGGCACTGAACATCTGCTCAGATCTAACATCTCACAGCTGAGGATTTGTTATAGTGTTTCAATCTAGACAGTCGTCTGTGAGCTAAACACACAGCAAAAATCTCAGGCCCAGATCTGCTGATGTTTGGGCCAAAAATCTGTCAAAAGTGGCACAGTTTGGCGCATCTAGGGTTAAATGTTATTTTTCCAACATATGAGACAAGGGTGGGACTAAATGGAATGGGAGTGGCTTTGCAGGAAAGGGGTGGGTTTAAGGCGCCATTTTGCACCAAAATTGCACTATAATTCTGGCATAAAAATCTGTCTTGTACAGAGTCAGAGAAAAGTGTCTGTCCCTGCACCCCATTTATCCTCCAGCCTGTGATAAATCTGCCGCAGGTCTAGACAATCTGTCTAAACTTCTGCCGCTTTTCGGATTAGTAAATCTGGGCTTCTCTTTAGTCCTGGTAGTTTTACATTTTGCCTACGCTGAAACGTTGTATTAGGGCTCATGCACAAGAACGTATTTTTTTTTTCCAGACCGTATGCGGAACCATTCATTTCAATGGGTCCGCAAAAAAAAAAGGAAGGTACTCCGTGTGCATTCTGTTTCTGTATGTCCGTTTTTCCATTCCACAAAAAATAGAACATGTCCTATTATTGTCCGCATTACAGACAAGGATAGAACTGTTCTATTAAGGGCCAGCTGTTCCATTCCGCAAAATACATAGTCGTGTGCATGAGCCCTTAATTTGGAGTTCTGCTGTTGTTTAGGCTGGATACAACTGTAACAAATACTCAGCTGTGAGAAGTCTGGTCAAGCGAATCAGCTTTGGATTGCTGTATCCAAGCCCGATTCTTTTAAAGACATTATGAATATCGGCTCCGTCCTACTTCGTATTTTGATATAGTAATTCGGGTGAATAAAAAATGGCACGTGATAGAGGCGAGATGAAGTACGTCTCACGATATTCGCTGAAACTTCGGAAGGACCTCTTCGGAGGCCATACATTTTGCGGTAGGATGCAGCCTATATTCCTAAAAAAAATTGGGTTTGGATACAGAGATCCGAACCAGATTCACTCGACCCTAGTGAGAAGTATCAGGTCAGAAAAGGTTTTCAGCCTTTGGCTGTGTCCAGTCACTAATGACGAGCAGCAGAAATCTCCTGTTTGGTGATGAACGGAGGGACTGGCTTATACAATGACCGTTATTTACATAAATGTGGCCCCCCACCTCCACCCATCCTGAAAAGGAGTCATTGAGATAATAGATTGCGCCTCTGTTTGCCGCTGCTCTGGGCCTCAAGGCCTCCTCACTGATCAGCCATTATCCCAGCCGTATTTGCATTGCTCACATAACTGGTTTCCATGGCGACTGAGAAATTCTAGGACGAGGGAATTTGGGCCAAATACTTCAACCTGTTCTTGTGTTTGCGCAGTTTAGAATTAATCATTGTCGGCGTTCTCGCTGCCACGCTAATGTCGCTGCCAGGACGCCTAATTACCCAGATGTTCAGAGCAGAACCAGCATCATATTCTCCGGATCTACAGTGGAGTCCAGGGGTTCATTTCTGCAGTGGCATAGTCACCCCCAAATATGAAGAATCCCAGAACCCAACTGTTCTCGTGCACTGTGTCATAGGTTTTAAAGGGACAGTCCATAGATCGCCCCTGTGCGCGAGCGGCTGACGACATACGTGGTTGTAAATGTCTCTGTACTGAATATGTCACATGAAATAATAATCATGGTGGTGTCTGAACTTCCTGTTGAAGAACCCGGCTGTCCGCCTCTGCTTGGCCTGAAATGGCTGATAACAGAGAGCAATAACAAGAGCTGCCCCTTTGTACCTGCTCATCTAAGGCCTTTCATATGTCATGGAATCACTGAGGTGTGCCTGCCATGTTATCCACTGACGGCGCACACATCCATTGATTTTACTATGTTTATTTGGATTCTGAGGGTCATCTACTAACATTTTTACGAAAGATTCTGCAGTAATTTTTATTTTTTTTTATGGTGTCCTTGCCTGTTGAGAGTGGTAGGGGCATGACAGGGGTGATGACATCAGCCCGCATAAATTTACCAACATTTACACCTGGAAACTGGCGTTAAGGGGCTGTTCAGACGGCGGTAGTACTGCAGATCCGCAATACCACGGATGCCTGCCTGGCGTGTGTTCCGCAATTGACACACGAAGGGCAAAAAGGATGACACATGAAGGGCAAAAAAACTGATATCTTCACGGGTGAACCTCTGATGTCCGTGATCACAGGCATTTGAAAAAGGCTTAAGGGCTCATGCACACGACCATATTTTTTCTGTGTCCGCAAAAAATGGAAATTACACAGTGTGCATTCCGTGTCCGGGTGGATGTTCCACAAAAGAGAACATGTCCTATTCTTGTCTTCACTAATGACCAGGATAGGATTGTTCTATTAGGGACCGGCTGTTCCCTACCGGCTGTTTTATTTGGACCCACAATTTGCAGACCAAAACAGCCAATGGTTGTGTGCATGAGCGCTAAGGCGGAAGACTGCACTACAACTTTTGGCCACAAAAACTACTTTTCAATGCTTCAATGGTGATCTGACTAAGGTATGGAGATGCCTCATGCCTCAATGTAATGAGGTCCTCTCGAATTAGCTCTGTGAAGACTTAACCCCCGTGTTATGTTCTTGTTTAGGCAGAAAATGCTGACTCTTCTCGCCCTTCTGCTTTCTCTTTACGTTGCAAAACTGCCCTGGAACGCCGGGCACCGAGATATGTAACAATGATGGCTTCTCGGCGGCTGTATAATGCAGATTAGATGAGATTTAAGGCTCCTGGCGCGCACAGCCAGGTTTTATTGAGGACTAATTACTGAACTAATGAAGTTTTCCCACAGACCAAGCTGCTCTTCATTAAAAATGCTGCTCCAAGTTGAAAATCCCCAGATACAGCTGCAGGCGCCGGGGTATGGTACAGTGGTAGAGGCTCCACTACTGGTGGTGCAGCTGGATCCCATGGACAAGGTATCTCGCCTATGATCATAGGACGGTGGACGCAGGTTGGGTAATGAAGGATGCGGTTGAGTTGGTTGACATGAGTGATGCCACCATAGTTTGCTGTGCAGTGTTCCTGATATGCAGTGTGAGTGATAATTTATGTGACTTCTTACTTTATCACCATGGAGACCCGAGGTACTTTCTCTGGGGAGAAAGTTGTTTCTTTCATCTTAGTGACTAAACATTCGGAGGTTTATTATAGGGAAGCGGTCAGTTCATGATTTTCCATGTGTGGGCTGCAGTGCAGGGTCATAGCTTCTCCTTCACGTAGCTTCCTTCTAGATGTAGATTCTGAAAAGCTGGTCTTAAAGGGACATCACACACACAAGTAGGAATTACTATACTATTCAGGAATCTTGGAAAATGTTTTACTATTTAAAAAAAAAAAAAAAAACCTTTGAAGAGGGCTTTAAAAAAAAAAGCTGCAGTTTTTATTGGTATCATATTGGGAAAAAAACAATTTTTATTTTTTTAATTTTAATTTGGGAAAAGTGGTGATTTCATTTGTAATAGTTTTTTTAATTTATATTTTTAAGTTTTTTATTTGTATATTTATGTTTTTTACTTTCCATTGTATGTTTTAGTCCCCTCAGGGGGCTTGTACGTGCTGATGTCTAATCACTTGTACTACAGACTGTAGGCTTGAGCGAATCGACTTTCGGATCATAGCTCCAAAGTCGATTTGTTTAAATACTTCAATGTTAATGATTTTTCTGTAGTTCGGAATACTTCGTCATGTGAGACTTTGGTGAATTACTGCTGTATTCCTATCTGTGTATTAAAATAGGAATCCGAAGTGGGCTTTGGTACAGAGGTACAAGGCAGTACCAAAGCCCACTTCAGTACAGTAATTCACTGAAGTCTCACACGACTTCGAGCGAGGTGAAGTTTTGGCATGGAGCCAATACATTTTAATTCTGCATGAAAACAGCATTAACATCATCGTTTTTGAACAAATCGACTTCGGATCTAACTGACTTCAATAAATTTCAATTGCAGACTATGGGATTTTCACTGGCTTCCTGTTAAGCCTTGCCTCAGACACTGCTTTGCAGGCAGCTCAGTTTGACAGACAGGCCTGGGATCCTTCACAAGGCTCCAGGCAGTCGTAGCAACAGACTGGAGCCCAGTGATTTGACCGTGGGGGCTTCCATAAGAAAGGTGCTATAGTTGCTATTGACAGTGACATTTGAGGGGTTAAATGACCGGGATCTGAGTCCTCTCCTATCCCAGTCACTGCTAGTGCATGTCTGGTGTATTATACAACTGGCACCCTCCTTGTATGGAGCAAGCTCATCTTGTGAGCTTGCTGCATAAAACCCCTTAATGCATATGACGTACAGGTAAGGCCTCTTTCACACGAGGGCTCCGATCCGCATTTTTTACAAATAGGATGCAGACCCATTCATTTCTATGGGTCCGCAAAAAATACTGATAGCACACTGTGTGCTGTCTGCATCCGTAGCCCGCAAAAAAAATAGAACATGTCCTATTCTTGTCTGTTTTGCGGACAAGGATAGGCATTGTTACAATGGATCCGCAAAATAAACGGGTGCCATACGGACGACATCCATTTTTTTTGCGGACCGCAAAACACAACGTTCTTGTGAAACTAGCCTAAGTCATATGATGTTAAGGGGTTATATAATGGAGACTAGTGGGTTGAGGTTTGTATGTTGAATGATGCTGTCGTGGCCCTGTTAGTCTATCTGTCTCAGAAACCTGATCCACACGGGACACACAGACTGGGGCATATATATTTGCCCATTTGCTTCATCTGTCTTTTGCTTATTATTTATTAAGTCTCAGTGATATAGGTCTGACCTCTGGTGGTTCTTTTTCAGTACGACGGGTTCACATTCACGAAGACTAGTCTAATTTAGTACGTACATGAAAATTTTGCTCGCTAGTGAGCTGAAAGTAGGCACAGGTCTCCATGAAAGTGCGACTTTTTAGACAAAATGTGGCACAACTCACCACTCGGAACAGACGAAGAAAAGTACGCCAGCCCTGGAGTGGAGTAGAAATTGGATTGTTTTTCCAACTAAGGCCCCTTTCACACGGATTGCGATGCAAACGCATTGCACCTGCACTGAATCCTGACCCATTCATTTCAATGGGGCTTTTCACATGAGCGATGTTTTTCACGCATCAGTTCGCCGTTGCGTGAAAATCGCAGCATGTTCTATATTCTGCCCTGGCCCCATTGAAGTGAATGGGTCTGCGTGATTCACTGATGGTTGCTAAGAGATGTTGTTTGTAAACATTCATTTTATCACGCACGTGAAAAACGCATCAAAACACTTCACACCCGCGCGGAAAAAACTGAACAAACGTACGCAATCGCAGTCAAAACTGACTGCGATTGCGTGCGGATTGGTGCGGATGCGTGTGCGGATTTTCTGGAACGCATCTGGACTGAATCCGTGACGCCCGTGTGAAAGAGGCGCAATAGAAGGCGCACCTACTTAAATTGGTCAGAAAACAGGTGCAATTGGTCTAAAAAAGCAAAATAGGTGAATCAGGTGCAAATGCCTCCAAAACAGGCACATTGTCAATACTAAATGCAACAAAAAAAATAAGCATTTTCTGCCTAGAATCAGGCACAGCCATTATATAATAAATGTGCTCCACTTTGTTTCCCAGCCGATCATGGTTGTGTGTACCTTTTATAGCAAGTATGTATGTAGGAAGTATGTGGCAAACAGCCATAACATTGAAGCCACATTCTGAATATTGTGTAGGTTCCTCTTATTCTGCCAGAACTACTTTTGACTCAGAGTCACTCACAGTTACTAAAGTTTTTTTCGCCTGTTTTTAGTCTAACAAATGTTTATTTACTACTGAAATTGTACCTGTTTTGGAGGATTTTGTGCCTCATTCACCTAGATTTTATTATACAAATTCAGACATTTTCTAATTTTTGCGCTTATTTTCCGTTCTATTTATATCGGTGCACCTTATTTTGTGCCTGATTTAGTTGCCAAAAACAGTCTATTTTCTGCACCACTCCATGACAGTTGTTCTTTTCTTCATCTATTTTCATTGGTGAAGTGTAACTTTTTTTGCATTAAAAGTTGCCCTTTCCTGGAGATGTGACTTTTCAGACCAGAACTTTTCTACCTGAAAAACATCCAACAGAGATCAGACAAAAAAAATATGCTTAATCCATCAACAGGTGTGCGACTTTTCAAAAATACTCGGCAAAAGAAAGACAGCCGAAGGAAATACATTAGTCTAATTTTATGGCCAAAAACAGTCAAGCTTGAAAAAATGTGTCCCATTGAGGCATTGGGGGTCGTTTTTATGCTGGTCTTTTACTCCCCTTTTCTGCTGGCTTTGCTGGTGGAAGATGCACATAATTTATGACTGGGCGGGTGCCTTGCCATTACTTTGGTGCACCTTCACCAATCAGTGAGCCTGTCAGAAAAGCCATTCCAGCCCCTTTCACCAACATGTTCACCAATGGAGATTATTTGTAGGTAGATTTGTTGGGGCCTCTGTCCCGGCCCCCAGCACACACCCTTGACACTCCTTAGTGTTGACTGTGGCGCAAAATAATGTCCTTTGTCCAGCTAGATAGTAGAATCAAACAATTTGCTGTTAACAAAAAATACAGCATTTTTCACCACAGAAATGGCTGTGCATTGCACCCTTTATTGCAAAGGGTGGATATCTGCAGCATAAACGGACATGCTGTAGATTTCAGGTCATTTTACAGTGCAGATTTCTTACACAGCATGTGGAGGAGAGTTCTCTTTGCTGGTACTGTACAACGCTGACTAAGGTAGTCTAAAGCAGTAAATTGACTTGTATGCAGTCTTGTGTGCTGCAGCTGTCACTTGATAGTTAAAAATCAATTGAAAGTGCTACAAATACTCTAGGGGGTAGAGTTATCAAAGTTGGTGTAAATGGAAACTGGCTTAGGTGTCCATAACAACCAATCAGATTCCACCTTTCATTTTCCATGGGAGCTCTGAAAAATAAAAGGTGGAATCTGAATGGTTGCTCCAGTTTTGATAAGTTTACCTCTAGGTGTAGCTGCGACCTATGGCTGCTTTCACAGTGTCACTATGTGGTCAGTGATTTGCATCAGTGACTGAGCTGAAGCCAGGAGTGGAGGCTACACAGAGATGAGGTGTAATGGAAGATTTGTACTTGTTCGTTGTTTTTGACCTGCACCTGGTTTTGGCTCACAGTCACTGATGGAAATCACTGATTAAGTGATGGCCAAACCATGGGGTTCATCAAAACAAATAAAGTCGCAAGACCTCATTTTACCACTATTATTTTAATAATAATATTTATTATTATATTTTGCCGTGATTTTATCATTATATTTTTCTCTCACCACTTCGCAGTGGCCAGGAATTCGGCCCTGATAAATTTATCATCTTTTACACCTAAAAACAGGCGTAAAAGAGGAGTGAAAACCACTCCAGGGCCACAGACTGCCGGAGGTGTACCTAATTGATGACTAGGCTCATGCGCAGGGGAAAAAGACTAGCTTAAAACACTGGGTCTCATTTACTAAGGAACTTGCGACTGTTGAAGGCCTAATATTTTCACACTGCCAATTTAAATGTCACAAAACAGGGTCTTGCCCCTTTTTTACTCCAAAAAGTGGTGTAAAAATGTAATTATACCGTATAACTGATGCGTATAACATGTGTTCTATATGTGTATAGCAGAAGTGTATATACTGATGTTTGTACACTATAGTGGGCATATATACGGTGTTATAAATGTCATGTGTATAACGTGTATACAGTGTTGTGTGTTTTATATGGTGTGTGTGATCTTTGAACACTGTTGTGGGTTGATTATTTTCCCTGTACATAATGCAGCAGTGTTGGTTCAGCTGCAGTTTCCAGTATCTGACCGCCTCGGGGGCCCTCCTTACACCTGGCGCCCATTCGTGCGTGTCTATGTAAACAATGGGATCCGCTGTCTGTGCCTTCACCTGCCCATAGCTTGTGGGGACATTGTTCCTCTCAGTGGGGGATCTGTAATACCACTATCACATGGGACACATGGTCAGTCAGGAAGCCACTGTGATGTTTGTTCCCATGGGGTGGAGCAGTGATTATTTACTGTATTACCATATTTTATGTATTACATGTGCACGTGTCTTCCATCTCTTTACCGGTGGCTCAGTCCTTGTCTCCCCCACGAGTTATCAGGGACTAATGCGTGAGGTTAGGTCATGCCTTATGTCATTGTACAACATACAAGGTGCCTCATTTATCAAAACTGTCTTACTTGCCCATAGCAACCAATCAGAGCCCACCTTTCGTTTTTTTTCAGACCACTTTAAGAAATGAAAGGTGAATGTTGATTGGTTTCTTTGGGCAACGAAGACTGTTTTAATAAATGAGGTCCAAGGTGTTATTGCATGTGCTGCCATTTTGAGTCTGGTGAATGCTTGATGGAGTGACACCGTGGCTTCTGTGTTATTATTTAACACTTTCTTTTCTGGCTCGCTTCCGTCCTCCATGATGATTGACCTCCGATCCAGCATGAAGGGCATGCTGCACATAAGACATGTTCCTGTCACCATGACTGATGGGATGGCAAAGCACAAGCCTTCTGTGACTAAACGTGTCCTCTGATGAGCTGGCTGTAGCTGCAATAATGTCACCCAACTTTCCCATACACTGCTATGAACACGAGATTCACGTTTACTAGGATCTGGTTTATCAGGGGTTAACGTCGGCTCCTCTGCCCCTGTCGGCTCTCACATGCTGATCAGTGGGAAGCCCCAGGGATGCTGAAGAGAACAAATCTAGCGCTAAATCTCTTCTCTCTGAGGCCTGGAGCCTTCAGTCGCCCTTGGCAGAGATGTGGGCTGAACGCTTATCAGCCTCGGCAGCCCCTCGTCTCTGCCATGGACTAGCTGCCATTGTCGGAGGCAATGTACAGATTTATTTTTATAAATTGTTTGATAAATTATTGCATTTCCTTGGTGTGCCAGGAGTGTACTAGAACTCTCTTCCGTCTAACGCTCATGGATAGAATCCTAGAACTACGGTAAAGACTGACAACGGGAGATGGAAGAAATCTAAGCGTGCATGGCCATTTCTACACCAATCGGGGTATGTGGAAAGCTGGGTGATGTTTGCCACCTGTGCGCACATTGGCAGACTGATATTTGCAGGAAGTTTGCATGCCCTCTCATTAATGTGTCATCCATTTCTGCAGGAGGTGAGGTCACAGGCTCATGGTAGCTGCCCGACCGGTTACTCCGTGCACACATTAAATACTTTCTCCATTGTGCTGATGAGTTAACCCTCGATGTTCCATCGTGCTGCTGTATCTGTTTGAGAATGTGTGGCTCTCACTGGGTGTATGTCCTGAGATTTATTACGTAGCGTTGTATCCTGCAGGTCAAGTGGGATCTTACGATTTGTGTACTGAGATCTGCCGGTTGTTTGTGTTAAACTCTCAAGTGCTTAAAGCGTCTTATAACAGCATCTTATGCAACAGCCAGCATGTAGTCCTCGTCATTTACAGTGGCAGCAATCAGTCTTGTGCTCCAGTCACAGCAAGAGCTGCAGTAAGAAGTCTGCTCTTTCCTGATTATTGTCCAGTGGAAACAAGACAGCGACCAGGTCGTTTAGGCAGCTATTAAAATGGTAGCTGGTCAGCGGCATGTCTCCCCATGTAAACCTGATGTGCTGCCGACAAAATGTAAAGTGTATGGGGACAGAACGATCGTTGTAGTGATTGTTCATAACCCATACAGTTTCCATCGAGTGGCATTAAGGCTCCTCAATCTGCTTTAATTATGGCATCGGATCAAGTAAAATGATCCCTCCCAGAGCTGCAATCGCCATTCTGCTGCCTTCTGCAGGGTGATGGATTTTTAACATTGTCAGGATGCACTGCCTTTAGGCCTTGTTGACATTTCCATTTTCCACAGTCAGCACACCTACCTGTTGATTTTCAGGTCTGTTCACACCAGTGTTTTTTTTTTTTACTGCCCGTGAGTCAGTGGAAAAATCATGGATTCATACACTACTCAAACCAACCCATTGAAGTCAGTGAAACACATCTGCTCCAACACTGATGGCATCCATGTTCTGTTGGTGTTTCAAAGACCATTGATTCTCTGGAAATTAATTTTCCGCTGAGCATTGTCTGTGGAATATGGATGACACATGAAGGGCATAAAATGGACACACGGATTCTTTGCGGATGCAAACCGTAAGACACTGAAATGTGAAGAAGGCAAGGGGACAGATACCAGGGGGTACAGATGGATGCAGGGGGGCTGCTTGTTACTGACCCTTGTGGGTCCTTGTGACTTGAGGGCCAGGGCATAGGTTTTATTGCATTGCATTGTGGGAGGTGTAGTGTATATGCCCCCAGCTGTGGTACACGTATGTAGAGGGCAGTTCTCATGGTTTTGAGAAGCTGCGTCCTCTTTTAATGTTATTTTCTGCAGTCGATCTGGTAGGAGTGGTAGTTTTCCATCATCCATGATGTGTGGCCTCTCCCTTGGCTGCACCTGTCAAGGGTTTATTGCCTCTCGTTACCACGGAGGAAGCGGTCAATGCAGAAAAGGTGGGGGGTGAAAAGAGGAAACGATCCTGAGATAAATGACCTCGCCGGCCAACAACTCCCATGTGTGCAGGAATTCTTGCCCCGTGTCCCGCTATGTAATGCCATCCTCGCTGCATCGAACGTGCAGAGTGGAGGATGGGAAAGTGATCATGAAACCTGCTCATCTCTGGATATATTAACATCACTAAGCATTGACCTGAGGAAGAAAATGGCAGAGGAGAAGCTGTTTTTCCTCCTGGAAATCCCTCTCACTAATGTTCTGACATCAGGTTATTTTCCTGGAACATTTAACAAAGGCGTGGTCATCCAGCCCCCCTGAGTAATGACCGCCTTACCGATCTGGCCTCCAACGATAACATTTTGACCTGGACAAGACCACTGAAGTCACCACTGCAGCCAATGATGTGTTGTCATCACTGGTGGCCAGCCATTGACTCTTAAAGGTGTATGCAATGTAGTTTATGCTGATTTTCCATGTGCTGAAATCCACACCAAAAACTACATCTGTTGCTTGCAGATTTTTCCCCAGATCTCACCTTTAGTCTTCTTTCACACGAACGTCCTCAAATTGCAGATCCGAAAAAAACTGAAGACGTCCATATGGCATCCGTTTTTTTTGCGGATCCGTTGTAACAATGCCTATCCTTGTCCGCAAAACGGACAAGAATAGGACATGTTCTATTTTTTTTATTTATTTATTTTTGCGGGCTACGGAACGGACATACGGATGCGGTCAGCACAGTGTGCTGTCAGTATTTTTTGCTGACCCATTAAAATGAATGGGTCCGCATCCTATCTGCAAAATATGCGGATTGGAGCCCGCAAAATATACTGTCGTGTGAAAGAGGCCTTACTGACATGCAGCAAATTTCAAAATCCCCACCGCAGGTCAATTTATGGAAGAAAAATACTGTGTACATAGGATTTGGAAAATCTCCTCTACTAAGCTGGTACTGTGTTACACTGCAGATGAAACCGGATAACTTGGAGGATCGACTTGTAATAAAGAGTAGATGTTTCATTATCTGCACTGCACTGCCGCTTTGGTTCCTCAGACAGGTCCCTGTTTTCCTAACTGCAGTGATGATGTCACATCAAGAACACTTGAGCGCTGCAGCCAATCATTGGTCTCAGTGGGGTGGGATCTGTCAGGTCAATAATTTATTTTAATCTTTATTACAGGATGATCCTCTTGTAACCAGACAACCCCATTAAGTTTATTTTTAATTTACTAGCCGCCCAAACACACTGCAAATCCCAGGGTTGGGCTAGATTTGTATCTAGAATTATTTTTTCTATAGTGTAATCAAAGCGTGGAGTAATCTCCAGCTACTCAATTTTCAAGATTTTCCTATGCATTCCCATAGACAGCCATGAAAGATACAGTCCAGGTTCAGCCCTAGCTTTATGCTACATCATGGATTTATCTGTTCATTTATAATCTGTCCTCCCACATCCCCTGCCCTTCAGAACCAGTAGATGTATCCTAGACTTATTGGGCTGTGTATAGAGTACCATGATTGCAGTGAAGACTGACACACAGGCAGAACAGTTGTAGAGAGATGGCGTGTAACTCTAATACAGTTTTATAGCGTTCCTCTATATAAAGCTGGGTTATGACCCAAGATTTGATGTGGTGCATTTTCAGTATTGGCACGCCCCTTTTTGCAAGGGACATGCCTTATTGTATAATGTTGCACCCCATCATCCTGTACCCTCTGCACCAGGGCTGCATCTGACGCAGTATCCTGATGCAAATAGTCATAGTGCATGGTGTGCCCTGAAGATTGTCCAACTCATCTGGGAGGTCTCAGCTGCCCCCCCCCCCCTTTTTTTTTCTTTTTTTTTTTTTTTTTTTTTAAGTTGGCAACCACTTTGGATACTATAAGGTAGCCAGAAAATTGGCAACATCAAGACTTACCCCATGTTATCCTATGGGGCTGAAAAATCCCTGAATTGTCTTCCATTGTGGGATTTACTTTCTACCCTGTAAATAATATTGTGTTGTGGATTTCCTCTGAGAATCTCCACATTCAATTCAATGGGAAATTTATTCTGCGGCGGAAAATGCTGTGGAAAAATCCAGAACAAAATCTGCGCGGAAAAATCGGCAACAAAATTGGCGCAACTTTTTAGTGGATTTTTCTGCAATGTTTTTCACTTCAGAATCAATTTGCCATTGAACTGAATAGACAGATGCCCATGCAGGAAATTCTCCCCATAATTCAGTCCAGAAAATCGTCACAAAATCTGCACGTGCGGATTTTCTGACATCTGAAGGCACTCTATGGGTACCTGCACGTGATGCAGATTTTTGTGCAGGAAATCTGCGCAAAACTCTAATAAATCTGCACTATTTATTGTGTTTTTGGTATGTTTTTTTTTAAATTGGTGAAATCCCTCTACCTCTGACTAATGGCCCGGGTGCTACAGCTGCTGTTGGGGGATTGACCAGCATCTGATTTGTCTCCAATCCCGGTCACAGGAGGTGGGTTTCAGTAACTTGTATTACATAGCTGGCACTCCCTGCATATGGAGCGGGCCCTTCTCCTGAGCCCACTCTATACACTCCTTGAGCCCATGTGACTTGGTTACATCAAATGTCACTAAGGGGTTAAAGAGGTTGTGTAGCAATTAAAATAAGAATCTAGTGGTAGTGTATGGGGAAACAACAATTTGCACCTGTTTCATCATCTGGTGCCAATGCTCTGTTTGCACTGCTGCAGTGATGATGTGCTGTACTTACTGGAAGCATAGCTGCAACAGTTATGAGGTGAGATGCGAGTATTGGCGATAAAGCCATGGCTTTTTGCACAGGCACCGACCGTAGGGCCGCTGTATGCAGACACAGGACCCATTCACTTGGGCTCACAATCCGCATCTGCCGGTCTGCACACATGCATTGGTTTTTTGTTTTTTTTTGCGGTGCAGAGGCAAGGACAGATACCCCAAGAAAGCACTCCTCCACAGCATGGGGAGGAGCGATTTATGTCATCGCTCATCCCCATGTCTAGATGTTTGCCTGCAGCAAATCGTGTTTAGACAGGATCTGTTGCCAGAAAATTGTGATCTTTCAGAATTCAGTATTCATATACACAATATAAGAGCAGATACTGAGGATTACACCCAGTATACAGGAGAGGAGAAGTGGTACTGTGCGGTGTCCATATATATACAGAATAAGTGCAGATACTGAGAATTACACCCAGTATACAGGACCGGAGAAGTGGTACTGTGCAGTGTCCATATATATACAGAATAAGTGCAGATACTGAGAATTACATCCAGTATACAGGACAGGAGAAGTGGTACTGTGCAGTGTCCATATATACAGAATAAGTGCAGATACTGAGAATTACACCCAGTATACAGGACCGGAGAAGTGGTACTGTGCAGTGTCCATATATATACAGAATAAGTGCAGATACTGAGAATTACATCCAGTATACAGGACAGGAGAAGTGGTACTGTGCAGTGTCCATATATACAGAATAAGTGCAGATACTGAGAATTACACCCAGTATACAGGACAGGAGAAGTGGTACTGTGCAGTGTCCATATATACAGAATAAGAGCAGATACTGAGAATTAAATCCAGTATACAGGACAGGAGAAGTGGTACTGTGCAGTGTCCATATATACAGAATAAGAGAAGATACTGAGAATTACACCCAGTATACAGGACAACAGAAGTGGTACTGTGCAGTGTCCATATATAGAGAATAAGTGCAGATACTGAGGATTACACCCAGTATACAGGACAGGAGAAGTGGTACTGTGCAGTGTCCATATATAATGTGGTTTTTGGAGCTGATTTTAAGGAGGAAACGCTCCAAAATCGGCACTGTGCACTGGTGCTAAGAGTGAAGAATGTGCAAATATTTTCAATTCCATGTGTGACTTTTGTACTCTGAATTTGGGGTCACGGCCTCCGCTACATGTCATATAATTACGACCCTATGTGCAGATTGCGCTTCCCACCCGCCTGCCATGGATCTCTGTAGTGCAGCGTTATGTCTCTGGCTTTCTACAACTTCAGTGGAAGGCACTTGGTCCTAAGAGCTGGGGATTAGGGCGTTAGGCCGTCCCTGTGGCCGCGCTCTCCCATGTGATCAGCTTACAAAGCATTTACCAACACGAAAGGGACAATTACAATGTAGGTCATGAGCCGAAAAAAGATTTCCCTTCTGCAAGAGAATTATAGCAACAAATCCGATTCTGATTTTAAACGCAGTAAACGTAACCTAATGGTTCTGCTGTGTACAATCTGCTGCCACCCCAGTACCCCTGTCCTTTACAGACCACCCTCGGCCCTGCTCACCTCCACTACACATAATTCTCTGTGAAGAGATTACAGGGATATGGTGAAGTATTTATATATCCGTAGTTTGTGCATAGCGCAGGACAAATTTCCATCTGATTATGAGTAACCCTTACCCTGTAACTTATACCATGTGTTGTACTCTGGTCACCTCCAGAGCTGCATTCGCTATTCTGCTTTCCAGGATCCGCGAGCAGTTTATTATGGGAGCCCAGAGTGGAGTTATGTAGTCAGAACTTGAGCTTTTTGGGTAGTATGAACTACTAGAGGGGTTGTGAACTCGGCTTTGGATGTAGTTGGAGTATATGATATGCTGTAACTTATAATGAATGTATTGGAATAGTACACTAGGTAACACTACTAGAGCTCAGGCCGATGTGGGGAGGTTGCATTTTGGTTCTGTGCTGTAAATGTCTGTCATATTGGTTACTTATGAAAAAGGGTATATAAACAGCATGTGGGTTGTACTCCAGAGCTGCACTCACAATTCTGCAGGTTGTTAGTGAGTTTTTGTCAGTTTTACTGTTTCCACTAACAATTTAGCTGGGACCGTTTAATCCAGAAAGGAATGGGGAAGTAGGATAGTCTTCCCTCACCAGATTATTATACAAACCCAGGGGTAAAGATGACCTCCCTAGCACCCCTGGAGTATAACTGCTCCCCCTCTTTCTCATCCCCTTTATAATTTTGATATTCAGGTAAGCCGGGGCTAATGTGCAGTGTCCTTTTCAGAGAGAACACAACTTTATAATATATTTTGACCCCTCTCTTCTCATATCCTCTTTTCCCCTGTCCCCATACTAAATATCTTCTTTCCTCCCTTTAGGCCCTTGCTGCTAATGCTGCTGCTGGGTTTGCGGTGTCTGAGCCACAGGTTGCGATGTTCTGCGGTAAGCTAAACATGCACATGAACGTTCAGAGTGGAAAATGGGAGCCAGATCCTTCAGGAAGCAAAGACTGCTTTCAGACCAAGGAAGAGATTCTGCAGTACTGCCAGGAGGTGAGCGGGCTGTTTCCACGTGTTTGCCTGCTATTTGCTGATTACTGTATGTGGCCCTAAGGTTTCAGGGAGAGGTTCCGTCTGGAGCCCACTGCTCATAGTGATGTCTTCTGCTTCCACATCCAGGTGTATCCTGACTTTCAGATCACAAACGTGGTGGAAGCTAATCAGCCAGTGAGTATTGACAACTGGTGCAGAATGGGGAAGAAGAACTGCAAGGGGCACAACCACATTGTCCTACCCTACAAGTGCTTGGGTAAGTGTGTAGCCATTGTAGTGTGGATCTTGATGCCTTTGTGTTCACCCATACTGCAGAGAAATGACCAGGACAGTCCTGGTCACGTGTACCATGATTGGCCTCTTTCTTCAGGGTTATAGGTACTCACAGGCAGATGGAAATAAGCTGGTCTAACCCCCATGTTAAGACCAAGACTGACTCTCCCTACAGCCGTGACTATTTGTAGACATGCCTAAGCTTTCTGAGGGTGAACCACGACTTTAAGGGGGTTGTGCATTTTAGACAACCTTCACTTCACTGCAGGAGTCCCACAACAGGTGGTAGATCAAGGAGAATACTTCCTCTATTGGAATTTGAGATCTCGGTGGGATTAACACCCTTGAAACTGGCCAGAACTGTGATGCAGTTTGTGGGTCAGATTATCTGTATTGAAGCCTCGAGGTGGGCCGCATTGATTTATTGGCTGCAGGGTTCTGTTCCTGTCACTTTTGTAGTAATTGCTGGGAATGACTCCTGCAGGGTTCATGAGTCCAGTGCATGCAGCTTCTGTTAGAATGGAGAACAGAAGAAGCTGATTATCCATGAATAGAAATATAATAATGAGATATGGATATAAGAATATAAAAATGTAATTACAGGAAGTGGACGGGATTCTCTCATTGAAACAATCAAATTCCACCAAATATACCGTACTTCTTTGAGGATACAGAATAAACGAAAAACATCTACATACGGTTTATATCTGTGTCTGGGAAAGCTGAGTGACTTGTGGCCAATGTCACAGCTCCCAGACTTGTGTGCCTATAAAGCGCATCCGCAGCAGTATGAGCCGGGTGGTGACCCAGGAGAGCTACATTGCTGGTTGTATTGGCTTAAGCCCATATTTCCTATGTGCAGATGGAGTAGCCAGTGTTTTTCTGCACAGGGAGTTGGGACATATAGATCCTGTAGATCTCACATCCGTACTCGTTTAACCTTCTGTTTTCAGTGGGTGATTTTGTCAGCGACGTACTTCTGGTTCCTGAGAAATGCAAGTTCTTCCATAAGGAGAGGAAGGACGTGTGTGAGAGCCACCAACACTGGCAGAACGTCGCTCGCGAGGTAAGCACACACCGGAGCTGGGGCAACAGACCTGCTTGTGCCAGACATGCAGCCAAGGCAGGGTGCTGAAAACGGTTCAGAAAAGCTTAAAGCAGCTGTGTCACCAGGATCAACCCTATTAAATCAGACATACTGGCTGTAGGGCTCATCATGCTGATTAAAACTATATCTTTTGTCTGTATGCTAAACAACTGCAGAGATATCTATTTTTTTATTCCAATGCAAATGAGAAGTTGGAGTACCAGGAGGCAGGCCTGAATCCTTTGAGCACTGCTTTGGAACCCCTCCTCTCCCTTTAATTGACAGGGCTAGACATGCTGAGGGCAGAGCCGTGTCCTAGCATCTACATATCATATACACTATCTACTATAGCGTCACAACACCAGAAAGCTAATATACATATACCTGCTTTATTCAAAAGCACAATATATGATTATAAAGACCCCTGTAATATGTGTTAGCTTATAAGCCTAGTAAAAACATGTGTGTCTGTGTGGTAATGCTATAGCTTCGTGATAAGTGCATTGTTTTGTATGTAGAGATCCCAGGTTTGAATCCTGGGGAAGACTTCTTCCAGGTTTTTTTTTTTCTTCAGATATTTTTCTTCTTCCACATTTAACCCATAATGAAAGTCTTTTGAGGTCATTTATCAAACTGGTGTAAAGTAGTACTAGCTCAGTTGCCCATAGCAGCCAATCGGATTCCACCTTTCATTTTCCAAATTCTAAGTAGCCAGTTCTACTTTACACCAGTTTGATATATCCTTATTTTGAAAATGTTTTTAGGCTTAAAAAGCTAATGCATATTGCTGGTTTCTTTATCATCATATAATATGCTTCTGAATAAACCAGTAATAATTTTCCGGTTTCTAAGAAAGAGGAAAAAAAACACTATTCTCAATATATGGCCTTTTATGGTTATACTATGGTTAATATTGTGTATTGCAGTATAGCCTTTTATTATGGGTTAAATGAGAGAGAGAAAAAAAACACAAAAACAAGTTTATGTAAGTATCCTCTCCCAGGATTGAAACCTGCGGTCTCTATACCTGCGGATTATAATACTGATGTCTTTTTAATAAATTGGTAATATGTATATTAGCTTTCTGAGCAGATCTGGCTCAGTACATAGAGTATATGATATGTAGATGCTAGGACACAGCTCTGCCCTCATTATGTCTAACCCTGTCAATCAAGGGGAGAGGAGGGGTGTGCAGAGTACAGGGGGTGTTCCAAAGCAGTGCTCCGAGGATTCAGCCCCACTTCTTGGTGCTCCAATGTGTCATTTGCATATGAATAAAAGCCTGGATTTCTCTGCAGCTGTTTAGCATACAGAAAAAAATAAAGGTATTGTTTTATTCAGCATGATGAGCCCTACCAGCCGGTATGTCTGGTTTATTAGGGTTGATCCTGGTGACCGAGCCGATTTAATCGCTGTGTAGTACATTCTGCAACTGAGTTTCAGTTCTATACAATTTTAAAGATCTCTGCTTGTTGTCTGTGTATGGGAGCAGTGTTGGAAACCCTAACCTGATCCTGTCCCACTTGCACAGGTTAACAGGTCAGCACAATGTATCGGCGCAGTCTGGGGTAATGAGTCATGTAGACTTGGACAAGATCACAATGGGTTTTCATGCGCTGAATATTAATAAGAATGATTGCTTTCACTGACACCAAGCAGAGATCTGGAAAATGGTGAGGCATTGAAACTCACGGAATATAGGAAAGTTGCAGTGATTGAGAGGAGAATCCCGAGAGCTGTCCTTCTCTGAAACTTGTTGATCTGTGATGTCTTCTGTGACCCGAGTCCTCCTCACAGATTTTACTCTTCGCAGGCTTGTATGACTGAAGTCATGGTCCTCCACAGTTATGGAATGCTGCTTCCATGTGCCGTTGACCAGTTCCGCGGCACAGAATACGTCTGCTGCCCTCAGGCTAGGAAGATAGAGGAACCTCTTTCCAAGGAGGAGGAAGAAGAGGAGGAGGAGGACGAAGAGGATGAAGACGACTATGACTCTTTTAAGAGGTTTGTATCTTGGTATTGCGCCCTTCATGTTTGTATCGTTGTGTTATGTACTGATGAAACGTGTCCTCTGCCCTCTAGTGAGTTCCCTACTGAGGCTGATGTGGAGGACTTCACAGCTGCAGTGGAGGATGAGGAAGAAGAGGTGGAGGATGAAGACGATGTTGTGGAAGACAGAGATTATTATTACGACAACTACAAGGACGAGGACTACAACGAGGAGACTACCACAGAGCCAAGCAACGGCAGGACGCTCTCCAACAAGGAGATCATTACAGACGTGAAAGGTGATGCCCATAGACATGGACCCTGCCTTCTCTATATAGGACTCCTCCTAACCTAGCATTGCTCACACAGCTGAAGGTTTGTTACAACATGTCTGCTGGTTCTTTGGTTAGCACACAGTCTCTGTGCTGTCCACACCAGGCCAATGGCTCTTACCTATGTCATGTTTTAACAAACCCTCATCTGTGTGAGCGAGACTAAGTCAGAATGGTGTGGTACTGTGAATGGAAACATTCGTGTTTAGCTCAAAAGGCTGTGAATGTGTCTGACAGAGGTGCAGGACCGTTACAGTGTATCGGAGCTCTCTGGTAACAAGCTACGATGAGAGCGAAAAACTAGGTCAGGATGGATTTTTCAGTCTTTGGTTGTAACCCAATTACTGAATGCAAACAAATCTAGAAAATGGTGAAAAATTGAATTGGAAATTGGAAAGTAGCAGAATATTTTCATCTTTAGTTCTGGAAGATTTTTCCTAAGGCCTGTATTACATCAACAGATTATCTGACCAATATCTGTCCGATCAGACCAGTAGTTGGAGTTTGTGTAATTGGCCGTCTGACCAATGGTTGGTCAGATAATCTGTTGCTGTAATACAGGTGTAAGATCCAACGATTGTTACTTTGTGTAAAATGTTCTATGAATCTGAGGGGAGCACTTCCTTTAACCTTTCGTGTTTGATCATTTAACTGATCCTTTGTAATTCCAGGTCCGGAAAAAGCTGTCACTGTAAAATATCCCAGAGTAAAATAATTTATATTTTGGGGGAGGTGTGGTGGGTGGTAAGAGTTTCCAAAAAGTGGAACGGATAAGGCTGTACTTGGGGAAATGGCACTATGCATTGGTGATTGATATGGTCTGGCCTTAGAATGGGATGTATTTGCCCCTTCCCCATAGATATGCAGTGCAGGTACGTGACAAGATGGAGACAGCCGTGGTGTGCAGACATGTAACTCGTTAACATGGAGGAGAGACGTGTGACATGATCTGCCTCCCTCTCCCTGCTCATTGTCACCCATCTTCTCACAGCTGTCTGCTCGCAAGAGGCTGTTACTGGTCCCTGCCGGGCCATGTTTCCTCGCTGGTACTTCGACATCAACCAGAAAAAGTGTGTCCAGTTTGTATATGGCGGCTGCGGCGGCAACAGGAACAATTTTCAGTCTGAGGATTATTGTATGGCCGTTTGTAAAGTGACGAGTAAGTGGTGCCGGCGCTGTCCTCCCCACCGGCTCACCAGGACGATTGTGGTGCAGCCGTTTCACCCTTTTACATGCCAGAGATATATTGCAATCACTAATCACTGCAGAAAGTGCAATTCCAGCTCGCATGGCAAATAACAATGAAAGTGCTTCACCCTGGAATCAAAGGGTTATCATCTGTAGCGTCCCGTCTGCTGCTCCTCCATGTCTGCTTTCTACGCCTTGTCTTTCTGTGGCTCCACTTCCACATAATCCCAGTATCTGAATTACAAGAATTGGGGGGGAACCTCCCTGAGTAACTGGGGACACGGGATTTAAACAAACCCTGTCCAAAACCTAGGCTTTTACTAGAGAGGATCGAATTGTGACCCTCACTGGTGAATCCTTATGAGATTGATTGCAGCTCTGGAGAGGGAAAGCGAATGTAACTCAGGAACAGTACAGGATTAGTAATTTATCTGCCTAGTGATTGTACCAACAGAATGGCGAGTGCAGCTCTGGAGTGTATGTACAGGATAAGTAACTACATATACTATGTCTGGCTATATTCTGGGGTATAATGTCCCTTCTAGTGGCTGTATGTGAATTATTGCAGGTCTGATACTGGTAGCAGTTTGTCATATGTAATAGAGCAGGAGAGGGGCAACGCTAATCACTGGAGTAATTGCCATGCCAGTCTTGGTGCTGGCTGTTACGTCATCGTTGGGCTGGTCTCCAATGCTTGTTGTCTCCATCTTGTATTCCCCCCTCCCCCTCCTGCTGTTGTTCCTCCCTGACTAAGGTGGAGCGCTGCGCTGAGGATGTCTGATTCTGCTGCTGGAACAGAGAAGTAATTGTGCTGCCTAGACGGACGCTTCTGTATCTGGTTTCTGTGTCTGCTTCTTCACGTTCACAATGTTTCATTGTTTTCCTTCCTTTTAAAGCTTTTACTGCGTGCATTCTGATTTACAGGTATACTACTGCCAGTGTGTGCACATGTTCCGAATTTTCCACTGTAACCTCCATGACTGTGTGCCACTAACCTGTAACATGTGATGAGTATACAGTATAATACAGGCTGTAACGCCGTATTGGGTCAGAATAAGTAATGTATTGCTTGTACACAGTGACTCATCTGAGTATAGTACAGGATGTGACTCTGGATCAGTGCAGGATAAGTAACTATAAATCCACTTGGCATATCTGCTAAGCGATGCCCTGACCTGTGGGCAGCTATGTTGTGGTGCTGCAAATTTTGGCATCAGTGATGCTACCAGTGAACATGTCAAATGGCTCTTGGAGGGCTCTTTCTAATTTTTAGAAGCATATTTACCATCAATTTAGTTGGTAAAATCAGGACATATTAGCCCTGCCCAAATCCACTTGAGAACACCCATTTATGGGTGTGACTGCAAATTCGAGACTGTTGGCAACTATATAGTTAACCAAATTCCATGTGACCAGTCTTGATTCTGATTGGCTGAGAGGATTGGTTCATATGGGACACCTCTGCCCGTTCAGTTGATGGGAACTGTACAAGCAATAAGCAATTTCCTCTTTTTGATGATGCCAGACAAACACTAGAAAAAACAGTCTGCAACATATGTCTCCCTCCATAGAAGTCTGCCAGCGGTGCGCCGAGTGGTCCAGCAGCCTGCCCAACCTGACCAATCGGCCGCTTCCTTACAAATAAAGTTCCTTACTGTACGGAGACTTGTTATCGGATGTTTCAGGCACCAGCAGTATTGCTGTGCGATCAATCATAGTGAGGAAAGTCTCGTGTATTAATACGCATGAGACCATTTTTAGAGAATAAAATTGCCTGTAAAGGTGTATGTGACGCTTGTACGGGCGCTTTTATGACCTTTACCCATTCACTTTTCAAAACTTCAGTGAGTAGTGTGAAAAACGCAGAATTCTGCGTAATTTTTGCGCCGTGAAGTCCAAAAAGACACAGCTCTGTTTTTGTGAACGCTTTTTTTCAGGCTAGTTCTGACACTTGTAGCTTAGTAAATCTCCCTCTCTGTCTGGGCAGGAGAGGTTTGGCGGTCAGTGGCTGTGCTGTATACTCATCCTCTGCTGCTTTGCTGCATTTAGTCATACTCTTTTCCTGGTGATTTGCGGTTTCGTAGATGAGTTTAATATTGAAGGGTTGTAAATGTCATGTCTCTTTGCAGTACCCACAACCCCGGCTCCCGTGGATGATGTAGACATTTACCTAGAGACCCCAGCAGATGACAACGAGCATGCACGCTTCCAGAAAGCGAAGGAACAGCTGGAGGTCCGACACCGCAACCGCATGGACAGGGTGAGCATCGGCTCATGTGAGGTCCTTGCACATCTGTGGCTCAAGATCTTGCATTTCATAGTGTTGTACTCTTGTGTTATTCAGGCCAAAAAAGAATGGGAGGACGCCGAGCGCCAGGCGAAGAACCTGCCGAAAGCTGAGAAGCAGACACTAATGCAGGTAGCTTACTGTAGACCTTATACAAGTCACATGTGGTGACGCTATCTGAATGCTTCAGAATCTCTAACATTCCCAGAAATGATAGTATGGAGGGGTAGCTTCAATACCCTCTGGATCATGGTGCCAGCATCCTCTTGTATGAATATTGTTTGCCCATTGTCTTGCAGCATTACCAGGCTACTGTGAAGGCTTTGGAGAAGGAAGCTGCACATGAGAAGCAGCAGCTGGTGGAGACTCATCTGGAGAGGGTGGAGGCCATGCTGAATGACAAACGCCGTGTTGCTCTGGAGAACTATCTGTCTGCTCTGCAGGCCGACTCCCCTCGTGTGAGTGATAAGAAATATCTGGTTAATGTAGATCTAATTTGTAGAGATGACCCCCATCTTTAATGGCCCAGTGATTTTTTTTTTTTTATTATTTTTTTTATTTATTTATTTATTTTTGGTCAGCTGTGCGTAAAGTGAACTTCCGGTTTTGTTTCTTGTTGCAGACCACTGATGGTCGTGTTCTGCATGGGTTGCGACCAAGTGCATGACTTTGTCTTTTCTTCCAGCCTCATCGCATTCTTCAAGCACTAAAGCGATACGTGCGGGCAGAGAACAAGGACAGACTGCACACCATTCGGCACTATCAGCATGTTCTGACCGTGGATCCTGAGAAAGCTGCACAGATGAAATCCCAGGTAAGTGTAGCTACAACTGGTGCCAGGGACTCTTCTTAGTCGCTTCTTCTATTGTGGCCATGACCAAAAAGAGTGGGAGTATTCTAATAGGTTATCGGTGACAAAGAATTACCTGGAAAGGTGTGAGCGATTTTCATTAACAGTGGATTTGAGCTTTTCAGCTATACACAGAATTATCTGATGGTTGTAGGGACCACATAACTCTTAGACTAGTTTCACATCTGCGGCATTCATTCCTGCAGGCTGTCCCGGCAGAGAACAGCCTGCCAGAATTCTCCAGATCTGGCACTGCTGGAAAGAAACAAATGGCCCGTCGGCCCCAATAAGTATAATGGTGTCCGACAGAAATTCGGCCTCATTCTGGCCAAACACAGACCGCTGGACGTTTTTGGTTTGTGTCTGACAGTTTCCCGGCATTGTCTGCCGGATCTACGTGCCGCAGATGTAAAACTAGCCTTAGGGTAGGTTCACACTTCTGTTTAACTTATTGGGCACGCTGTTTTGGCAGAGTTCACCGGATCTCTGCTAGTCTATACTGCTGTTAACCACCAGACCCCATTGACTATAATGGCCACTTTCCACTTTCCAGGAATGAGTGTAAAGTTTCGACTGGACACAAACTTCAGTGGCGGAAAAATAAACACTGCACTGTGATTGGTTGCTATGGAAAACGGACTATTTTTCTTCCAGTTTCCATTCTCTGCGCCAGTGACTATATACGATAATTCTATGTATGACCTCTATATGATGTGGTCAGAGGTGTACAGAACATTGTCGCTGTTGTCACATGCGACAATGCTTATTAGCAAAATTTTTTCTAGATTGTTCTATTACAGCCGCATGACCGACTCTCAGGCCGCTGCTTTGTGTATGAAGCTGATTGACTTTCCAGATATGTTGGCCGGTGTACAGGAGACTGGTGGGAAATTACAGTGCAGATAATTACTGGTTCTCCTACGCTGTGTAGCATTTGTGGTGGAGGGGTGTAATCCACATTCCTGCAGACTATCACACTGATTGTATGTTACTGTAATACAATCTTCCTGTCTTCCTCTGTCCGGGGCCCATTTGCCTTGTTGTCATGAAGCCTTGGCCCCTCCGTCACAGATTTGCCTGAGCTCTGATTTGACAGTGGTGTGTGTCCACCCCTGGGGCCGCTGCTCATCTGCATCTCTGTCATTCAAGGTCACCTAACTGAGGGTCTGGTGTTTTATTGTGCTGCCTGGTATTAGCAGCTGTAATTCCGCAGTCACATTTTCTCTTCTCCCCCAGAAATGCAGATAAGGTGTTGGCTTCTCCTGTGGAAGTATCTTCGCTTCTGTGACATGAAAACAGAATGAGGAGATTAAGCTGCTGATTAATCATCCATGATGGCTTTCTGCTTTAATTTTACAGAGCAGCAGCGCCTCCTGGTGGTCAATGTGGTATGCCTACTGAGAGGCAGCAGTCATGGCCATTTTTTTTCATTTTTTTTATTTTATTTTATTTTTTACTGTACCGCCCTTTTGTGGAAGCAAGGCACCAGGGTAGACAATTCAATTCACAACATAGCCAAAACATAGGGGGAGAGATTTACACATACTAAGTGCAAACAGACTAAATAGTCTAAAGATTCACCAGATTTATCATTGTGAATGATGCTGGATGATACATTTGTTGCACCTTTAGACAGTCTAGTCTAGGGTTTTTACTGCCTTTTAGGTGGCTTACTTTTGGCAGGAATGTGAGCCTGAATTCTGGTGTATCTAAAGCCTCCTGTAGCCAAGGCAGAAAAAAGTGTGACCATTAAATGGGTTGTTGGCCTTGGAGAAGACAACCCCTGAGGTCCTAAAGTGCCCCTGAACATAAAAACATAAAAAAAAACACCCATCTGTCTGCAGTCAGTCCACTCCTCCATTCGCGTCTGCTTTCAGTCCCTACGGAGCCAGGAAGAGGCTTGACCACTTAGGCCTGTGACTGGCTGCAGTGGTCACAGAAGCTAGCTGCTTCCTGGTCCTTAGGGGAACAGAAGTGGCCAGGAAATTTTATCCTGGTACCTGATAGTGGTTAACTACCTGGACTTGACAACATCATAAAGGCTGCAGGCCTCTTGAAGTACACCAGCTATATTCCTACAGTGGTCCATTTGCATCTTATTACTGTGTTATACTCGCTTATCTCCTCCTGCTACATTAACCCAGTGTGTGCTGGATTTCTCTCGCTCCTGACTGTGGTTCTGTTGTCCCTACAGGTTATGACCCATCTCCGTGTTATTGAGGAACGTATGAACCAGAGCCTGTCTCTCCTCTACAAAGTCCCATACGTAGCCGATCAAATTCAAGATGAAATAGGTAAGTTGGCGGTTACTGGTCAGTCCAGGGGTTCTGCAGGGTCATGAGCTCACTCTGTGCTGTTCCTCTTGTGCAGATGAGTTATTCCAGGAGCAGCGCTGGGACATGGACCAGTTCACCTCCTCATTCTCTGAGTCCCAGGGAGATGTGCGGGTCAGCTCAGAGGAGAGCGACGAGACTCTAGTAAGAGAGGGCAAAGCCTTCCGGCCTATTCAGGTCAATACCTTCCCAGCAATCTCAGAATCTGAAGGTAAATTATTATCCTGTGCACAGACAGTGCTCTCTGGTGCTAGCACTGAGTGCACTTCCTTGTAGCATGCAGCAAACCTGACCATATAGAGTGGACACTAGGGGTAATCTGGCAGGCTTTAAGTATGTTTCCCCTTTTATTGAGCATGACTGTAAGCCACTGCTTACCCTGCTTTTGGCTTGACACGCAAAAGCCCCAGTGTACCCTGGCAATCTCCCACACCCTACTATCCCCAAAACTGATGTTTTGGATGTTGTCTCCTCTGGTTTCCTGTCAGCTGCTGATTCTCCTTAGCCTCATTGTCCATAGATGTTCCAGGAGCAGTGATCTCCAACCTGTGGCTCTTCAGCTGTTGCAAAACTAAAACTCCCATAATGCCTTGATAGGTTCAAGCTGTCAGGGCGTGATGGGACATGCAGTTCTGCAACAGCTGAAGAGCCATAGGTTGGCAAACGTTGCTATAGGGAATGTCACCTGGAGGATCATGACTTTTATTGGGCAGTTCTCCATATCCTTGGGTTAAAGAAGCCCTGCAAAAAATTTTATTCCATGTCCTGCTAGAAATGTACATGATGTAATCTGTAGTGAATGTCATTTTCTTACCAGTAACTGAATTTTTGAGCTATATCTCCCTGATGCTTCTCATCTGTGTCATGTGGCTAGGAATTAGACCCACCAACTCACACAGCACCTTATGTGTGGACAGGAAGTCTAATTCTCTATGCATTCCTATGGGAGCCTCACTTTCAGTCTCATAGGAATGAATAGACTGAATGACGTGACTGGCTTGCTGTCCTGGGTCAGTTGGAGGTCAGGGAGTTGGTCACATGACCCAGCTAGAATAAGAAGAGAGTGGAAACTCTCAATTACAGCCTCAAAGAAAATGACATTTACTACAGATTATATCATGCACCTTTCTAACAGGTCAGAGAATAAGAATTTTTGCGGGAGTTCTTTAAGCTAGTTTCTCAGCTACAGGATGCTTCGCCTATCTGCATGTATACGCCCCCACCATTGACCAGGTGTCTTCATGCAGACAGCAGATGGTCCTGTGTACAAGACTGCAGGTGGAGAAGGATACCTCCTGGGTTATCCATTCTTGACATAATTATTGGTAGCGTATCCCCATATCTTGTCCTCTATACTCAGCCCCTGCAGGGCACAGGTGACTTATCACTTTTTCTAAATTAGAGACTATTACTAACCCATATATTGATAAATGTTTGGTTTAAAATGCTTTTCTAGTTAACTTTTAGAAGTTTCCAATCACCATATTACAGGTTTATATATAAAGTCATATTATATTACTTATAATGATCCCGAGTTACATCCTATATTATACTCCAGAGCTGTACATACACGGCATTAATTATCATGTACTAATTTGGTATCTCAGCCTATATAGTACTCCAGAGCTGCTGGTTATTTTGGCCAGAATCCTACCCCCAAACAGCTTAGCTGAGTTCTTGCAGTAGGGGGATGGGTGCAATTAGTTTTAACTATATCAAATGATGACTTAGCAGAGTATAAGGATTACATCTCCGAGAAAGCAAATCCCTAGAGCAAGCTCTGTGAAGACACTGATTAAGCAGGGAGTGCTGATAGATTTCGGCTTTGAAACTGCAGAATAATGCAGGCTGTGACTGGGGATCAGTAATCTACGTGCACAGTAATATTTGGGATTTAATATAATGACGTGCTTTTGCCTGGTAATAAGAGCCGCACTCATCAGCTCGGCCTACACTTGGTGTTCGTGTAGTGTTAATGCTCTTCAGCTTGGTCACATGCCCACATACTCCCCTCTGAGGTCACAGCTCGTGGTCTTGCCTGTTGACACCCGCACACCTTTACTGACAGGTCAATGTGACCAGCGCTTTACTTACCGCACAGGAACATGTGAGGTCACTCGTTCAGGCCTGAAGCTTCACAAGCCTTTCAGTTATTTTTAATCTCTTCTGCTTTTTCTATCTTTTTGTTTTCCTCCTCCCCTTGCCCTGCACCTCCCCTCAATCTTCTGCATAGAATCGTCACGGGACTCCTACCTTCCAGTGAGAAAAGGTTGGTTGTGCTCTCGCACCGCTCCCATCCCATCTCTGTTTCTGTCTCTTCACTTTAATCCCAACAAATCGCCTGCTAAGGACAGCAAATCAGATCTGGTGCAAGAATTGTAAACTCTGCTCTGATCATTGTCCCCTGGGTGACTTTGCTGCCTTCTTCTTGGTGAATGGGGATCACTACTACTCCTATTGTCTGTGTTCATCCACTCTAGTGTAATCGGTGAGGTGTAGGGGTGTGTTTGGTGCTACTGCCACATGATGTGGAGAGAACGAGCGTTTCCACTAACCTCCTGGCACATCCAATAGCCTGTGAATCCGATTGATGACTTGTCTATAGACCCAAACTGTCTACAAGTCAGTGGGGATCACTTGCGTAGCGCCTCACACCTATGATGATATTTTGTCGCACGGGTGTTTTCGCGCTGCACTCACCAGGACTTTGGCCCTAACAAATTTACCATTTTTTTATGTCTGGAAACAGGCACTCAGGCACAGACCTAATTTATGACTAGGTACACACCTTATCATAAAGTAGCCAAATCCTCCAGCAGTGCAGAGGGGAAACCAAGACTAGCGTGACATGTCAGTCTTTGTAAATGACCTTCACTGTGTACAAAACCAGTAAGATGCTTTACGCTCCCAGCAGAACCTTTATTGGATCCATTCTCCTGTAAATAAAGCATCATTATATAATGAGAAGTTCTATAACTTTCTCATACATTGTTTCAATTCCTTATCGTTTTCAAGATCTCTGCTGGCTCCCAATGAATGTAGCTGAACAGTGAGCGGACACCTGCTGCGGTTTTTAGTGGTGTCAGACCAGACACCGCACCAAAAAAGAACATGTTCTTTCTTGTCATGGCTATAAACCGTGGCCGCATGAACTGCAGTGCTGCCTTCCAGTGAAAACAGTCCTCCAGCTGAACTATTTGATCTGTTTAGATTTTCTGTATACCGTTCAGTGACAGCAAGCAGAGATCATGAAAATGGTGAAGAATTGAATTTGAAAGTTGTAAAACTTTTCATTGAGCAGTGACTAAAGTGTACCTCCAGTTATTAAGAAACATTTCTATAGTGCGAGAGAGCAGGTACAATAATGTATTTTCTAAGCCTCATTCACACTACTGTATGTATTCCGTGATCCGTATAAAAACTGAAGACATATGGAAAGTCTTCCGTAGTGTTCCGCAATTTTGCGGACCCATTGACTTTAATGGGGCTGCGGACGTGATTTTGCGGCCAAGTATAGGACATGTTTTATTTTTTTTTGCGGGGGAACTTCCATGAGATACGGGATGACATTTTTTTTCTCCTATGGAAAAATGAATGGGTCCGTATGGTTGCGGATAAGATGTGGAACCAAAAATGCGGATAAGATGCGGAAATGTGAATGGGGCTTAAATATATTGCCTAGTAAAATTTGCATTTTAGTAGCAGTACAGACTGTCTCGTAGGCTCCTGTATCCAGTACAGAAGTCATTGCTGTAGGACGCAATGTGATTCTGGATTCAGGAACCATGCATAGATGTAAGAAGCCCACCGCATGCACCACAACTAGTCTGTGCTCCTGTTCATAAGCATAATTTGCTATGTAATGTACTTAGAAAAATTGTTTTGCACCCTCTTGCACCATAAACAGTTCTCTATATAATTTGAGGTACACTTAGTTTCACATACATACCCCCCCCTCCATTCAAAATTCGACTACATTGGGATCCTGCATCATTTTGTCACAACATGACGAGAGGTGCTATTAGGGCATGATTAGAATGGCAGATCTTAAAACGGTCTGCATTGTTGGATACATGGCGTATTTAGACAGTACCTATAAGGTTGGTTCCTCTCAGCCCTGGCTCATCACTTGCTGATGTGGCATCCTATAAATCCATAGGTCTCAGTGGATGGTTCCTTGTGGTTGCGCTCAGTTCTCGACCTTCATGTGGTGGCAGCTTCATGCCTATGACTCTAGTCTCTGCTCTGATAACCCTTCCCTTTCTGTGTCCAGGCTCTGGCATGGCTGACAAGCCCCTCATCGGTGCTGAGGAGAAGGTCCTGAACAGTAAAGCTGATAAGAAAGTGGTGAGAACATCTTCTGTGTCCTCCTCTATCCATAGAGATGAAGTAACGTGCCTGTGGGTTCCCCTCACCCATATAGCCTCACTGCAGATGGTCCAAATATACCGTACAGACCCTGCTCCCACACCTCACTCCACCTACTTTGCTCCAGTTCCATCTTCACCATATTTTGATTTTCTTTTCATTTTGTTTGGTTTTTTATTTTCTGTTAATCTCATGACTGTTTCCAGGTCATTGATGAGACCCTGGATGTGAAGGAAATGATTTTCAATGCAGAAAGAGTCAGTGGACTTGTGGATGAGCCGGTATGTATGTCTGCGAGATGTCGCCAAGGCAGCCAGAGTCTTTGTGTATGTTGTGCGTCTTCCCATGTCGTCTCTCCCCACTGTTCACCAGAAGGAATAAATACAGGACGCCTCCTCCTCCTTGTCCTGTCCATGTGTCTCATAGAGCAGCACATAGACTCATAGCTCCATATCGCCCCCATTCCACGGCTGTCTGTTGTGTGGTGTGCAGATTTTCTGCGATGGTCCATAGTTTGATTAGTCGCTTCTTGTCCTGTGTGGGATCATGGCTACTACTGATGTCATGAGGATGACTTCCATCATTTACAGGTTATATTCCCATATGATGAGAAATTTTGTAAATCCTTTGCTTTACTTATCTTGTACTGATCTTGAATCTGGGTATGCTGCTTTGGATGCAAAGTACAGTCAAGTAACCTATTGTGTCTGTTGGCTGGTTAAACATCTGTACCCAGATTTAACCCCCTTACTGCCCAGCTCCAGCAGTGGCAAAAGTAGCTAACTGGAGGGGGGGGGTGTTCTGCTTTAGACGCTGCTACCACCTGAATGGTAGCAGCTAGAAACATGCAACTGGTCTTGTTTGAAAGCAGACATTCCAAGCTTTCGGAAAATGCCAAAATTACAGCAATATGTTCAGGACTGAGAAAGCTATCACTGATAGAAATCGGGATTCTGTGAACGCAACTGAAAATGAAAGTAAAAACAGGTTTTACTCGCGATTATTCACGACTTGATTTTGGTTTCTCCTCTGTTGCTTGGACTCTCAGCTTTCAGACAAGACCAGCTGCTTCCATTGAGGAGATATCGCCATCTAAAGCAGCCCCCCCTCCCCCTCCAGTTAGCTACTTTTCACACTGCTGGAGCTGGACTCGGGCAAAACAGTTAGGTGGTTAAAGGGGTTGTCCAAGTGTTTAAAACTGGGGGGCGGGGGTGGTCCGACTCCTGGCATCCCCGCCAATCTGCTGCAGCACTTTGTTGGGCACAGAGGCTTCTCCTAGTCCAGTGATCTCACATTGCCCATGTGTAGCTGAAATACCAAGTACAAGTGCTATCTAATGGACGGCGCTGTGATTGGTAAGCTGTGAAGAGGTCATTGCACTAATTGGAATGCCGAAACCTCCTCAAACAGCTGATCAGTGGGTGTGGCAGTCAGACCCCAGCTAAGGATATGAGAATCTTGGAAAACCCTTTTAAAGGAGCCTTCAGCCAATAAAGCGGCTATTCTTCCGACATCCAAGCATGTATGTTCTGCCAGTGACCTCTGGTGGCCTCTTATCTACTGCAGAATAATAGGATTGGGCGTTAATATCGGAGGAAACCAGGTTTGGGAAAGTTGAATATCATCTGTTGGAAGAGTCAGGAAGCCCCCATACATATTAGATGTACAGGGTTCAGTAAATGCTGGCACTCCAGCTGTTGTAAAACTACATCTCCCAGCATGGACACTTGCTTGGCTGTTCTAGAAACTACCATAAAAGTGAATGGGGCGTGCTGGGAATTGCAGTTCACAACAGCTGGAGTAACGTTGGTTGCCGTCCTGTGATCTAATGTGTATGGGGGTCCGTACGACATGACAGCAGAATTGTGACTTCTGTTCTGGATGTCACTGGACTGTTAATATGTGTGCTTATACCTTGTGACCAAGGTTCCTACTACACCTGCAGATGAAGCGGGTGATTGTCGGGAAGGAAGTGTTTCTTCCCGACAATCGCTAGCGGAGGACACTGCTGCTATATGTAGCAATCTCCTCCACAGTATGGGGACGAGCGATCGCTTATGCCATCACTCAACCCCATACTGAATCACTGTTTGCTAGCAGCAGATCGTGATTACATGTCGCCGACGGTTGAGGATTTTTAAACCTAAGCTAAAAGATTCCAAATACTCATGAACAAACAAACATATCACACTGCCAGATCCTCTTACGACTGCTCGTTGGTGATAATCTTAAGGTCCTATTACACCTGAAGATAATCGTTCAGACATGATAGGACTCTGGATCTGTACAAGATAAGTAAAGGACTGCATTATTATATTTTGCCCTGGAACACGGCTATTACCTAAGTCAGATAGGAATGATGCAGGTTCAGAGAGGTCACTGTGCCTGTAGCTATGGTGGTCGCATCCGCTCCTCGCCACCCTCTGGTCAGTGCACGGGTGGTAGAGGTGGCTCCTGTGCCTCACTACAGAGGTTGTGGGTCTTCCTTTTCCCTTAATTGCTTTTTGAGGCAGAGGCAGTGTCTTCATCTTCTTGAACTTGTTTCTCCTCCAGGACACGGACGGATCTCTCCGAAATGAGTTCAGTTTCAGCAGCAGCACATTAATCGGCCTCCTGGTCATCGCTGTGGCTATTGCCACCATCATTGTCATCAGTCTTGTCTTGCTGAGGAAGAGACAGTACGGCACCATCAGTCACGGGATTGTGGAGGTGGGAATTGAGCTGCATTTAAAGGGATCTTCCTCTGTTCAGCCTCTCTGTTTGCATGTCTGCTGCATTTTTTGTAGCCCCATTGAGATGATTGGTTCTGCATCCAATCCACCAAAAAATGGGTTGTGTGAATGGAGCCTTACTGAAATATTCTCATCTGTGCTGGATCCGTCACTTAAACTGCTCTCCTTTGTTACAGGTGGATCCCATGTTAACCCCAGAGGAGCGTCACCTGAACAAGATGCAGAATCACGGCTATGAGAATCCCACCTACAAATACCTGGAGCAGATGCAGATCTAAGAGCTTGAGGGGGGGGGGTGGGAATGGGTGGGGGGAGGGGTCTACATAAGCCTGGGTTGGATATGTAGTTGGAAATGGGGCCAAAGATACTGGGCGGGCATTGATTTGGGTTTCACTGCTGACCAATGTTGTTGAAGAGAGAGTTAGTCCATTACCCTGGGCTCTCATGGACTCTTTGATCACTTCTGAGATTTTTATTTTCCATTCTTTTAAACGGGTGACAGGATAGGGTTAATACAGAGTCTTCACTGAATATTTTATCTTTGTGGTATTTTGTTTTTATGAGTCAGATGCCATCACTGTGTGAGTCTCCTGCATACAATATACATAGATATAAATATATATATATATGGATGGGACCTGTCATTTCCATGGGTCTCGATAGGATGCTTATTGCCTCTTTCAGTTCGCCTATTTAAGAGAAAAATTTCTTCAAAATGAAAAAAAAAAAAGAACAAAAAAAAGCTAATCAAATCTAGAAAGACGCGAACAATCAGGACAGGAATAGTGGATGTCGCTGTAGATTTTATTTTTGGATGGATGGCACTTTTTGGAAGTGATGGCAGGACGGGGTAACCTGTGCTGATACGGCAGCGGGGGAAGCACAGCTCCCAGCCTGTGCTGAAAATCCATGCTGATTCTTGTAATACAGCCGCTAATGTAACGCCAAATGTCGCCAACCCTTTTTCTATGGAGGTGAAAAAAGAAGGGGGTAGGGGGAATCAGGGCTACCTTAAAATGGCGATTCCTCCCCCTCCCCCATCTCATAAAAAATAAAAATAAAAAAAATACATTTCCAGACTGGAGGATGATGAGATCCTGCAGACTTTATACTACTGATCTGTATTCTGAGCCAGTGCGCCGCCACCGCTGCGGTGATACTCTGGTTTTTCTTCTTGTCCTCGTTACCAGTAAAGTAGATTGTTTTATTCCTGGGGTTCAGTTTGGGATTGCTCACCACATTGGAACTGCTGCACTTTATTAACTCCACCCCCTTCCTATGTATAAACTTTATTGGTAATCAGAACAAGATGGCAGAACATTTGCATGTGGTGAAGGCGTAGACTGGTGCCAGATCCAGCATTAAGGTTTTGGGTCCAGAGTCGTTAATTCACTGTGTGTCAGAGCGGGGCGACCGGCATCTCCTCCTTGCCCTTCGCCCTGTTGTGTGCCGCAGCTTCCCCTCCACCTTGTGTCTTTTTGGCTTGTAATCAGCACATCATCTCAGAGTCTAAGGTTCTGGTAACCTGTTGTTGTGTCTTTACCCCTGCTCTTGTTTTACTGTGTTTTAAATTTTTTATTTTTTCCTTTTATTTTTTTTCCCCCCCTTCTCCCTGAATTTTTTATTTCAATCGCACTATGCACAGATTCAACTTTAACCTGCAAGATCCCTTGTGTGTTCTGTGGGGAATGTAAAAATTGGAGAAAACACGTCAATAAACACTAACTTCCATAAAGCAAGCGTCTGAGTTATTGTGTATGTCGCCTGGGGATTATATCCGGTGGCAGGCTTGAGCTGGCTAATATTCATCCAGGAAGACCATTAAAGTCCGTAGAGACAGACCAGAGGATCAATATACCAGTAATGGGGGTTAAACGTATGCTACTCGACCATTACTGTTTGCAGCAGCTTGTATTGAAATTGCCATTAAAGTTTGTGTGTGGCCCCCAACCTAATCCAGTCCTCAGCCCAGTACCCCAGCATTTTTATATAATATACTCAGGATAGGTCATGAACATAAGATTGGCAGGGGTACGACTACCAGCTCCCCCTCCAATCAGCTGTCTGGAGGCATAGCAGTTCTTGCGCAAGTGTTGCTTCCAAGTGAATGGGACGAGTCATTGTAATTGCGCTGTGCAGCCGCTCCAAATAATAAGGCACACAGGTAATTTTCAAAAAAGCAGTGCTCGCACGAGCGCCAATACAGCTTCAAACAGCTGATCAGAGAGGGTGCCAGGATTTGCACTCCTGCCAATCTGATATTGATTACCTATCCTGAGGAGGTCCCGACCAGATGTGCTCCTGAGTCTGTTCTGTTGTGTAATGTAAATGCAACTAAACAGGAAAGCTTAGGAGCACATCTAGTGGAAGAGCTGAAACAATCTTGTTTCCAAAGGTTAGGATTTTGGCAAAAGCCCAGAGAACCCCTTTAAACAGCAGTCACTGTATACATGCATTAGTTATGGATCCTGAGTTTCATCCTGTACTATACTCCAGAGCTGCATTCACTATTCTGCTGGTGGAGTCACTGTGTACATACATTACATTACTTAATCTACAGGGTTGGCCATTTATATGGATACACCTAAATAAAATGGGAATGGTTGGTGATATTAACTTCCTGTTTGTGGCACATTAGTATATGGGAGGGGGAAGACTTTTCAAGATGGGTGGTGACCATGGCGGCCATTTTGGATCCAACTTTAGTTTTTTCTAATGGGAAGAGGGTCATGTTACACATCAAACTTATTGAGAATTTCACAAGAAAAACAATGGTGTGCTTGGTTTTAATGTAACTTTATTCTTTCATGAGTTATTTACAAGTTTCTGACCACTTATAAAATGTGTTCAAAGTGCTGCCCATTGTGTTGGATTGTCAATGCAACCCTCTTCTCCCACTCTTCACACACTGATAGCAACACCGCAGAAGAAATGCTAGCACAGGCTTCCAGTATCCATAGTTTCAGGTGCTGCACATCTCGTATCTTCACAGCATAGACAATTGCCTTCAGATGACTCCAAAGATAAAAGTCTAAGGGGGTCAGTTCGGGAGACCTTGGGGGCCATTCAACTGGTCCACGACGACCAATCCACTTTCCAGGAAACTGTTCATCTAGGAATGCTCGGACTTGACACCCATAATGTGGTGGTGCACCATCTTGCTGGAAAAACTCAGGGAACGTGCCAGCTTCAGTGCATAAAGAGGGAAACGCATCATTTCAAAAAGGTATAAATATGAAGGTGTTGGCCCTTTACAAAGTGATGAGAGGAGAGTTGCAGAGAGCGATGAGAAAGCATCATAGACTGCTCAGATCAGGCTATAGAGCACCTTATCCACATTAAAACAATACCTTTGTTAAGGATGTCCCACTGTGTATTCATCCAAAAAACACTTTTATTCCCTATGTAAATGAACGCCCGCCCTCCCGCAAGTGCCCGGAAGCTTGCTTATACAGCAAGGAGCCCAAGTCCCGGGTGATTTGAAAAGCAAACCCCTCCCTTTTCCATCCTCCGGCCCGCCGCGCTTTAGCATAATCTCCCGCTTGTGCCGCTCTTCGGGTCCCCGGTGTATGCGCACTAGAATCCCGTGCGCCTCTGCCCATAGTGGGCAGAGCCGTGTGCATGCGCCGGGGACCCGAAGTGCGGCGCAAGCTGGAGATTATACTAAAGCGGAGAGGGCCGGAGTATGGAAAAGGGAGGGGTTTGCTTTTCAAATCGCCGGGGGGCTTGGGCTCCTTGCTGTAAAAAAAACAAGCTTCCGGGCACTTGCAGGGGGTCATTTACATATGGAATAAAAGTATTTTTTGGATGAATACACCGTGGGATATCCTTAACAAAGGTATTGTTTTAATGTGGATAAGGTGGTCTATAGCCTGATCTGAGCAGTCTATGACGCTCAGATCAGGTGAAAGACTCCCTTTGAATATTTTTTTTTTCTCCACTGTATTCACTGAAGAAAATAAACTGTCAGATGAAATGCAGAATGTAAAAGTAAATTCCCCATTAAAAGTGCCCTGTCTGACCCAGGAAGAAGTACAGCGGCGTCTTAAAACGATTAAAATAGACAAATCGACAGGATCGGATGGCATACACCCCCGTATCCTAAGAGAATTAAGTAACGTCATAGCCAGACCCTTATATCTGATATTTAAGGACTCTATACTGACAGGGAGTGTTCCACAGGATCAGTGTTTAGCAAATTTGCCAATATTCAAAAAAGGGGAAGCTATAGGCCGGTAAGTTTAACATCTGTTGTGGGTAAATGGTTTGAAAGTTTCCTAAGAGATGCTATCTTGGAGTACCTCAATGAAAATGAGGGATCGGTCATGTCAGACGAATTTAATCAGTTTATATGAGGAGGTAAGTTCTAAACTTGGCCGCATCGAGTCAATAGATGTCATATCTTGACTTCTCCAAAGCATTTGACACTGTACCACATCAAAGGTTAGTATATAAAATGAGAATGCTATAGGACTGGGAGAAAATGTCAGTATGTGGGTAAGTAACTGGCTCAGTGATAGAAAACAGAGGGTGGTTATTAACGGCAAATACTCAGATTGGTTTGCTGTCACTAGTGGGATACCACACGGGTCAGTATTAGGCCCTATTCTCTTCAATATATTTATTAATGATCTGGTAGAAGCCTTGCACAGTAAAATATAATTTTTTTTTCAGATGATACTAAACTGTGTAAAGTAATTAACACAGAAGAGGACAGTACACTGCTACAGATGGATCTGGATAGACTGGAGGCTTGGGCAGAGAAGTGGCAGATGAGGTTTAACACTGACAAATGTAGGGTTATGCATATGGGAAGAAATAATGCAAGTCACCAGTACATACTGAATGGTAAAACACTGGGTAACACTGACATGGAAAAGGACTTTTAGTGGACAGAAAACTAAGCTGTAGAAACCAGTGTTGGGCACCTGCGGCCAAGGCCAATAAGATAATGGGTTGCATCAAAAGGGCCATAGATGCGCGTGATGAGAACATAGTCCTGCCACTTTACAAATCACTAGTCAGATCACACATGGAGTACTGTGTACAGTTCTGGGCTCCTGTGAACAAGGCAGACATAGCAGAGCTGGAGAGGGTTCAGAGGAGGGCAACTAAAGTAATAACTGGAATGGGTGGACTACAGTACCCAGAAAAAGGAACAAAATTGGGGTTATTCACTTTAGAAAAAGGCCGACTGAGGGGAGATCTAATAACTATGTATAAATATATCAGAGGTCAGTACAGAGATCTCTCCCATGATCTATTTATCCCCAGGACTGTGACGAGGGGACATCCTCTGTGTCTGGAGGAAAGAAGGTTTGTACACAAACATAGAAGAGGATTCTTTACGGTAAGAGCAGTAAGACTATGGAACTCTCTGCCTGAGGAGGTGGTGATGGTAAGTTCACTAAAAGAGTTCAAGAGGGGCCTGGATGTATTTCTGGAGGGTAATAATATTACAGGTTATAGTTACTAGAGAGGGGTCGTTGATCCAGGGAGTAATTCTGATTGAAGTTGGGAAGGAATTTTTTCCCCTCTAAAATAAGGAAAATTGGCTTTTTTGCAGCCTTACAAATTATGCTACCATGTAAGTAGTGGTGGGCATGAAGTATTATCTGCTGTGTGGTTTCTTTTTTCCATACAGATGCATGTTATAAGAACCCTGTAACCCATGCAGCCGCCCATCTGCATTTTTCTCCACAGCCTCTGTCCTTGACTATATGATGGCACTTTCAGCATGAAAACGTTTAAAGATCTTCTTTTTGACAGATGAGGATGTCCAACAGCATGTGTATCATAAATCTTTTTTCTCTATCTCTTCCACTCCAATATCTCAGTGCACCAAACAAGCTGCCAGTCATTAAAGGAGCTCAGAAATGAGATCAAAGAAGTACAGTCAGCCTTCATATGGTGAGGGGGGATCTGTGGGCCCGCTCGTAACCGTGAACACTATTGCAATATAAGTCACACAACTTCCTGTTATTTGTCGTGAACGGCACAAACATTGTCAGACAATAAATGTGGGTCACAGCTCGTGAGCCAGAATTCTGGTACATTTTAACCCCTTAAAAGGCATCTGTCAGCAGATTTGTTCCTATGAAACTGCGCTTGGCAGCTGAAAGCCTCTGTATTGGCCCCATGGGGAGGGCATTGCCTTTATACCTAGAGGCTCTGCAACTGCTGTGCCCTCTCCACTTTAACTGGTTCAACAAATAGTCAACGGACTATAACAAACCCTTTTAGGGATCCCCCTATTATGTCCTGGAAATTCAGGACTAAAACTTAACCTTTATTATTGAATGGTTAATATACAAACAAAAAGAAAGGAGGTCTGACACCCGGCACCCCGCCTATCAGCTGTTTGAAGAGGAGGCACGCACTGTTCCAGCGCTGCCTCCTCTTCATTGTTTACCTGCTCGTCGTAACATTAGTAGCGGTGAACAGGTGTAATTACAAGTGTATGAGCAGGTGTAATTACAAGTGTATAAGAACCACTACAAGTGTATAAGAACAAGCCCTCCCATTGAAATGCATGTGGTGGCGTGGGTGCAATTACACCTGTTCACCGCTACTGATGTTACGGCGAGCAGGTAAACAATGAAGAGGAGGCAGCGCTGGAACAGTGCGTGCCTCCTCTTCAAACAGCTGATCGGCAGGGGAGCCGGGTGTCAGACCCCCGCCGATCTGATATTGATGACCTAGCCTGAGGATAGGTCATCAATAATTATAACTTGGATAACCCCTTTAAATAAATTAAAATTTACTGTAAAAAATCTACTCCTAACAACAATTCGTTTAGGGGAGAGGGGATGGTTGGAGGAGAGGAACAGGATCAAGGAACTTGGAACTGCTACAAGTGATGATCAATGTGAATATGATCTCAAGGCAGCATTGCAGTGACAATACTTGCACTGGTTTACTACAAGTCCCAGTAGGCCTGGACTACAGCACAGCAGAGCTGTGGAATGCAAATGGCTGGAATGCATATTGTGCTTCATGACAGTAGTAAATTTGTGGCAAAATATTTCATTTTTATTTATAAAAAATAAAATTTTTGAAAAATTTGCAAATTTCAATTTCTTTCAAAATACATCAACATAGTAATACCTCAAAAAATTGTTATTATTTTACATTCTCCATATGTCTACTTTATGTTGGCATTATTTTATAAATGTCATTTTACTTTTTTGGGACGTTAGAAGCCTTAGAAGTTTAGAAGCCATTTTTCAAATTTTCAACAAAATTTCCAAAACCATTTTTTTAAGCACCAATTCAGATATAAAGTGATTTTGAGGGGCATATGTAATGGAAACCACCCATAAATGACCCCATTTTAGAAACTACACCCCTCAAATTTTAAAAAAACTGATGTTACAAAGTTTGTTAACCCTTAAGGTTTTCCACAAGAATTAAAGGAAAATGGGGGTGAAATTTCAAAATTTCACTTTTTTGGTAGATTATTCATGTTAATAATTTTTTTCTTGCAACACAGCAAGGGTTAACAGCAAACTAAACCTCAATATACATTACTCTGATTCTGCAGTTTACAGAAATACCCCATATGTGGTGGTAAACGCCTCTATGGGTTTGTGGCAGTGGTCAGGAAAGGAGCGCCATATGAATTTTGGAGGCAGATTTTGCTAGAATGGTTTTTAGGCATCATTTTGTAATTGAGAGACCCTGACGTACCCCTACAGTGGAAACCCTCAAAAAGTGACCCCATTTTGGAAACTACACCCTTCAAAGAATATATTAAGGGGGGTACTGACCACTTTGACCCCCTAAGCGTTTTACGGAATTTGGAAACACTTGGCTGTGAAAATCAAAAGTTTCATTTCTTACATTAAAATGTTGCTTTAGCCCCAAATTTATTTTTTTGAGTGATTGTCTTATGTGGGGGCTCATTTATTGCGGGATGAGGGGACGTTTTCATTGGTACCATTTTGGGGTACATAAGACTTTTTGATTGCTTGGTATTACACTTTTTGTGAGTCAAGGTGAAAAAAATAGCTGTTTTGGCATAGTTTTTTTTTTTAAATTTGCAGCATTCACCTGGGCGGCCATCTCATGTAATATTTTTATAGAGCAGGTTGTTACGGACGTGGCGATACCCAATATGCCTAACATTTTTATTTTTGGAAAGTTTTACACATTAGATTTATTTTTGAACAGAATAAAATATTTTTTTTGTGTTGCCATTTTCTGAGAGCCATTTTTTTTAATTTTTCGGGCGATTGTCTCAGGTAGGGTATCATTTTTGCGGGACAAGATGACGGTTTGATTGGTACCATTTTGGGTTAAATACGCCTTTTTGATCGCCTGCTATTACACTTTTTGTGAGGCAAGAAGGAAAAAAATGGCTGTTTTGGCATAGTTTTTATAAAAAAAATTTTTTGCAGCATTCACCTGGGGGGCCATGTCATGTCATATTTTTATAGAGCAGGTTGTTACGGACGTGGCGATATCCAATATGCCTAACATTTTTGGAAAGTTTTACACATTAGATTTATTTTTGAACAGAATAAAATCTTTTTTTTGTGTTGCCATTTTCTGAGAGCCATATTTTTTTTTAATTTTTCGGGCGATTGTCTCAGGTAGGGTATCATTTTTGCGGGGCAAGATGACGGTTTGATTGGTACCATTTTGGGTTAAATACGCCTTTTTGATCACCTGCTATTACACTTTTTGTGAGGGAAGGTGAAGGTTTTTTTTTTTGTTTTTTTTTTTGTTTTTGTTTTTTACTGCATTCACCTGGCGGGGTGGATGATGTTAAATTTTTATAGAGCCGGTTGATACGGACGCGGTGATACCTAATATGTATACTATACTTTTTTCCCCTTTTTTTTCAAATTTTTGTTAACTTTATTTTGGGAAAAGTGTACTTTTATTTTACTTGATACTTTTTTTTGTCAAACTTTATATTTTCACTTTTTTTTCCCCTCTATTTAACTTTTGGGGGTCTTTTCCCCTAATAATGCATTACAATGCTGTTGTATTATAATGCATTGGCTGTAAGTGTATTACTCAATGTAATACACTTATAGCCTGCTTCCTGTGCGACCCAGGGGGCTGGATCGCACAGGCAAGCAGGGATAGCAGCCACGATGCCTAAGGAAGGCATCGGGCTGCTATCCAAGCCATCGGGTCGCCGTCACAGCAGCGCGGGGACCCGATGGACTCCCCTTCCTCCCGCCTGCATCCCATGGGCACTGGGCACATGTACGGTGCTGTTCGGGAAGGGTTTAATTATACGATAAAACAAATAAATCACATACAGAATAAAAAAGTAAATAAACATCACAAGCCAATGGGGTGGAGACCCTGTTGATCATGCTATAACCCATGGCTGTCTACCCCTGTTATAATACATGACCGACACCCCAGGGTGTACAAAAGAAATAGGGTAAAGTCATACTCACATCCTATCTAGATGGAGGCCTGATCGAGTCTCCGGAGACAAGGTGGGTAGCAGACTTTTAACCTGTTAGCCCCTCCTCTAATGTGCTTCACTCATGTCTCTGAGATCACTCAGGAATGTGGTCTTATCAGCACAATTGGGGGATGGGTACTATCTCTCTAACCCACTTCATTACAAGGAAACTTATAAACTATAATCCAAGTATTAAACAGAATTAAAGGGGAGAACCAATCAGTTACTTTTTTAAAAAACCATTACAATACAGGCGTTAATGCCAATTGCGGACATTTAATCCCTCAGATGCTCAGGGTAAATGTGACCACGCCATCTGAGAGGCCAAAAATCCAGAATCATGCGCTTGCTGGGCAAGAACGCCCCCCTCCGGGCAGAGATTGTGGAAGGAGTTTAATAGATGTAATGAGCCAGAGTCTGTACTAGGCTTCTAGGTCTATTACTTGTATGTTGGAAATCTGGCCAGCAGATCGCAGCACTGAATTGTAATACAGCAGGCATGCCCAATCTGCGGCCCTCCAGCTGTTGCAAAACTACAACAGGGAGTTGTAGTTTTACATCAGCTGGAGGGCCACAGATTGGGCATCCCTGTAATACAGCAATCTCTGTATAGGGTAATGGATAAAATTCCATTACTCAATACAAATTACAATCTAATGATTGCATTTAAAGGTTCACTTGGGGAACCTAAAAAAAAAGAGTAAATAAATAGAGATGAGCGAGTAGTGAAATATTCGAAAGTTCGAAATTCGATTCGAATAGACCGCGAAATTCGACTATTCGACCGAATATCGAATCCCATTAAAGTCTATGGGGAAAAAATGCTCGCCACTTGGAAATCTCAATTCGACCACTTGGAGGTCACCAAGTCCACCCTGGAACCTCAGAAAAGGATGCCAACACTGCTGGAATGCAACTGGGACAGCAGGGGAAGCATGTCTGGGTGCATATAACGCGCCCAAGTCGCACTATTACGCCACTATCACAGCCTCTCAACAATACACTCCAAACACAATATAACCTCTCTGTAAAGTGAGACCATACAAGGAAACCTTCTTTCCTCAACATTGCCATGGACCCCAAGCCAAACTAGACAAAAAAGAAGATAAAATTCTGCACCCCTTAAAATCACGTTGCCTATGACAACCACAGATGGCATAGGCAAGGGGGAAAGCAAATAGACCCCACCCCTAATTGTCATTGTGTGTGTGTGTGAGATGTGGTCAGACATGTCTTCTTTAAAATGTAAAAACAACTCAAACACATGCAGAAGCCTTAAAATGCCCAAATTGTTGGCGCTTGAGATGTCAGTCACCCGACCTGGCCCAGTGTCATGTCTAGCAGGTAAAGCAGTGGGGATGTTGAGGGATGCGTAGGACCGCAAAAGGCAGGAAGAGGCCATGGGCTGGCCAGAGGCTCATGGAAAATTTTGTGGAGGCCCAAGAGGTGAGACGTCTTAAAAATTGTGTGGAGGCTAAAGAGGTGAGACCTCTTAAACATTTTGTGGAGCCCCAAAAGGTGAGACCTGTTAAAAATTATGTGGAGGCCCAAGAGGTGAGACCTCTTAAAAATTATGTGGAGGCCCAAGAGGTGAGACCGCTTAAACATTTTGTGGAGGCCCAAGAGGTGAGACCTGTTAAACATTTTGTGGAGGCCCAAGAGGTGAGACCTGTTAAACATTTTGTGGAGGCCCAAGAGGTGAGACGTGTTAAAAATTATGTGGAGGCCCAAGAGGTGAGCCATAAATATATACATTTTTCTTATTTACGGAGCAATTCTACGGCGGTTAAGGAGGAGGAGGAGGAGGAGGTGGAGGTGGAGGAGGAAATGGCACTTCATACAGATGGCACTTCACTTTTGGCTGCTTTCCACTGTTAACCTCTTAAACCTTTTGTGGAGGCCCAAAAGGTGAGACCTGTTAAAAATTATGTGGAGGCCCAAGAGGTGAGACCTGTTAAACATTTTGAGGAGGCCCAAGAGGTGAGACCCGTTAAAAATTATGTGGAGGCCCAATAGGTGAGACCTGTTAAACATTTTGTGGAGGCCCAAGAGGTGAGACGTGTTAAAAATTATGTGGAGGCCCAAGAGGTGAGACCTGTTAAACATTTTGTGGAGGCCCAAGAGGTGAGACCTGTTAAACATTTTGTGGAGTGGACCCAAGAGGTGAGACCTGTTAAACATTTTTGTGGAGGCCCAAGAGGTGAGACCTGTTAAACATTTTGTGGAGGCCCAAGAGGTGAGACCTGTTAAAAATTATGTGGAGGCCCAAGAGGTGAGACCTCTTAAAAATTATGTGGAGGCCCAAGAGGTGAGACCTGTTAAAAATTATGTGGAGGCCCAAGAGGTGAGACCCCTGTTAAAAATTATGTGGAGGCCCAAGAGGTGAGACCTGTTAAACATTTTGTGGAGGCCCAAGAGGTGAGACCTGTTAAAACATTATGTGGAGGCCCAAGAGGTGAGACCTGTTAAAATTTTGTGGAGGCCCAAGAGGTGAGACCTGTTAAAAATTATGTGAGGCCCAAGAGTGAG